>JAWWNH010000313.1:0-363496 GCA_034641385.1 Darevskia mixta
ACCTTAAACAGAAGCTTCCACCACCAGATGTAAAGCTGAAGCAAATATGCGGAGCAGCAATGTTCCCCTTGTTGTTCACTGCAGTAGGTGTAAACTTTGGAGATATCGCAACATGCTTGGAGGCTTGATTTCCATTTTCTCTCTCCAATTTCTCTCAACATTCTATATATGGTATGGAATTCGGTTTGATTTGTCTGTAATAAGTCCAGAACTCTCGTCTTTGGTTTGGGCTGGGTCACACTGTACATTTTCTACCTTGTGGTCACACCTGGAAGATTATAATTCTACTAGTGGACGTTCCAGCCCGTTAAATTAACGGGCGCTAGAACATCTGTTCTTCCTTCCCTGTTTCTCCCTCCCCCCCTCCCTCTGTTCTTCCTTCCTTCCTCTCTCCCTACATTTTTTCCATTCTTCCTTCATGTTTCCTTCCTCCTTCCTCCCTCCCTCCCTTTCTCTATTCTCCCTCCCTCACTCCCTCCATTTTTCCGTTCTTCTTTCCCTGTTCCTTCCCTGTTCCTTCCTTCGCAACGACGGCGCCCCTGCCCCCGCCAGCCTCTTCCTCCTCAGTGTCCGCGACCACGGCTCCGTCATCGTTGTCCGCGGCGGCGCCTCAGCCTCCGTTGGGCGGGCCGCCCCCGACGGGGCTGAGGCGGCGGTGGCCTGAGGAGGAGGTGGAGGCGGACACGGCAATGGCGGCGGCGCAGTTTCGGCCGGCCTCTCGAAGTGTCTCTGCGTCGTCCAATCCCTGTGTCCGTGGGGGACATGCGCAGTAGCGCAAACCCACGGATGGATGGACGGCACGCAGAGACACTTGCACTTTATTATATAGGATGTGCCCTGCCCCCTGCATCCCTCGTAAGGCAAGAATAAGAATGGGCAGTGGGTTTATTGTAATGGTATTCCACTTTTTTTTGTTGTTTCTCAAGGCAGCCATTTTGTACTGGCACCCACAGCACTGTTACCATGATATGAGTACCAGAACCTCATTCTTTTTCTTTAAAAGGACTGAGTGCAGATCTTATAAGGCTGATGCTGCAGTGTTCACTGGTTACATAAACTAAGCTAAGCAGAAATTTCTCAGAATGTATTTTGCTGAGAAAATTCCCGAGAATTTTCTTCCCCCCCTCACCCTCACCCACTAGAAAAAGAAGGCCACTTTTAGCTTAGCTTACACAGAAACCTCAGTGAGGGGCTTTTTGACACCCCAAATGTAATTGGGAAATGCCAGAATCTGCTGTGCTGTGTTAGGCTGCAGATGCAGCCAGTAAGAAGATGCAATAGGAACACTCTGTGTTGGCCATACTAGACCTTTGAGACAATTGATTTTCACTTCTCATCTGAAAATGTGTTTAGTTATTCCATGCTGCAAAATAAAATCCATAGATTTAACATTATTTCATAACTGGCTGTATCCTTTGATGTTCATATTTCAGGCTTTGGCCTGAAAAGACTTAATAAAATAAAATGTGATCTCATCCAGGTAACAGTCCTTCCGTACGCAACCTAGTTACATTACTGACATTGTACTTTGCTTGCATTGACTACACGTGGCAAGATGCTAGAGCAAGCCTTGAGATTGTGCATAGTCTATTCTGCTCTGTATGAAATATCACCATTCCTTGTATTTCCAATATTCTGCCATTGAGTACCATTGCATATGTAGCCAAAGAGCATGGCCCTAAGTACAAGAGGATCAATGTTTGCAGAATTATAACTATTTGTTGGGGAGATAAAAAAACCCAAACCCTAATGACACCGCAGCAAGCTTTGTGGCACTAAATGCTGATTGTTGAGATGGAAATGCAGAAAATTGGTGGTTGTGGCGGTTCCATGGTGTCCGCAATATTTGGCTGCAGGTCCTACTTGTATCATACTGTTTCAGAGCATTGCTGAACTGTCTGTCATATTGCTTCTGTAGACTAACACTGTTGATTTCCTGGAATATCATTTTGTAGTGATGGTGCCCCAGCAAACAGGAGTATTTTGTGCTTTGCTGAATCTCTTGGAAAGTGCAGAGACTGAAGGCGTAATAGATGTTTTCCAAGCCGTGAAATCTCTCCGTCGAGCCCGGCCAGCAATGATTTCCTCCTTTGTAAGTGGATCAAACTGAGTTGAGTTGTTATTTGGGAACAATACTACAGATATCCCTGCAGTTGAGCTTTTCCTTCTTTCCTTCTTTAATCAATTAATTTAAAAATTCATATCCTACTTTTTAAAGTAAAAGATTTAAGGTGGCTAGCAGAGCTTGGCTTAAAACAATAAAAATAGAATAATTAAATGCAGGCTGGGCTCTGTCGGTTTAAGTAATCAAGTACTGTGTTTTAATGTTGAAACCCCATATTTTTAATACTATAGATCAGGCATGTCCAACCTCCCAAGAGACTGTACAGGTAGATAGCCGTGTTGGTCTGACATAGTCAAAACAAAATAATAAAATAATATAATATGTAGGAAATTTTCCTACTGGTAGGAATTTTCCCAAGAGACTGCAATCTACTTCCACTATTAAAAAAAAAACTGGCAGTGATCTACCCATTGGATTGACTGAAGTTGTTGAGCTTTTTCAGCTTGCCTGCTATGGATCAAGCAATGCTAGATTAATGCAGGGAAGGCTGGTAGTGAGAGCCAAGCTGTCTTTCAAAGAGGCGTATCTGCCATGTTAAGGAATAACCTGTGATAAGCTTCCTAGGAACTTGGGCTCCCTGTAGTTTCATTTGCTAAAACCCACTGTTTTACACCAGGAGAATTTGATGAATGATGAGGGGGGTGGGGCTAGCAAGCCCAGCAGCCACACTTTGCCTGTCTGCCAGCCTTCATGCTCCTGCTCAGGGAAACCACTTGAGGTAGGAAGAAGAGCAAAGGACACCGTTGTGCCGACAGTCATTCTGTTTTCTCTTTTTCTCCTTTGAATTCCTTCCTTTTAGGGAGGATTATCAGTTTTTGTATGATGCTATTGCCAGCGTGTATCCTGCCCCAGAATGGACAACTGCAAAAAAACCAAGAACACAAAGTGAATATTCCAAATGATGTAAAGGAAGAAGGGGCCAACTCTGTTACCGTTGATCTCTGCCTTCCAGTCCAGACAAGTGGGAATAATGCGGAAAAGCATGAAGAATCTAAAGCAAAGGATGGATCAAGGAAGCAGAAAGTTCTTCCAATGGACCCACAAACCCAATTTTAACTGAAATAGCCTAAAAGCTTATTCTTCCCTTCCCACTTCAAGTCTTCTGTACATCCTACAGATGGTTCATTCAGCAGCAAATGTTGGGGGAATGTTTCTCTCTCACACACAATCCCAAATTCTTGTTTGTCTTTAGGGAAAGGTTTTTTTAATGAACTCCTGAAAAGATTGTTTCCCCGCAAAGGTACGCAATAGGCCACTTGAAACTTGTAGATAGCTTCAGCATACTGTGAATTGTGCATGTGTGTTTGTGTGTAGAGTTGCCATCTTTAAATCGTTTGATGATATTTGTACTCTTTGGGGTGTGTTTTTAATTGTATAGTATCAAGCTCTTTTTTACAAGTTGGTATTTTACATAGCACTGAAAGAGGAAAGGAAATCTTAACTTGTTTCAAAGTTCAAATTTTATTAAACGGTCACAGACCAAATCAATTTCTACAAACTGGTAAATAAACAGAGGACATTTTCAATACTAATTAAACCATAGCAACATTTTAAAATTAAAAATCTTAAATGAAGTTAAATGTTCGCCTTCGCCTGCGCATTGTCAATGGTAAGCTCTTGTTTCCTGCGTCTAATGGCAGATACGCAGAATTTGGCAACATTAGTCGTAACTTCAGGAACCTTATCTTCTACCAAGGCTCTCAGGCGTTGGGACTCTGGTTCGTTTTTAAGCTTTTGGAGGACTGCGGTAATGAAAGTCAGGCGTAGATCCTCGTAGAAACTGCAGTGCAGCAATACATGCAGGTTTGTTTCCACTTCCGAAGAGCCACATGGGCAGACACGTGACTCATACGGTTTGCCCTCATACCTGCCCAGCAACAGGGCAGAGGGCAGCATGTTAAATCTGACCAAAGTAAAGGAATGTCTATATTTGGTTATTTGCAATTTAGTCAGATAGTTTGCGGGTGAGAACCCTCTCCCAAGATCTCTTATTGATGCATGTTTGTCCATTTTGCTCATATGACTCTGCAGCTCTATGTCCCTAATGCGTTGGAGCACTTGACTTCTGGCTCTCTCATAACCTGCCGCTGTCAAAATCTGCGGAGAGAATCCCAAACTTCTTATCTTGTCAAAGAGGGAAGCTTTCCAGTTAGAATAAAAGGTGTCTAGCAGTGTTAGAGGTGCCAACCTGAAAGGTTCCACTGAAAGAGGAAAGGAAATCTTAACTTGTTTGTGTTTGTTTTAACAAAAGAGAAAATCGCTAGTACAGTTTAGATACATATCACCACTCATATGCAACTACAGATTTAAATGTACAGGCAGATAGCCAAAGCAAAGTGCAACAGTTCTAGATTAAAGAGACTCTTAAGACAAGGTTGTGATCTGGCAGAAGAAAATGAAGATCAAAGTGTGTGGGGTGGGTAGGTTAGGTTTAGAAAATTACGCTGGGCACTCCTAGGTACTTGTTCTTTGTTGGTATCTGTCTGTCTTGGGAGACAATGGAGATGAAGTTAAACTGTTGGAAGGTTGCAGCTGTAGAGACCGATACAGGAGAGACATGTAACAGCTGGGGCATAAATTATATGCTGTTTGGGGAATATGCCCTCTGGTGAGCAGATGGTAGCATTGGTTTAAATACGGTGCATACACAGCCACAATGCCCATTGTAGACATGGAGCATTTCTTGATACAGAAGTAACTACAGGATCCTGATATTTTTTAAGACTTGCATTTCTCCAACCAGCCTCAAGATGTCACTGTGTTCATAGTCAAAACAAAATAAAAAAATTCCTTCCAGTAGCACCTTAGAGACCAACTAAGTTTGTTCTTGGTATGAGCTTTCGTGTGCATGCACACTTCTTCAGATACCTGTAACTGTGTTCATAGATATCCAATTGACTGTTCCCCTCAGGATGTGCAAAAAGGTTGCTTGTAAGTTATGAACGTTGAATGTTTTGCAATTTGCTAGATGGACATCAGTCAGTTTACTTGGTTTCCACATGTTATCACACCTGAAATATTACAAACACACACACAGAGTTTTCTCTGGCTTGAATGAAGCTTTTCTTAAAATATGTTTTCTTTTCATTCTTGTATATGCTACCTTTTCTGAAATTACGCAAATTTTATATGAAAATAAGTTTTATATGTTTTATTTCTATTTCTACTTTGAAATAAAAATAATAAATCAGATAAAAATAACCCTTCAGGAATTATTCTGAGGCATAGAAAAGGTTTGGCATCATTGTAATAAACAAGGTGGGTTGGAATATATATATAACGGGTCATCCTAAATTGATGTCTTCTGCAAGACAAAATGTATGGTTTTCAGGGCCAAACTACATAGATGGTAACAAGGTTATTAGCATTTATTAGTCACTCAAAGCAACTTACAAAAAATTGTAGTGTCGGCTATACAATTCGTATTGGGGCTGTGGCACTGAGGAAAGCGAATAGTATGAGCGGCGCTCATCTTGCTTTCAGACCAAGGGAGCTGGCATTTGTCCGCAGACAGCTTTCCGGGTCATGTGGCCAGCATGACTAAACTGCTTCTGGCGCAACGGAACACCGTGACAAAAGCCAGAGCTCACGGAAATGCTGTTTACTTTCCGGCCACAACGGTACCTATCTGTCTACTCGCACTTGCGTGCTTCTGAACTTCTTGGTTGGCAGGATCTGGGACAGAGCAACGGGAGCTCACTTGGTCGCAGGGATTCAAACCGCTGATCAGCAAGCCCAAGAGGCTCAGTAGTTTATACCACAGCGCCACCTGCACCGCTTGTATCTAAACCTAAATCACTGCAGACACAAGGCTACATTTTTCCTTCTACAGACTGTGTGCATTACTTCAGCACACTTTTGCCAGTCAGATTGCTATTATTATTATTATTATTATTATTATTATTATTATTATTATTATTATTATTGTTTCCCTTAATGTCCTTGATATTTGCCATGAGCAGAAAGTAAAATATGAATGTAGACCTCCAGAGCAGCTCATGGAAACGCCATTTACCTTCCTGCCGGAGCGGTACCTATTAATCTACTTGCACTTTTTGGCATGCTTTTGAACTGCTAGGTTGGCAGGAGCTGGGACCGAGCAACGGGAGCTCATGAATGTAGGGCTCCGGGCATAGGGCGGTGTATAAGTTGAATAAATAAAGAATAAATAAAATAAAGCTTAGGGGGAAATTGATGTCAACTTGGGTTTCCCTACCTGGAAAACATCTTCACTAGCCCTGACCTCCATCCAGTGCTAAGAAGAGGCCCAAGGGCTAAGAAGAGGTAGGACACCAAACATCACAGCTTGTCTAATAATTACTTCATGGTAATTTTCTCTGGGTCCATCTCAGGTAGGGATGTGTTACAGAGAATTCTCCCTGGGTATGTAGATAGTCTAAAACCTGTGAAAATAGCAAGGCATCAAATATTTTAATGGTAATTTGGCAGGAGCAGAATTAGGGTCAAGCAGTAGATGAAGGAAAGGTGGGGAATTGTTTCACAGCAGGTGGGGAGATAATAAAAAATATATTAAGAGGGACAGCTGTCCGTCTGTTTCAGGTGCCCAAAGGTGTTTCACTAGGTTTCCATACAACTACATTGTTTGTCCACTAGGCAGTGCTAAAACATTTCAAATAGAAGTTCATCTTTAAAACAAAAAGTGCTTTGAGACAAAGACTTAGGCAGTGGCAGTAAATGTCTGCTGAAAACTTTTATTCCTGCAAAACTACCCTAGCATAGAATTTAGCCTATGTTTGTCTTAAAAGTTTTACTGATTTTATCTGTTTCTATTATTCTCATGTCTTAACAGTGCTGTAGATTTCAGCTGTGTTTTATAGGAAATTTTATTGTGCATGCCACTTACTATTGTGCATGCCAGACTACTGTCTGACCAAGTCCGGAATAACTCCCTAAGACCAATTTCCCAAGAATCAAATTATTTCCATAATGATACTCCCAATCTTTTTTCAGAGGTCTGCAACTTGTTTTTTGTTTTGTTTTTTTAAAAAGTGGGGGTTAACCCCCCCCCCAAGTCCAGAGCCTCCTCAATATGTATCATACTTCCTTCATGACAGGGACATGGATGGCACTGTGGTGTAAACCACTGAGCCTCTTGGGCTTGCCGATCAGAAGGTCAGCGGTTCGAATCCCCGTGACGGGGTGAGCTCCCGTTGCTCAGTCCCTGCTCCTGCCAACCTAGCAGTTCGAAAGGATGTCAAAGTGCAAGTAGATAAATACCTTCCAGCAGGAAGGTAAATGGCATTTCCGTGTGCTGCTCTGGTTCACCAGAAGCGGCTTAGTCATGCTGGCCACATGACCCGGAAGCTGTATGCCGGCTCCCTCGGCCAATAAAGCGAGATGAGCGCCGCAACCCCAGAGTTGTCCGCGACTGGACCTAATGGTCAGGGGTACCTTTACCTTTACCTTTTCCTTCATGACAAAACAATATAGGTGCATCTATATGTACATTAAACGGAGCATGCTGCCAGGGCCTAGAATTTCAATTTGTGGTCACTGCTTCCTCTGACTTCATAAATGTAAGATGGAGGATAAGACGAGGAAAGATGGAGGATAAGACGAGAGGAGACTAGAAAGTTAACTCACTCCCCGTTCAGATATTTGCATGGGCTTCACAAAGACTTGCACAATACTTGCCTTTGTAAGGGAATGTGCAGAACATCTATACCTAGAATCATTGAGTTGGAAGAGACTCTAAGGATCTTCTAGTCCAGGCATCCCCAAACTTCAGCCCTCCAGATGTTTTGGACTACAATTCCCATCATCCCTGACCACTGGTCCTGTTAGCTAGGGATCATGGGAGTTGTAGGCCAAAACATCTGGAGGGCTGCAGTTTGGGGATGCCTGTTCTAGTCCAACCCCCTGCAATGCAGGAATATGCAGGTGTTCCATACGGGGATCAAATCTGCAACCTTGGCATTACCGGCACCATGCTCTAACCAAGTGAGCTCCAGTATGAGGCTCTAAAACGGGTGAGAAAGCCCCTTAGAAAGAACCCTGTGCCTGGCCTGGCCTTGCTGCCGCTCCCCCAGCCCCCTCGCTGAATGCCCACCCAGCCAGAATGGGGGGGGATGCACCTGCCAAGTGCTGCATCGGCCAGTCGGGCTCCCCGTGAATCCTCTGTGCCCCGCGCTCACCTGGCAGCAGCAGCAATAAGGGTTGGGCGATGCAGTGGGTTTTGTTTACCCTCCGTGCCCCGGGCACCAGCAAAGCACACACTGCTGCTGCCCTGTGCTGTGCTTTGAAGTCCTGACAATAACAGGAATGGGGAACCTGTGACTCTTGAGATGTTTCTGAACTCCAACTCCTGGTAGCCCTAGCCAAAAAGGCTTGCAACATCTGGAGGGCCACTGGTTGCCCACCCCTGCCTTGCTCCTTTGGGTCTCAATTTGTGGAGTCCCTCAGCCCCTGACTTAATCCCTAGCCATTCCATCGTTGTTGCCCCCAACATCTCTTTCCTACAAGGTCTTCTAGGACCCCATTGCATGTTTCTTAACATAGTGCAGATGGGCACATTCAGGGCTGCAGCAGGTCACCTACAGGAGAATGACGGGCAGTAGACTGTCCCGCCCTACAATTTAATCACATAGTATTAAATGAGTTTGGAGATCATTCATGAGCAGTCCATCACTCCTGTAAAGGGTGACATTAGGCAGCAGGACAGAGAGTGGTGATCCTTCAGTCCTTTAATCTCCAATTCAGCTGCACAGTAAGGCAATTTCAGTCTCTGGAATTCTTTGAATGTGCACAGGGCTGGCTCTAACTTTAGGCAGGGTGGAGCAGCTGCCTTGGTGGACAGATTCTAAGGGACAGAGAGCAGTGGTGAGGTGTTGGGAGAAGGAACCGTGTGGCCTGATCTGTGCCCTCTAAACTAGACATCGGGTGTCTGGCGTGGTGGAGGATGGTGGCCCATGCCAATTCCCATATTCAGTTGCCAGTCCAGTTGGCTTCTGTAAATGGAATGGGGGGCATATGGAATAGTGGGGGCAGGGCCAGCGCGTCCATTTAGGCGAACTAGGCAATTGCCTAGGGCGCCAAAATGGAGGGGGCACTGGCCAGCCTGCCCCCCGCCGCTGCCCACTGCCGCCCCAACCAGTGGCGGAGCAAGCAAACCGCGGCGGCGGGGGCGCCTGGCCTGGCCGGGGGCGGGGCACCGCTCCGCAATGTGCGTCATACGCAATGACATCACGTGGCCCGCCCCCTCACCTAGGGCGCCAAAATTGCCAGCACCGGTCCTGATTGGGGGCTATTTCCATCTGAATAAACATGCACAGGATTGTGCTGTACAGCCCACACCTTAAAATGTTGGGCGCAAATGCAACAAAATAGATTTGCAAATGTACATCGCAAGTATACCCTTCAGGGAGCTGCGATGTGTGTATTTTCCGTGGAAAACCTAGATTTGCCACTGTGCAATGTGTGAATCATGGGATGGGATTCGTTCTGTCAAAACAGGCACTTCTGTGCTCAAATAGAAAATCAAATGCCAACAAATCCAAGGTAAACAGTTGTAATGAACCAAAACTGAAATTAAAACCATACTCCAAAAAGTAAAGCAAACAGGAAGGTGGATTTTTTTTATATTTCTTTAAAAAAAAACATATTTGAAATGCTTATTCACCCCTATTGGCAACATTCTAAAACTGAACTATAAACTACACTGATACCCATGTGCTGCAATGCAATACTTTTCCACCCAGAAAGAAGAACAAAGAGAAGTGCAATGATCTCAGGCTTTGAAATAATCCAGTGCAAATTAAGGTCTGTTGCAAGTGATTTCAGGATAAAGACCACACAGGCAGGAAATGCTTTTTTTAAAAGGGAACCTGGACTAAATAAAAACAGAAACGTAAGAACAGGATATGGTTCGAGCTGGGCCAAAAAAAGAAAAAGGAAAAAGAAACTCTGTCTATGCAGGTGTTCATCTGTTAGCCTGCTGGACGTCTTTGGGGGGAAGTGGGCATGCCAGATTAAACAACAGACGTTGCTGCCAACTGTATGTTTGTACAGCCTCATTTCAGCAGAAACTTATATAAGGTTTTGCCATCACAACTGCAAAGCTGATAGTTTTAAGTAATGGATTTGCGCACAAATGCTTGCTTGGACCAGTTCACATAGAGTAACTTCACTCTCTCCATAGGCATGTCTTTATTTTAATGAATAAATAAGAATAATAATTTTAACCCCCACAACAAACCACTGCCAGTTGACTTTAACAGTAACAATATCCCACCAATCTTGTTTTAAACGTATACAATTAATTCAGGCAGTCCAAATAGGTGTCTCAACATAACTGAGCAATGATAAGTCATGCATTCATAGAAAGGGTAGTGAGATCTTGAAACCCCTAAATGAGAGAGAGTGAATGAATGTTTGCTCTTCCAACCTTACAGCGTGAGCTACCATCAGGGTTTCCAGAATCCATTTTTTGTTGTCCCTCTGTTAGTCCCCACACCACAGATACATAATTTAAGAGTGTGCGAATATCCACAAATGCAAAGGATTTCTATCAAAGTTGGCATCTGCAGTAATCTCTGACCAGAGAGAAAACACTACGGGGCATTTCCATATCCAATGCCTCAAAGAGGCTTTCAGCACAACATCTCCAACATTTACCTGAACCAACCCAATTCCTTCCCATAAAGCACTATTAGTTTTGGCCCAGTTCTCCAATCTGTTAAGGTCATTCTGAACCCTGATTCTGTCTTCGGCAGCATTGGCTACCCCTCCCAGTTTGGTGTCATCTTTCAAATTGTCTGAGCATCTCCTCAATGCCTCCATCCAAGCTGTTTATAAAGACAGTGGACAACAATGGGCCCAGGACGGAACGCTGTAGTAGCCCATTTGTCACTCCTCCCCCCCCCCAGGATGATGAAGAACCATTAGTGTGTTGAGTTGTTTATATATCAAGGGTTCATTATTGCTTCACAGAATGCTTTAAGAAGCAAAAGTAAATCTCATGACCTATTTTTGCAGCTGTGGGACAGTACAACAGGTGTTGTCAAGTTTATGTTAATTGAGTAATGATATGTAGCATACAAGGAGTGTTGTGTATCTCTGCTGTACCCTGGTGGGTGGCTGGCTGTTTGGGTCATGTGTGGTATTAGTATAATTTCTGTTATTTTATTTTTCTATAATTAAACTATGCAAAGGAATTACTTCTGCCTCCTCTTATGTGCAGTCTCCTCAGCCCGTTTTCTGCGGCGTAGTTGCCACGCCTAATTGTTACCCAACATAGTGAGCACTTTGGGTTTGGTCAGTCAACCAGCTCCAAATCCACCTAACAGTTATCTTACCCAGTCCACATTTTACCAGTTTCTCCACAAGAATATCATGTCAAAATAATACATTGTCAAAAGCCATACTGAAATCTAGTTGTTCGCTCGCCCTCCTACACACACACACACACACACAGAGGGGGGGGGCACATTACAAGCAGCCTTGTCACTCTTTGCTTGACACAGGACCAGTCTTGGGAAGCCAGCCATAAGTTGCCAGTGCTCTTGACACAGAGTAGCATTGACAAAGATTGGGGGGGGGGGGTTACATAGGCTATTTACCTTCTGTGCCCAAAATTAATTTCTCAGTTATATGAGTGATGAGGTGCACTTGCATTTAGCCCCCCTTTTCCACTGCCCAAAATTACAGAATTCTATTACTAAAACAAATAGACCTTGCTTTTGCATGTGTGTGCTTAAGGGCAAAGGAAAACCAAGTCAGACTAATATTTTGGGTGCTGCGTTCATTTTATATGTTATTGCTTTAATAATAACTAGCTGTGGTGTCAGTTTAATGAAACATTCCCTCTTAAGACCTGGCAGAAGCCCTGTTTGGGTGTTCAAGCAACAGCTGGGGGGGGGCAAGTGTGTAAGGAGAGAGAGAGAGAGAGAGAGAGAGAGAGAGAGAGGGAGGGAGAGAGAGAGAGAGAGAGAGCTCTCAACCCAGCAGCTCCAGCCCACGTGTGTCTCCCAAGCCATTCTGTGATGGGCAAATACAAAACAGACAACACGGTACAATAGAATAATATATCAAAATGACGCAAACCATGAAGAATATTCAATCATATAAAATAAATAATAATTTATTAGACTTGTGAGGGCAATGCCTTTGCACAAAAAATCATCCGACATTATTAAAAAGAATAACAATATAATTGTTAAACTGAGTTAAAACACATTTCCCGCTAGCCAGAATTGCCCTTGCCAGAATTTCCCTTGCCAGAATTTGATACTCTCAAACGGTGGTGCCCAGACAAAGTTCGGAAATGGATCCTGGAAAGAGACGCCATATTAGATGGTACAAAAATAAAAAACGCAAGGTCCTCCCATTGGTTTCCCCGGTTGAAAACAGTTAAAGTCCGCGCCAACTACCTGGCGAACATCACCGATCCTACTCTAAGGAGAGCTTTCACCATGGCCCGTTTTCAAACTATCCCCACGGCCTATTTGTCAGGCAGATATGCTAAAATCCCGATAGACCACCGCGTATGCCCTTGCCACATGGGGGACATAGAAGATCTCACACACTTCCTGTTGTATTGTCCCATGTACTCGGCCTTCAGAGACGTGATTGAAAAATTTATACCTAACTCAATAGACAACTCGGAGGATCGAGTAAGGTTTCTGCTGGTAGACGCAGACCCACGGATTTCACATGCGGTAGCGGTTTTTGTGGCAAGGGCCATGAAAACCAGGAAGGGATTCCTAGATGACACAGCGAAGGCCCCCTCATTGCTCTCCTGATCTGATGTTGTATTTTCTTTCCTGCATCGTGGGCTGGTTTTCTTGGTCAATCATATATATATGCATATGCAACCGGAGGAAATCTACTCCATACAACATACGAATGTCTCAAAAGGTGCAAAGAGATTCAAAAGTGCAATGTCCAATGTGCAACAAGTCCAATGTCATAAAGTGCTAAAGTCTCTCAGGAGTCCACGTCTGCTTCTCCCGACGGGCGGCTAGCTTGTATTATCCCCGTTTCACCATTATCGTTTCTTCAGGGACGGACATCATCAAATTGTTCATACATAAACACTTAACTAGGCTGAAACGCTCACAACCTCAACGGTTCCTGGTTGGTAAATGGGCAGCAAGCTCTGAAAGGAAGCTTTTAAGTGTGTGTGGATGGGCACACTAAATTCTCTGCACATTCCTGTGGGGGTTAGAACATGGTTAGAAGTTCCCTACCTCCTCAGTACAAGAAGCCCTGTGGTTTGGGATTGGGTCTTGCACACTGTGCCCCCTTCACGCAAACACTTTGAACACTGGAGTGGGACTTCTGTTATTTTACTGGTTACATTATTCATCGCTACCTCCAAGGGGTAGTTTCATCACACAATCCTGTACTGCACATCTTACCATCTCTTCTATTTAGACTCAGCACTATGCATCAACACGGCATAAGATAAAAGGCTTTTCTTATGCGCAGGTTGCTTTGTGTTCAGACCACTGTTCCATTTTGTGTGGCTTCTGAAGTTCATAACAAAGCCCTTTACACATGAGCCCCCCCAAAGGCTTAGTAAAGTTCTCCCCTACTGAAACTGGAATCTGTTTGCTGCTGCCTATCGAGGAATCCTGCACAATCACTTTCCATCATCTGTTCCAATGTCCTCCCCACCAGTGTGCACACAAATGCACACACTTTGTATATAGCGGTTCATTATAAGTCTGATGCAACAGCTGTTTGTGACCATGTGACTGATAATGGTTTTTCCAACAGATGTACAAATGATAACCCATCTATGAGAAAATATCTGCTGACCTGCCCAAGTTCTTCACCCTCACCCTCTCTCTCACCAATGGCTCCTCGGGGTTCTTTAGAAACCAAAGGACTTACCTTCCAGCTCAACACTAACTTGCCAAATGGGAAGGAGCCAGGCTGCTCTTATAGGCTATGAAAATGTGGCACTGCCTAAGGGCGGAATTATGGAGGCAGATAAAGCTAGACATTTCTGGTCTAAACCACTGAGCCTAGGGCTTGCCGATCAGAAGGTCGGCGGTTCGAAACTCCACTACGGGGTGAGCTCCTGTTGCTCGGTCCCAACTCCTGCCCACCTAGCAGTTCGAAAGCACGTCAAAGTGCAAGTAGATAAATAGATACCGCTCCGGAGGGAAGGTAAACGGCGTTTTCGTGCGTTGCTCTGGTTCACCAGAAGCGGTTAGTCATGCTGGCCACATGACCCGGAAGCTGTACGCTGGCTCCCTCGGCCAGTGAAGTGAGATGAGCGCTACAACCCCAGAGTCGTTCGCGACTGGACCTAATGGTCAGGGGTTCCTTTTAATCATGTAGACATGCTAGCTTGAATGCAGGTAGAGCCCCCTGTTTGATCAAGGTCCCTGATTGTGTGGAGGGTTCTACTCATGTTCAAGCAAATGTGAGCAAAAGCTCCTTGCAGACCTTCCCCCTGGGGAGGTTGGGGCTGATGTGCATAGGGAGAAAAACCCACAGGGAAAGTAGAGGGGTAAAGGGAACTTGTGTGTGCCAGTGACATAGCATGGGGAGGGGCCAGAGAGGCAGTGCCCAATTCTGAGAGAGGCGTAACCAGGTGCCCCCACGACACACACTCAGTGTGGCTGAGCTCCTACCGCCCTCTGGAGCTGCAGCGAGGCAAGCCGTGCCCTGTCCAGGCCTTCGGGGCTGGGGAGGCGCCTCCTTTTCCATGTGGCCAACAAAGGGACGCCTGTGCGCACCCCTCCCCCCATCTGGCCGATGAAGTTGGGCTGGCTCGCCCTTCCCTCCGGGAGGGCTTCATACCTCCCCACGCCTCCACCCCAGCTGCCTAGGGGGCACAATACTTGCTCTACCCTGGACACCGGCAACCCACCCTGCACTACTCTATGTGTGCACCCAGAATGTGCACCTTAAGGCCCCGAAGACGGCTGGCCTAAGAAGTTGCAGACAGGTCCAGCCAAGCAGGGTCCAGGTGACTAGGCTACGAAAGCAACCGGTTACAGTCCTTAGCTCTCTTCAGTCCAGCGTCTTGTTCTTACATCCTGATCGACCCCTGGGCCATTATAATTGATTTCCCCAACCAGCTCCTTTCCAGATGTTTTAGACTTCAACTCCCACCAGCTCTTTAGCTATGCTGGTGGAGCCGATGGGAGTTGTAGTTCAAAATATATGGGGATTAAGCAAGAGGTAGGGGAAACCAAGTGTAGATAATAGTGGGTTAAGATGGGCATGTAACCTATGAGGCTGCTTCCTGTAGTCTTGGCTTCAATGGTAGTAAGATTTTTTTACTTAACTCACTATCTCTAACATGGTGGATTAAAATATTTTACTATATCCATAATTCTTTTTAATTAAAACATTTAATACAATGTCCACAGAAAGAATAATAAACATATAATTAGGATTATAATGCCATTTTACATCATCTTAGTTAGCGGTCAATATAGGGAACTAGGTAGCAAATTTCTCCCGCCAATTTCGCAAACATGTCTGTGGAGAGCCTAACTTTTTGAATGTGTCGACTCTGTTTTGCATTATGTGGAACATTATGTCGTTACGACACTTGCCATGTTTGAGGTTCCTTGGGGCAGGAGAATAGGACTACAATTCCAATTATTTCCACTAATATTTTCTTTCCAGCTTGGCAGTGTTTGTGGGCTTCTAAGAAGCGTCCACTTTCTCTTTCTCTCTCACAAATTTCCTCATGTGAAATATTACTCAGGCGATGTTTGCCAGCAGTCTCTGGCACTTGCGTCATGAGGGAATTCGCCTGCAGCAGGGCTCTCCCCACACAATGGAAGACCAATGTTCCAAGAAGTCAGCGCCTCTCATTATGAGCTTATCTGGGGTGAGTGAAGGCAGCTGCTGAGTTTCACTGGCTACCCTCATTAGGCGTGTGAGAGGGTTTGTCTGCAGGAGGGAAATGGGGGAGGACCTGAGGGGGAAAGCTTTGCATAATTTCATGGTTCCTTTAAGGAAGCATAGACTTCGCAAGCAGGAAGGTACGAACTGAAGTGCAGATAAAGCCAACCGCCTCTCCTTCACCACCACCCCGCCCCCCCAAAAAAAAACCCCCGCAAAAGGAGGGAAGCAAAATACAGACAGCTGTAAGAAATACAGGGGAAAAAGAACCCTTTCTGGGGGAACAATGATATCAGTAGTGATGGTCGAAAGGACTGGTTCAGTAGTTTGAATCCCATGCAGATGATGCAAGGTGATGATCACTGGTTATAACTAGGAAATGGTGCGTTCAGAGCAGAACAGACTTGTTGGAATAGGTTTGTTACGCGGAATTGTTTATTGAAATGAGTTTTTGATTATGGTGATGGTGAAGATTAAAAGATATAAGCCTTTCAGTTTTCCTTCATTCACCACATCGTGTGTGTGTGTGTGTGTGTGTGTGTGTGTATTCTGATTATTTCTGACAGAGCTGTTAGTTGATGAAAATTATAGGATTATAATCTCTGTAGGACTGTAGCCCTGGCGCATTGTTCACCACCACAAATTTCATCACTGCCCCCATCCATTGTTCGTTTCCATTGCATAAGGGCTGCTATATAGTCATAGCCACATCCTCATCCAAACTGCTCAAGTCACATATCAAATTAATTTGAAATTTACAACATGGAAAAGACACACTGTAAACCAAGGGGTACTATTCTGTGCATAGTACAGAATCTTTCCCCAGGTATCAGCAATAACAACCTGGCTTTTTAAAAAAACACAAAAATTATTCCAAGCTTGTATGTGTAATTCTTACAATAGGGGGCATATTTTTGGGGGGGGGGGAGCAGACCCAAACAAAACTTGCTGACTTCTTCTTAAGTAAACATATCCCGATGGAGACACAAGACTGCTGATAGGCTTCATAATAAAATCGCTGGTAATTTTAGACATATGTTTCTGTCTTTAATTGCATTCCTTATAAAATATATACTTTGTACAGTTATTACTAACAAGCAGGCAATTTCTGATTTATGGCCTGGAATCTATGCCTTTAATAGTATTTCATGCTGTGTTCAAGTAATTTATAAAGATACCCGGGTTGGTGTGTTAACGTAGATATTTAGAGATGAAAGCGTTGGAATAAAGCAAGCCCTCAGCCCCGCTTTGTTTTTTAGCAGTCATACTGTCTACAAATGTGCAGTGTATAAGCAGCTTTTGAGACACCCAGGCACCATTCTTGGGAGCTGGACTGCTTGCTATTTTTTGGGACGGGCGGTGAGGGAGGGTAGGTCTAGTGGAAATGTGTGAAAGATTGCTTCAAGGGCTGAGGTCTCTGGTTTCGTGATTTGAAATGCAACAACAGCAGTGCCAGATTGAATTATCGGGAGAGCTGATCCGGACATGGTAGCCACAGTTTCAGTGCAGTGCTGCAATGACTATGTGGGAGTTTTTGCCCATTTGGTGAAGCTGCAGAAGAAAGAGATCCAGGAACTTTAGTACATCTTTTCAACATAACCAGGTTCCAATGCTGTTTAAACTCTGGGTGAGTGACTCAGACCTTGTTGATTGGGTGGTCAACAAATGTTCCAAATGAATAAATAAATATGTGAGTGAGCCATCATATAAATGTGGAAAAAATATCCTCAGATATCCTCAGAGCCAACGTGGTTTGGTGGTTAAGAGCGGTGGGCTCGTAATCTGGTGAACCAGGTTCGATTCCCCGCTCTTCCACATGCAGCTGCTGGGTGACCTTGGGCTAGTCACACTTCTCTCTGAAGTCTCTCAGCCTCACTCCCCTCACAGAGTGTTTGTTGGGGGGGGGGAGATTGCTAGCCGCTTTGAGACTCCTTATGGTAGTGATAAAGCGGGATATCAAATCTAAACTCTTCTTATACTTTTAGCTTTTCTCAAGTTCCTCAGGCGTTCTGCCTAAGCATGAGTTTGTACATTGTAGGAGGAAAATGAAATGAGAAGTCACTTGAGAATGTGCCATGATTCTCCTTTCCTATTTCTAGAAATTCAAGAAACTACTTCTTCTGTTTCTTATTTTTATCACCATTTCCATCTTCCCTGATCACCTCTCTATTGCTGCAATCCTCCTTGAATCATCATGGCTGGCCTTACGGTTTTAGCTCTCTCGTTGACAACAAATTCTGAAGAGGCAAAAGGCTTGGAAATGTGGGTACTGCAACTCATTAAAAGCTCAGTAATAACAGCTTACTCGGGACGCGGGTGGCGCTGTGGGTTAAACCACAGAGCATAGGACTTGCCGATCAGAAGGTCGGTGGTTCGAATCCCCGCAACGGGGTGAGCTCCCGTTGCTTGGTCCCTGCTCCTGCCAACCTAGCAGTTCAAAAGCATGTCAAAGTGCAAGTAGATAAATAGGTAGCACTGCAGCGGGAAGGTAAACGGCGTTTCCGTGTGCTGCTCTGGTTTGCCAGAAGAGGCTTAGTCATGCTGGCCACATGATCTGGAAGCTGTATGCTGGCTCCCTCAGCCAATAATGCGAGATGAACACTAGAGTTGGTCACGACTGGTCCTAATGGTCAGGGGTCCCTTTACCTTTAATAACAGCTTGGGGGCCCAAACTATCTCAAGGAACAGTTTCTCCCTCTTTTATTTATTTACAACGGTCTATCTTTTGGGGGGTAATCTGAGGTAAATAAATGGCTAAATCCCACCACCACCATTTTTTTTCACAGCATGGGATGTGCCCAGGTACACTGTTTATGTGTATGGTTCCAGATTTAGTCCTAAGAATTCCCTTTCAAAGTACTTCAGGTAGCAAGATGGCTTCCTTCTGCCTGAAAACTTTTGTTTTGTGTTGTGTTGCATTATGAGGAAAACAGGCAAGGATATGCAAAAAAATCGAAGCAGAGGGGTCTGCTCAGATTCCAAAATGGAGGCCTTATTTGGACTAGAGTTGAGGTCCCTTCCAACTCAGCAAGACTGCTTACTATAATACTTGAGAAAAGATTCACACTGCCTGTTGGTTACTCAGCTGTCGGCAGGATCCTCACTACCAGAAAAGTATCGTGCTAATTTTTCGGAAAAAGAGGTGCTGGGACTCACCATTAACACCTCCCTTGTTCTCTTATAATGGCAATGGCACCCACCTGAGAGTGAATTCTGGATGAAAAAAAGCCCTGTGTTCAGGTAGCATGAAAACAGGCAAGGGCCAAGTATCCTATCTGCAACAAAAGAGCTGCCTTTTGTAGCAACAACATAACACCATGCAAAGCTCCAAAAAGCACTAATACTGGATCACAGCACTCCCTGATATACATAGGACGTTTCCCTGCACAAACATTTGTGAAATTAATGGTTATTCTCTTGTGTAGTGTCCACTTCAATGGAGTTCCTACATGAGGAGTTCCCACTGAACTGAACTGCTTGTTATATTCGTACCCGTAGCACCCACCATAGTCTGAAGTGGTATATTCCACCTAGCGGATTTTATCATCTCATTCTTAGGTTTGCATAGAAAGCCAGGACTGGACCAAGCTAGAAGGGAGATAGATCCTACTGTTGCAAACAGGTTCGGAATATGAAGCTCTGCAAAGCACAGTTGCCAAATGATTTCAGTAGCCTCTTCTTCACATATGTGAAGTAGAACTGGAGAGTTAGTTTTTTTCCTTCCCCTTGTGTGTGCCCCCAATAAAAAAAGCAATAAAAAACAAAACACAGCTGCTTTTGCTGATCTACGATTCGGAAAGGACTACAAATCTGATTTATTGTGTATCAGTGCTTCAAGTGCTAATGTATAGGTATCAGCACCAATATTTGTCCCAGTAGGGTTATACTTTGCATCCCCTACTGATGCCAGTGGGGACCATTAATCACACATATGCAAAAATGGCATTAATTAGGCTAACAGAATAAACATTCTGCATGAACATTTGGGATCTCAAAAAGCTTTTTCTTCTTCAGAAAAGTAAACTAGTTCCCTACAGAGAGTGATAACCACTTAAGAGAGCAAAGTATTTTTAAAAAAAATACTCTGATGTGCTGAACATCTCATATTTTTATATATATTTCTTTAAAAAAAAACTAATTCCCACCTTTTAGCCTGCAACCTCTTGACATAGATAAAAGCAGAATAAAGCATTTTACAATGTAGAAATAAAACACCCCAAGAGCGAAAAAAACCCACAGAGCAGATAAAACAGGCATAGGCAAACTCGGCCCTCCAGATGTTTTGGGACTACAATTCCCATCATCCCTGACCACTGGTCCTGTTAGCTAGGGATGATGGGAGTTGTAGTCCAAAAACATCTGGAGGGCTGAGTTTGCCTATGCCTGAGATAAAACCAAACAATTGTGGGGCAGGGGGCAGGGGTCACATCTCAAAGTTCCATAATAATATAATCTTTGCCTTCCTATGAATGTTTACTTTCAATTTTTCTTTGTCTCTCTCTCTCATTGATCCCAATGGTGGGCAAGATAACAACAACAATAATCTTTTTATTTTTTATTTTTTAGATAGCTGGGGGCTGCACCTGTGTGCTGCTTTTAAAAACGGCTGGACATTTCTCTCTCTCCCCCCCCCCCTCTCTCAGCAGCGTATTAACAAAGGCAAGGTTATTGGAGCAGAAAATATCCTTCTGTGGACAACTTTCCCCTCTTTTCTGTGATCTGCACAGCTTGAAACACATAGCTGAGGTCAGGGTGTGAGGGCTTTTAAGGTTAGTATAACGACCTCTCTGTTTTCTCCTGTTTTCCTTCTCATAAGGGTACAAAATGGGAGCGGGAAAGTGTACTGAATGGGACCTTCACACTGATAGCCGCAACAGCACCTGTTGGAACCTGGGAATGTCAGTGCAGAAAGCCTTCCCTTCCTGTGGTGCAGAAACAGACACAATATATATCTTTGTTCTGGATAGCTTTTATTAGGGCAACAAATGGCCTTGTTATATATTACCCACTGATTTCTTCAGGGCATATTCTTCGTGTTGCAGAATACTTTCCGACTATCCCGCATTAGTGCTTTGCAAACTTTGCCCCTTTCCACATCGACTTCTCTGAGGAAGATCCCCATGTGTTAACGGCATGGAACCCTGGCATGTTGCAGAGGATTCTGGGAAATATCATAGAATCATAGAATCATAGAGTTGGAAGAGACCACAAGGGCCATCCAGTCCAACCCCCTGCCAAGCAGGAACACCATCAAAGCATTCTTGACAGATGGCTGTCAAGCCTCTGCTTAAAGACCTCCAAAGAAGGAGACTCCACCACACCCCTTGGCAGCAAATTCCACTGTCGAACAGCTCTTACTGTCAGGAAGTTCTTCCTAATGTTTAGGTGGAATCTTCTTTCTTGTGGTTTGAATCCATTGCTCCGTGTCCACTTCTCAGGAGCAGCAGAAAACAACCTTTCTCCCTCCTGTATATGACATCCTTTTATATATTTGAACATGGCTATCATATCACCCCTTAACCTTCTCTTCTCCAGGCTAAACATACCCAGCTCCCTAGAGCCCAGCTCCCTAGAGCCCATATCCCAGGATGCCAAGTCAGTTCACTTGCAAAACGGTAATATTGCCAGGACTCACATTTAACCCTAGCCCTCCAACATCAGACCCATATTTCTACTGTGTTTGTCTGTCCTTACCCTTGTTTTTTAAGAATTGAGAGAGCAGGATAAGTGTCCCTTAATAGCAGTATATTTTTTTAAGAGGATTTTTGACAGGCACAGCTTGTCAGATAAGAATAATAAATGAGAATCTGCATCTGTCAAATTTCCCCCCTATTAGCAACTCCTTACTGTTCTGTCTGGCTGTGTGCTGTTTTCTCCCTTTGGCTCTCTTTTATAATGCTGTTTTTTAAAGTGATGTGGACATGCCACTGGTGCAGCAATTGAGAGCCCTCTGCACGGTGGTGATCAGCTTTCACCCCCTCCTTTTTCACACTAGCATGCCCAGACTTTTAAGGCCCACAACAAAAAAGCTTCCCTCTTGTATCTGAAATAAGTGTAGCTGCAGAGCCATATAATGCTGGAGCGGTGGAAGCAAAGGAGAGCAATGCACTGTACAAAAGTCAACAGACTATAGTGAAACTAATGGAGTATGCAGAAATGGACAAGATGACGGGGAGAATCCGAGAACAGCGGGACCAGACGTTCATCAAAGACTGGACTAAATTTGCAGATTATCTATAGGAAAATTGTACTCAATTGAATACGTTGGTAGGATTGCAAGAAGCTTTGTAGAGTAAGGAAGAAATATTGTTGTTAATACAAATATATAGTGATTAATCTTTAGAAAGTAACAATATAAAACAATGATTGATATAAGAAATATAGATACAAGGAATAGATATTAGAACATCATGAGGAAGGATTGATGGAAGTCACGGCCATAAAAAGTCAAAATGGTATAAGATGTGAAGATAAATATGTGAATTTTATTATTGTATTCTTATGAAACCAATAAAAATGATATTAAAAACCATAATAATAATTAATAATAAAACAAAAGTCAACAGACTAGCTTATATGATTCAGGACAGACTACGTGGAAGACACAGCGGTGCCTCCAACACTTCCTTGCCACTCCCTGCCCTGCAAGATCCAGTTCATTGCCTGAAGTGACCACCCTGCTCTTCCTGTTGGCAGAACCAGCTGTGGCACTTGCTAGAAATGTAAAATTGATGGTGCTTGATTTGCATAGTTAGTAAGCAAATTGCATACTGCATGAATCAGTCTGCCCAAAATTATGTAAATTGTTATATAGGAATGGACCTAAATTTGAGTCTTGGAACTGACCCCAGAAGCACTGGTTCTGACAGGTAGGCTAATTCTCCTGCAGGGATTAACTGTGATGCTTGGATAAAATATATTATAGCCGATAGCCGGAATCTTTCAGTGCGCCACACATCTTTGGCTATTTTGCCTCTGCTTCAGAATGTTATTTAAATGCTTCTAGTTTAATTATCAAAATACACGAGAGGCAAAAGCTACTGACCTAGAATGTTGCCTTCCAGCTTCTGAGCCTGGCTGATCATGGAATGATGTAAAAATGACATGAAAGCCAAAGACATAATTGCTCATTGTGGATCTCTTGTTTTTCTCTCTCATGTTAACTCTAAAAGATGAAAAAGGCAGTTGTTTATTTTTGGCATCGTTTCCCTTTAGCCAAGAAAGAAGAAAAGGGGAAAAAATCTCACACAGTCTACTCCCCACCCCACCCCCCCATTTGTGGAAGTAAATTTCAATTAAATTCCTAGGGATTTTTTAATGTCCTTGTAGAACAAAATGTAAAAATGACTTCTGCCTGAGAGCTAATTCAGAGCTTTCAGAAAGTTAGCCCATTCTGTAAAATGTTCTGTAAGTGGGGAAGCCAATTAGCCAGACAGAAAGAGAGTTTATGTTAGCCCAGTTAGCCTAAGCTAAAGGCAAAAGCTGTAGGCGTACTAGGCTAAATAAATCTACCTACTGGTAGAGTTTTAATTGTTAATTTATATTTAAAAGAACAGCAACAGCCAACCCCCAAATGCCACCATATATTGTTTTTAGGAAGACAAAGCTGTAGCTTCCAAACATTGGATGTTTTGAAGGCAATCTTCTCATCTTCTTTTTTTAAGTTTGGAAACAGCTGGTTTGCAAAGATTTGTGTATAGGCTTCCACCGGTATGGGAGAAGGAGAAGCCCTTTGGGCAAGGCCAGGAGTGGTCCGACTACCACAGCTGACATTCTCGGCTGATCCAGCTCTTTAGGGGAGCAGCTGCTAATCTCAGCTGCAAGTGCCGCCAGCTGCAGTTTGACAGGATGCTGTCCCTGGCCTCATTTCATGTGGCCTTGCCTTTGGTGTTTCTGTTCCTCGTTCACGCATCTGCATGGCCGCTATGAGGCACAGAGTTGAGCCCAACAGAGGAGGAACTCTTACGATTAAGCAACTGACCATGCAAATATCTCTGATAAATCTATGGAGCGGGACCTGTTCTGTTGCAGGATTGTAGCCTATCATCTTTAGGGCAGATATACTAGAAAGAAGCAAAACATCCTGGTATTTTGTGCATTGTCCAGTGTTTATCTTCAGTACTTAAAACAACACTTTGCATATAAATTTGTATCAAATACAACATGCATGTGTTAAACCACCATGGTACCCTCCTGCAATATTCCTCAACTTAGAATCAATATATATGCTGTTGGAGTGCAGGTCCAATCCACAGCCAGCTTGGCCAATGGTCTGCTTTGATGGAAGTTGTAGTCTGTGGCCCAAGTTTGAAGAATACTGCCCTACTGCACAATTTCTGATAGACTTGACAGGGACAAGGCAGAAGCAATCACACCAAGCATGTTGGAGTCAACTCTTCATTAGCAAAAACAAGATATGCACAGGAGTGTCAGGCCTAATGGGCACAGCAAATCATCTCCGGTGGGTCTTGCCCCCATGAAGCAGTTGCTGAGAGTGAAGATCCCCACCTCTCCACACCTACCTAAGTTCCCTTCTCTCCAGGGTTCTTTCCAAGCAATCTGAGACTGCAGCTCTGTGAAACTAACTTCTCCTCTGCCCTCTTCATGCCTCTCCTAGTTCTGGGAGACTGGGGGAAGGGGAGCTTGTTGCAGCAGGAGGGGAGATACCGTGACTTCTTCACCAGCCTGACTCAACTCTGCCTCTTGCCTCGCTCATCTCCTGCTTCCATTTCTTCTGGACTTCTGTCTGCCACAGACTCCTTCCGCTCACTAAGCCCTGTTACCTCTTCAGCTGCTGACACTTCCTCCTCCCAATCTTCTTCCTCTGACCACACATTGTCACCCCACCACTAATCCTTTGGCTCTGAGCCTTCTTCCCTTGGAGGTTCCCCAGCTGGTGCCTCCTACCACCCCTCTGTGTTCAACCAGTCCATGACATAGGTAAAAAAAGGGGGGGGATCCAGTCCATGACGTAGACCACATTTGGCTTTCTAAGACTGCTGGAATTCTACAAGATTAAGTGGATTTTTGCCTGATTCAGGAAGAGAAGCCTATGTTCTTAAACAAGAGTGCGCATACAAGATCACTGTCTTCACAGTTGTACCTCATTATTAAAACCACAAGAGCCTCTTAAAAAGAAAAAAAGTACAGCATGCAATCCTGAAGTCTTTTGTCTCACCCCTGGGATATCTGCACAAATTCTCCATGGAAGAACTCGGTTGTTTAAAGCTGCCCAGGGGCGGAGGAAGGGAGGACGGTGGGGGCGGTCCGCCCCGGGTGTCATCACTGAGGGGGGGTGACATTTGTCATGCCACCCACCAGTGACTCCCAAGCCTACCTTGAGCGGTTGGGAGAAGGGGCGGAGCTGCGCCACCTTGCCGGCGGCCTTTCCTCCTTCATTTTGACAGCTTGTGGGAGGCTTGGGAGTCAGGGGCGGGCGGCACGCTGTTGCCCCCCACTCCCAGGCTGCTTCCTGGGGGGGGGAAGCCTCCCCAGAGCTGTCAAAAGGAAGAGGGAAGGGAGGAAGGCTGCTGGCAAAGCAGCACAGCTCCCTCCCCCACCGCCCAGGAAGCAGCCCGCCATGGGCTCTACTCCCCTGGGCGTCTCGCCGCCTGGGATGGTCACCGTGCCCCCATGGCCACGCCCCCAGGTGCACAGCATGTGCACCACTCCAGGTGCCAGAGCAGCTAGCTCTGCCTCTGAAGCTGCCCATCTTATCCTGTTTCAAGGGAAACAAGTAACATGTCTTACAAAGTCTGAATGGACAGTTGGACGTCTTGCTGTACATCCTTTGTAAAGAGTGTATTAAAAAGGCACTGCTCAACCCTCTACTTCTGGGATCAAGAAAATGTGTTCACGTTGACATAAAGGCATAAAGAAGCCATTTCAGAGCTTGCCATGTGAGACCTGCCATTGCATGGTGAAGAAGTTGCTAGTAGCTTCTGGCCTTGAGTCATTATCAGCTCATTCATTATTGAGTGTTATCAGCTCATTCCTTCACTAGATTTGTTTATTTAGGCAGTTGTTCAGAGCAGAAATGGTGGGTTCAACTTTGTATTCAAAAGTAGCTTCCCCAGCAAGATGCCTACAGGCAATCACAAACAGGTAAGAAAGGTGAAGTTATGTTTCTGTTGTCTACTCTCAGCATCTGTTATTCTAGTTTACTGCTTCTGTACATGGAAGCTCTGTTTTTCTTGTCTTAACAGCCATTGATAGATCTTTCCTCCATGAATTTGAATGATCCTGTATAAGCTAGTGGCCATCATCACATCTTTTGGCACTGAACCCCATAAATTGATGTTTGCATTCATAGGAATAAGCTCTAAGCCAGTAAGATTCAGTGCTCAATATTCGTCCAAATGCCTTGCCTTCCTATTACTCAGTGTGTGTGTGTGTGTGTGTGTGTGTGTGTGCATGAGCAAAGCCAAAACGTTCTGCCAGCTAGTTAAGAATCTGAGTTTGACTAAGCTCTGCATTTCCCCTGACGCACACCTTTGCCTGCCAAACAGCTTCATCGTGTCAGCAATCGTTCTGTTGCAGCAGAAGGCAAGGCTCTGCTTTTTGTTAAGACGGGAGGAAACAGAATTTCTCACCCAGTAAAAGGAGCACAAGTTAAGCCTTTGCTACTTTCTGGTTGATCATCAGTGATCCTGAAAACCACCTGTTTAAAAGTGCCTCTTACGACATTGCAAAACAGCAACTCTCCCAACAGAAGTGAAGATGTGGGCCTCAAAGAAGCCCTGTGAAACTAGATAGATGATAGACAGACAGACAGGCCTAATATAGTTTGAGGATAGGTTAGATTTCCTCAGGGGCAATTGCACACTGTGCCTTTGTGCACAAAGATTTATTGCCTGCACAAGCTGTCTTGACTTATCTCCCCTGACTGAGACCTATAGCACAATTATGGAAGCCAAAAGAGTTAGTGAGAAGTTACCTATTTTCTAAATGCCATGTTCCAGGTTTTTGTACACTCTTTGCAGATACACCTGGAATCTTGAGGCTGCATGGTGTGCATGCACTTATTTCGACTGTGTCAGACCAACACAGCTACCTACCTGAATCTTGTACCATTGAGTACCACCACACATAAAAAGTACTGCTCCTATTATGTCCGAAGGCAGTTCTGAGCACTGGGCCTGTACAGTTCACAACAGCTCCCTCTGCTAAGGGCTCGTCTCAGGCTACCAAGTTTCTGATTCAAGCTGTAGAATCCCTAACTCAAATCCCCAGGGACATGCCAGTCCTTAAACCAGGTTATGGCTACTGTATAAGGCATTACTACTGATATTCAGAAGACACCAATAAATGCTTCCTCGTGTGGTGAAGGGTAACTAGCTCTTATGACAATGTGAGAGATGCCAGGAGTCTAGCCTGGGTATCTAATCCAGCCAGCTCTGACCAAAGCAGAAAATGCAAAGAAAGCAGTTCCATGAAACTAGGGACCTCTTTGCACCAATGGACCAAAGAGATAAGGTGGTGCTCCCTGAATTCTGTAAGGGCTTTCAGGTAAGGCTTGTTCATCAGCCTGAGCAACAAAGGGATTTTGCTCTGGATGCTCTATGCTGGACTCACCTTCACCTCCACAGGAGCCATTGCCAAGTCCAGCATGTGTCATGTGATCCTACTCACTGTGTAGTTTGAGGCATTTGAGATTATTTTTAAAAGCAAATTCCACAGGAGCAAGGATCTTGCTACGGTTCCTTATTTCATCACAAACGCATCAATTAGCACTGATTGTACTTGATAATTAAAATGATTTACACGTCAGATGGTGTTATTGACATTTGGGGCAACCACCTGTGCCATATCATTGTAGTTAGAAATTAACACCAGTGGTGGCTTCTCCCCACCCCTATTTACTGTCACAAGATGGGGATTCATGATTCAAACACATTTTCTTAGATCTTGAGGTTTCAGACTTTTTCCTCTTTGGAGTGGCATATTACTTCAAGGTCATCCCCCCCCCCCCCGCTAATTGACAAAGCTCTCTGTCAGTTTAGGCATTTCGTTCCTGGAGTGTTTCCACTTTGGAAGGAAAAAGGTAATACTGATACGAATATTTCTTTCTAGGCTTAAAACAACAACAACAGTTCTGAATGCTGGCATCTGAGGAGAAGAAGACTGGCTCCATCTCAGTTTTCTCCTCCCTCAGTCATGGACTTCTACAGAAAAATGTTCAAGCTTTATTATAAAAAAGAAATAGGGGAAATGAATGGCTGCAGGCTTGTAATTTTGACAGGACTGTTATTGTCAGTGAAAGTCTCTCTCTCTCTCTCTCTCTCTCTCTCTCTCTCTCTCTGTGTGTGTGTGTGTGTTTCCTGCATTTAAACTCCAGGGTACATTTGCTGGGTGGGTGTGTCAAAATGTCCCCCAAGCCTGGTAAATAGCACAATCCTAACCCTGTTTACTCAAATTAAGTTCCATTGAGTTCAAGGGGGTTCACTCCCAGGTTAAGTGCGCATAGGCTTTCAGCCTTTCAGTACAATCCAAATCCAAGATCTGCTCGGATGAATGAAGAATGGAATAAGCAGTTCTCTGGATGAGCCTGGACTGAGCTGGCTGAAGTCCTTTATCCAAGCTCAGCCAGAGATATGCCGTGGTAACTCCTCCATCCTGGCCCTGCCAGGGCTCATCTCCACAAGCCTGAAAAAGCAGCATTCTGGGGGGTGGGGTGTATGTGACAAGGGTTTGGCAAGGATGGGGCAGGATAAGGAGGGATAGACCTCTATTCCAAATCCCTTTGAGCTAGCAGAACTTACATTGACCCAAAGGATGGTGTAAGTCAAACTTGACGTTTTTCTTCTGCCAGGCTTGGGCCAGTTCAGCTAGCAGTACCCACACTCCTGAATGAAGTTTATAAAGGGGGTAATTTACACAGTGCTACAGAGCCGGTTCTGCCATTAGGCAGGCTGAGGCAGTTGCCTCAGCAGGCCCCCAAGACGACAGCCCTGTGGGCATCTCACCTGCCCTGCCACTTCTGCTGTTGGCCCAAAGTGGCACCGCTATCGGTGCCAATTTGGGCCAGAATTGCATCCAAAATCATACGAGATTTGATTTGGGCAAGATCTCACCTGAAATTGGCACTGATGCCAGTAGTGCTTCTCCAATAGCAGTGGAGGGTGGCAGGGTGGGCAAAGAAATGACAATGGCAGTAGCAGGTATGGTGGCAGTGGCAAGGCTAGGCTAACTATGGTATTTTATTTTGCTCCAGCTGTAAGTGACCTTGGCTTCCAGTCCAAATTCTGGTTGGGGACAGATTCATCTACGCCCTTACCTTATTCTAATTTGCTTTGTGACAAGAAGATATATAGAAGCGACTGCTGATGAGCTAGGTCTGGTACGTAGAATACTGTATTAGCATTGTGGATTCACTTCTAGATAACAAGAAGAATCTTTTGAAAGCTACTGAAGCCAGTTCTGACACAAACCTTACCTTTGATAGAACTTCAACCATTTGTGGATTCCTCACTCCACAATCCGCCATAACTTCCAGAGAGTATTGCGACCCTTAAACCTTTTTGAGCCCTCATCAACCTGGGAATGTGCATATGTGGAGTTGTTTCCAGTCCATCCCCAGTAGGAAAATGTGACCACCAGCTGTTACGAACTTCAATGCAGGAAGGATTTCAGTATAATTTACCAGATGTAAATGTTTAAGAATGGTTTGGACTTGCTGGAATACAGCAAAAGGGAATATGTAGAAAGCTTCCTATTTTTACTTACTTTTTGCCAGTTCTGTGGGAACACTCCCGTACCTGGCTGAAGAACACCAGAGGCTATTCACCTTAGTGGGGGTATTCAATGTGACAACTTTCATTTGAGAAATCCTTTACACACCCTGCTGACCAAAATTTCAGAGTAGAGCAAAACGAGTGAATTTTTTAAAAGGCCGTTTCCAGACTGTTGTCATTTTGAAAGTGGGATTCAATTGCCTCCTGGAAAATTCAGGTGGTGCATTGAAGTGGGTTTGGTTCCCTTGTACAACAAAGCTGCTCTCCACAAACCCCAACTGGATTTTTGTGGTAAGGAAAATTATGGAACGTGTAGCATAACAATTGCTAGATGTGACTTTATATAACCTCTGCACAAACAAATTGAATGAACGCTCAGTAAGCAGTAGTCGTTGTACAACCTCCTCACAAACCTTGCAGATTGAGGTTGATTCCGCAACCAGTATATTGGATTCCACAATATGTCTCTAGGAACACACTTTCTAATACAGACAGATGCCTGATGAATGCTCAGTAAACAGGTCATCTGGAAGCGACCTAATTTCTTGAACTTTTTGCCTCCATTATGCCACTAGTAAAGGGGGGTGTCCAGAAATACTTGTACAATGTGTAACAATTGTAAACTGAACCATAGTAAGCGTACAATTAAAGACTTTGGTTCTGTATTGACTAATACTGCAAGAAGTGCTATCTTGTTTCTGTGTCTTGAGACATACTCTGTGTCTACATTTTTCCAAATCCTATAACAATAGTTGTGGTTTGGGTCTCTCTCTCTCTCTCTCTTTACTCTTTTCTTTGAACATGCTACTTTGAAAAGAGATAGAGAAAATACCAATGCAAATTCATTTACCATATTGCACCAAAATCTGTATGAATTATTTTTGAAATAGCTTCATGATTGAAAAATGTTTATCATCAATTATCCTTATTTATTTAAACACACACACACACATTCTCTCTCCCAAACCATTAATCCTGTATCCAGAATTATGTGCACAAAGCGTACAGTTAATGAGTTCAATTTTTTTAAAAAATACATCAAGAATACTTTGCAGGACTCTGTCTAGAAAGTGTGACCTCAATGTTGAAATATCTGTGATGTATCTATGTGGCATGATATTTCTCATTATAAATTCCTGTAACTTACTAAAAATGGTCTATAAAATAAAGGCAGGGGTGGAATCCTGAGGCAAGGAGAAGGTAGACCCTTGGTAACATATGACGCACTAAGGATGGGTGAATTTGTCAATTTCTGTTTTACCAGTTTTCTACATTTCCATCATATACATCTTTGCAAAGCAAATTCCCCTAATTAAAAACACTCTTGTATATAATTTTCACTGATACATGCATTTTTGTTTCTTCAGATTCAATGTAATTTATTAACAGTGGCTGTAAGTGGCAAATAACAAGGAAGAAACAGTGATACAAGCTGAAGATTTGATGCTGGAATGGTTGCACACACACACACACACACACCCCACACTCTCCATCCCCAAATACTACTAGAATATTGGAGCAGCCAATGAAGTTGATTGCAACAGGTTTCTTGAACTTCTTGACTGAATGTGAACTAAGTACTTCTTCACATAGTGAACTTAGTAACTTATGGAATCCAAAGTTGTGGTGATATCTGAGCTGACTTCAAAAAAGGATTGTGCAAATCCACAGTAGAAGATATGTTTATCAATGGTTAACTCATTATAGCTAAATGCCACCTGCATATTCAGAAGCATTGTCTTATGGAAGTGATTCTGAGAATTGTTTTCATACACCTTATGCATGATACTGATTGAAGGAGGAGGTATAACCCCAGAAGTTCTGGAATTTGCAGTTATTGTGTATGACAGCAGACTGTTCCTTTCTTGCTTACGTAGGCCACAGGGCAACTGGTAGTTGCGGCAGACTTCTCTTTGGGAGGGAAGGAGGGAGCAAGCTGGCAGCAACCAGATTTTCCTTTCGTTGGGAAGAGTTTGCATGTACGCATGTACACTTCTCAACAGACATTGGTCTTCTGGCCAGTGTGCCTGTGGCCAGCTTGCCTTTTCTCTTGCTTCTTTAATAATGCATATTTATTTAAAACTTTTCAAACACTGTGAGAAATGCAGCACAACTCCGAAATGAATCACTTAAAATAGCGATAATTTTAAATACTTAGACAACCAAATATTATAAAAGAACAGGCAACTAATATACCACTTTTCATGCTAAAAGAAATTCATTTCATCTGGAGTTGTCGTTCTGATGCATTAACCAATTACTGCTAGATATCAATGATGCATTCATTAAAAATTCCACTTAAACAGCAGAATATTTGTCTTCTCAATACCTGACATTCTTCATTCTGATAAGTATCAAAAATATTTGAAAAGAATGAATATATAATGAAAATAATTAATTCACAACACTTGCAAATGCAACAGAGTTAAGCAATTTATAATAACAGCTCCAAAATCAAGTTGTTACAAATATTTGAACAGCACCTTCTGCAATAGATTGCTCTTTCCATCTGGAAAATATTACCAGAATTCTTTTTAAATAAAAATACCTAGTGATGCTTTTTTTATGAGGAGGGAGTGGCTTACAGTACTTTTGACAAGGGAGTGTTGGTGTCAATTGTATAGAAACCTTACTGTCAGGAAACTGTACCCTTAAAAACAATTATGTACAAAGAAAAATATTCATCTGATATAAAAATAAAACACCCAGACACGAGCTTCTGAAGCATAACATATGCAAATTTAAACACAAAATCACAAGAATACTCTTGTTCTAGGGCAAAATTAAAATGAGCTGTTGTCACAGTAGCACACGCGGATTGCGTTTCACCTCAGAGGTAGTTTAGGGATATGAGACAACCTCCTGGAAGAAAACAAAGACTCCTTCCTTACTTCTGTTTTGATGTGACCTGTGCATGAATGTGTATTCATGGTAAAGCACGATTTGAATGTAAAAGGGTTGAGGTTGAATCCCTGGCATTTTCAGGTAGGACCAGGAAACAAACTATACTGAGCTACACATAGATGTACTAGTGTCTGTTTTGTTATAAAGCAGCTTCCTATGTTTCTGCTTTTTCTCAGGGGCTTAGGCAAGACCTCCATAGGACGGGTAAGCTCCTCCCTAATCCCTCCCATCATGTGTCCTGATTGGTCACTGTGGTCCTACGTTAGGTCCAATCAGCACAATAAAGAAAGTTGTGTTCAGTCGCTAACTGAATTTTCGTTTGCTCCCCCCCTTCCACCACAGATCTTAAAACATGGTACGTTCCCATGGGGTCCTGGCTCCTCCTCCTTCTTTTGTTTGACCTTCTTTTTCCTAGGTAAGGGCAGCAATAAGTTTTGCTGTGAGTGTTACTAGCCTAAATTACATTGAAGGTACAACACATCAGTGTTGTTGTTTTTTAAAAAAATATTCATGGTAAAACAAGGTCAAGAACCTGCAATCTAGGTAATATACGGCAGATAAAAAGCAAAGACTTTTATTTGACATAATAATGAAATTCAATGAAGTGACTTCCTCGGAGGTCTTCCTGGCCCCACACGACAGAGACAAGCAAGCAGTTTGAAATTATTTGAGCCTCTTGATCTAAGAAGTGTAGGTTTTCAGCCAAAGAGATCCACCTTGGGTGCTGCTTTCAAAGCCAGTATTCCTCTTGACTACGACTGTAAAAAGTGGGGCCACAGTTGCATTCATTGTTCAGTGAGCTTGTCCACATAGTTAAACCCACCGACAGCAATGAATGTTAATTGTGACCTTTTGTGTTTGCGAAACCCTGCAAGGGAAGATAGGCTCCCCTCCCCCACCGAGAAACCCAAATCTTGTGCGCTGGTTTTGTGGCTGTCTTCAGCGAAAGGTCTGCACGCATGAAGCAAAGAGGAGGATGGTTAGCTGGAGGGTACAATCAACGGTCGATGGTTTTCACTTTAATCCCAAACTCACCGACAGCGTTGAATGTTCACTGAAGCAACCACAAGAAGCAGAACTCCACAGACTTCACAGTATCCACCCGCAAATGTCTGAAAGTAGGGGAGGAGGGGAGAGAAATTTTAAGAAAAGACAATGATTCCAGTGCCATAGAAAACTCAGTTTTAAGTTGGTGGTCCTACAACCCTTGGCCCATCCCGTTAAATTGTTCCGTCAAATAATTCTCAGCAAATAATTGCTGTGAGCCATTTAATGTATTAAAAAAAACCTAACTCCAGGGATTGCAGGTACAGGAATAGTGGGCGACAGTGCCTTCAAATCCTGGGAGGAAAGTCTAACATCAGATCAAAACGTCTCCCCTGGTTTATCTTTTCTTAAAAAACAAAACAAAACTGGGAAGGAAATTGTGCAGAATAGTAATAGCTTTAGTCCATTGTTCAGATCCCAAAATGCCTAGCATTTATATAGCACTTTGCTGTTCTAAGAGCATAACATACATGATCTAATAGACCCTTACAACAACCGTATATGGCAGGTCATTATTATTTTTCCCAAGTTAGAGAACTGAGCTAGCCTCAGGCTACTGAATGAGGTCAGGACACCTGTGCAAGGCTCAGGCTCTCAGCTTCCAAGTTCCCAGCTGTGTTATCTGTCCCCGCCCCCATACTCCTATCCTGGTGTTTCAGGCAATTTATTGCATCGTTTGCGCTCCCAAACTTAACAATAAATCTTTAAATATCCCATATAAAATAGACAGCACAATTTCAATGTTAAACATTTAATATTGAATATCAATATTAATTTGAGATTCACATGGCCCCAACTGCCTCAGTACAGACTTGCCCCTGATCACAAAAAACAACCATAATATAAAGCATCTTATAACATCTTTCAGCAAATCTCCAGGCTTGGTCTGAGGTGAGTTTCTACGTGAAGGAATTCCATAACTGTGGGAACTCCTTGAAACATAACTGAATACTTTCTGCCTTCTGGTCCCTGCCTTCATACGTCCCCGTTTCCTCCACTGTGTTGATATTTGGATTGTAAGCACATTAAGGGTGTAAACCTGTCCTCTCATGTTGTTGTTGTTGTTGTTGTTAAGAGTTATTTATATGGAGGGGACTGTCTTACTAATCATACTCGGTTGTTCTGTGCAAGGATAGGGTGATGAAGATTAGCTTCTCAAGTAGTTTTCCATCACAATGGATCAAGGGAGAAGAGGAGCAGCCCAATCCCACACCTGGTTAGTTATGAGCAAGTCCTGTTGAGTTTATTGGGACTTACTCCCAAGTAAGCATGCCTAGGTTTTGACCAAAGTTTCCTACAAATGTTGGGAAGTTTAAGCAAGGGCTTTTTTTAATGCATCAGGGCATTATTTCAATTTTGGACTTTCTGACTTAGTTCGCATTTATTTTTAATTTATAAAATGATTTATGTGCTGTCCTTTGGGGCATAGCCCACCCAAGGCAGCCTACAACTTTATAAAAAATAATGCAGTATAAAAACTAACAATGGCAGTGGTATTAACAGTTTTCTGAAAAACAAAGGCCAGTTAAAACAAATAACCACCAGCAGCCCAAATAGCTTCAACAATAACATTCTTTATAAAATAATGCATGCTACTACACAAAAAAAGTGATTCAAGCAGCAAAGGAACTGCTCCTAGTATGTCCTTCCCATACTGCTACAATGGATTATTGCTTTTAATTCTATTTCTAAGTCAAAACTTTAGTAGACATCTTGGCCTAACTAGAAGAATAAAACAACAGTAGACTGCTCAGCATAGACCAGGTTCAAATACTCAGCCATTAATTCACCGGTGCCAGTGTTTCTCACCCTAACCTACATCACACAATTGCTATGAGAATCAAATGGGTTAGGGGGCTATTGTAAGTGTCATGTGAACAGTTCAGTCATCTGACTCCACTCATTGAGTGGAGTGGTGGTATGGTTGGCGTGGGAAATGCTGCTGAAAATTGCCTTCTTGTTGAAGCCATCTCCAGCCCTGCTGCAATGTGTAGGATTGTTACCAGAGATCATTCTTTGCTGTTCTGAGTAGATTAAGACATACGTTTCCTAGTCAAAATAAAATAAAACTGTGCTGGTAGCTTTTCCTCTTTCTTGCTTGAGACTTCTGAGTAGTTTCAGCTCAGCCAGACTTATTCAGTATTCACATCACTGCAAGTCTTTTGTGCCTTATAGCCTTTTGAATGCATCTGCATGTGTTCACCATTGTCCCAATAAAGAGAGCAGACTTCATAGTTTGGGACCAGTCATGTTTAACGTCTTCCAATTATTCCCTTCCTATCTGTATTTATTTTTCAGTTGCTGTCTTCTTCCTGTGACTCTATTCCCCACCACCACCTAATTCTGTATCTTACTTCCTTGGTATCAAACAGGCAAATGTGTTTCTTAGTTATGTCGGTTCCATTTCATTCAGTCTTCAAACAATAGAAGCTGGCTGCTTCACATTTCCATTTTGCCTCCCCAATAAAGTACTGGAAAGCTCAGTACTACCATTCATTCTCCTGTTATTTCTCACCTTGAGTGCAATTCAAATATCCCTATTCTCTCCTAAACTTTCAGTTCTGTGGTCTGCCTTTCACATTACACACTGGGTAACAATGACTTCTCCCCCTGCCTCTTCCATCATCTGGTTTCCATCTTCTTCTTTTTAAAGAAACCCTGTGGATTGGCCATGTGTGCCTTTGCTGGCCTGCACTACAAATGCCAGATTTATTTTATGTTCATTTCATATCTCCGGGCTTCTGAGAACATTCAGATTGGCTGAAACTTTTTTTTTGTTTTTGTTCTTTATTTAAGGTTAGTAGGTCATAAATAAACCAAAACACTTTTCCTTGCTCTGAGCAATATGGTCATAAGCGTACATGAAATATCACTTCTAAAAAAGAAGGAACCTAACATGACTTGACAGGAGTACACGAGGAAGTAGTTCATTGTGTTGCTTTAAAGGCCATGGGGATTTCGGCTGTGGAAGTTGCCTGTCTTAGGAATAGATTAAATATCTTGTCTGATGACCTGTACTTAATTTAAGTGGCTGCTTTTGCCAGCTCTTCCAGAGGGCGAATATGTGAAATAGAGCATCTCATCTTCCGTCTTCAGTCCTTTGCATCGTCTTTGATGGCTTGACCTAAATTGAAAATATGGGTGCTGTGTTGCAGAGAACATTTGCTTTACTGCTAGGCCAAGCGACATCTTTTAAATGGTTAATTAAAATGAAACAATGTTGTTCATTCATTCATCTATCTATCTGGGGGCCAAGAAGAACTTAAGGCCATTAATTTACTCAAATATATGTTTTGTGTTTACTTTAATAAGCAGATCCTATGCATATTATATATAATGAAAACCTTTCTCCAACGAATTGGGGTGTTGTCAACCTTGAGTGTACTTTTCACTGTAGAACTGACACAAAAGTAGACCTATAACATAATCCTTTATATGATACTGGCACTCTCACAGTAGTAAACGTTACGTTTCCTGATTTCAGTCATTTCCCCCCTCTCCAAGTACATAAAAAGCACCTGAGACATAATAAGTCCATCAACCAAATCCTGGGTTTGGGGTCTTTCTTTTGTTCCAAGTGGTATGATATGTTGGGGTATAAAAAAAAAATCAATCTGGCATAAAATATATCCAGAAAATCCCAATTGATTCATGTGTTTGGGGTTCTTTTTTTGCCCCAGATGGTGAAATATCTTAGGCAAAAGAATGTTCCACATGACTTTTCAAACAAAAACTGATCTAGAGAAGTACAATTAAGTGTCCTTCTTCTGACACAACACACATCGCTTTTTTTTGGGGGGGGGGGAGTTGCCACCCCAATAGGTATGGGAATTTGCCTTGGGAGAGTAAAATTGTCTGCCAAACCATCTAGGTAGGTTTATTTGTTCCTGTAGAAGAAATCGAATAAAACAGGACACTGATGACACCATAATTTCCAGAAACCAGGAGAGATTTTTCAGGCTCTTTTGCTTATCATGAAAAGTACCAGGTACATTAATGCATAGCACTGTATACATAAAAATAACTGGCACGACTCAGGCAACGTTAAGCACTTTCAAGTCTTGCTGATTTCAAGGGCAATGACATGCATGTAATTGAATCACTCAAGTTGAAATAAATTAGACATAAAGGTAGTTAGCTATGGCTGCACTGGGCCTACCGTTTTGGAGAGGTCTAATAGTTTCTCTGGCTATAAAGAAATAATCGTGAAGGATTTGCTCTATCAAGAGTTAATTGTGGTGATTGTTGACATTAATGACTTTCACAGTGAAACTCATTCCCAGAGGACGCTACCAATTAGCACTGTTATCTCTGACACTATTGGGTTTCCACATGCAGACTTTGCTTCATAACTGAACATGATAGCTTCTGCAGAGAAGGAAACTATTTCATTATTACTTCTGTAAGTTCGGGATGTGAAACATCACCCCCCTCCTTTTCTTTCTTTCTCACCTCTATGTATTCACTTGTAGAAAGATTAATAAGTTATGTTAACAGAGGGCTGGACCACACATTGTTCTTGCCATGGGAATGCTACCCAAAATAGGATAGCTGTGACAAGTTCTCCACTTCCCCGCTCTGCTGCCTGTTTATATGCAATTACTCACTTATGATGGTTACACCCCATGTGAAATCTCAGCACCACATTCCTGTTGGCTGCTAGAAGGATGGAGAAATATACTAGGTGATAGCTGTACTCCACACAGTAAAAACTTGCAAATGTAACTGTGAAAGGTTTAGACGGCATCCTTGAGGCAAGAGTAATTTAAGCTTAGCTCTTAAGTTACAATTCCACAAAACCCAAACTTGGCTCAAGTGGCAAATTCAGAGCACATTATAGTTGCCCATGAGGTAATGTGAATGTCAAACTTCCTTTGTTGCATGGCTAGATGAATAGTTTTTGATCGACCAGCTGATTGCATTTGTATTCCACCTTTCTTCCAAGATGCTCAAGGTGGCAAACATGGTTCTCCCTCTCCATTTAATTCTCATAGGAACCCTCTGAGGTAGGGTAGGCTGAGAGACAATGTCTGGGCCAAGGTCACCCAGTGATCAATCTGGAACTTTGCTGCTAATGGTGATTAGACTAAAGCAGACCATCAAAGGTGATGATGTTCACTTGCTCAGCATTAAGTATTCAACACTAGTATACAATTTAGTAGTTCCATTTCACTAAATGCCCATCCTTCACGAATTTGTCTACTCTTTCATAAAAGGCATCTCAGCTAGTGGCCATAATAACTTGTGGTAATGAATTCTGTATGTTAATTAAATGTTGTTTGAATAACTGCTTCATTTTGTCTGTGCTGAACTTTGTGCCAATCCATTTCATTTGGTGACACTAACTACTAGTATTAGAAAAGCAGGAGATTTTTCCTCTGTCCAAAATTCTGTCATACTCTAGTAAGACCATGAAATAAATCTCAGACCAGAACTGTGCTGGTGAAGAGGCTGGGTATTTAAAACAGGAGAATTATTTTTCAAAGCTGGGATCATCAGGCACAGTAAGTAGGATTATCTTCACCCCAATTGTTTCCCATGCAAGTGAATGGCTGCCACATGGCTGCAATATGTTCTCCAACAGTTTGGGTGGGAGCGAAAAATAAAATCAGCAGAAAATTTCTAAGAACTAGCGCATCAAAAACTCATCCGTACCAACACCAGTCACCAACATGGTTAACAAGCAATGTCAATGAAGCTTATGACAGGTAGTGGGAATTGGGGAGGAGGCTTCCTTTAGAAAATGCAAGTCTTGCCTGAGATTAAGGGTCTCATGCTCTACCCACTGAACTAAAGAACTGGGCCAAAGCATACATCAGAGGGGAGGATTCAGGGACACCCCACCCCGGCAAAAGAAATAATTAGATAATTTATCAGAATATTATTTTCCAAGAAATTTCAGCTCAACCCTAAAATTAATTTCCTTCCATATGTTTGTGGCAGTTATTAACAGTACTCAAACTGACTATTGGAAATGCAGTGCTTTCAGGTTTTAGAGTAGGTGGTTTGGTGGTTTCTTCCTACACTTTAATATAAATATGCTATTAAACTTAATACTTTTGTGGCTGAGGGAAAGCAATAACAAAGTATAACTTCATAAATGCAACTGCCCATGCTGTGCTTCAAACAGCCGATTTGCACAAGAAACAGCACCCAAAGCAACTGTCTCCTGCACATCAAAGATGGAAGTTAATTTGCAACCAGCAGAAGTATTGGGATTTGGCTCAAATGTAGCATTCTGCCTGCTGATGACAAATTGGCACAGAATCAATTCTAATTTATAACAGCTTTGCTAATATTTATTGCATAGGTTTTATATTATTCATTTCAAAGTGCTTGGTTTCTTAATTATTATTAATTTATTTACAATTTCAGTTTGTGATTAAATTAGTGTTTTTAATTAGTAGGCAATGTTAGTCAATCTTCAAGGTTCCTTTTTTCTGACGTAAGGGGACAAAGTTAAACTGACAAAAGCACTGAGGTTCAATCTTAACTATCAAGTCCGAAAGGTTATGACAGAGTTGAGGGTACGGATGGACAAATATGCCATTTTCAATTTCTCTCATTTTCTCATTTTGCCAACCTTGAGTACAGTTCACTGCATTAGCTTGTGATTTTCTTTAAAGCCCTCATGAAAATCATCAGCATTTTAGTACACTTTTCTCATAATATGTACACTTTTGCATGCTGTTTTGCCTGATATGCACATTTTGGAAAACAATTTCCCCTGATATAATGCACTATATATGTTATCTTCACTAACACATGTATTTTATGTATCACTTTCTCCTCTAATATAACATTTTTTCTCAGTATTTTGTCATTCAAGAACTGCACCACAAAATTCAGAAATTGTAAATTTCAAACAAGTAGCTGCTCTTTGGTCGGCATATTGTTTCGGGAAATGAGAACTGAACCAAATTTACTCCCCACCTAGCTGAGGGATATCAAAGTTCCCATCAGGTTGCAATTAGTGGCAAATTGTGCCATTTATCATCTTGGCTGCATTACAAAATTCTATAGAGATGTCATACGTCTCAAACAACGGACACAGAAATGGCACTTTATGTGGCCGGTCTTGAGAGGGGAAAGTCCAATTCAAAGAACAAGGCGTGGACAGGATAAGCAACTACAATGCTATGTATTACAAGAATAAACTAATTTCAATTATTCCTGGTTTGCTGCACAGTTTGAAAGATGGTATGTACTCTTGGTATCTGTGATATTGGGGAAACAATCTCAAATGTGTGTGAACAGGAAGCACAGCATCTAGCAGAAACTGGTAAAATAGTGTGTTGTGATGCTTGTCCAAAACTCCTTTAGTGATCCATTTGTACTAGCTTCCTCTAAGCAGGTGCCTTCCAAATATAATTGGAAGTCAACTTCCATCATTCCTGACCTTTGGCGATGGTGGTTGGGGCTGATGGGAGTTTCTACATTGCCTGCATTCTTGATCGAACCAGGAAGGAGACTGAGGGGTTGTGGTCATACCGAGAGGTTTGGTGAGTATCGGAAGAAGAGATGCAGCAATTTGCTGATATATTGAGAGGGAGAGATGGGCCTTGTTTGTTCTTATGAGGTGGACTTTCAAGGCCAGAATTGCGGAGGAGTTTAGATGGGCTTTGAGATCCAGCTCCAGGTGGGAGTCCCATTTCTTACTTCTTGGTGCTATCGACTGTGTCTCCTGGAGGACAGATTGGAAGAGCGGGCTAGAGCGTAGGAGTTTCAGTTGTAGCACAAAACACCACCAAGTTGGGGAAAGCTGATTTATACCAGACTGTGGAAATACACTGTATTCACAGCCCTCATAGAGATGGCTTTGTAAGGTGTGAGTAGTATCACAGAAGATGCTTCTTGGTGTTCAGCATTCATCATTTTGCAGTGCCTATGATTCAACTGTGCGATGCAGAGAATGCACAGCGGCATCGCATCTGAAGATGCAAGTGGTGGTTTATCTAACAATGAAAACTTGTACCAAAGTAAGAAACCACAAACCGATTGATATAATGAGCACTCACACTTTACATTGTGGGTGCCCTTTTCGGGATCGCACGTGGTGCTACAGTTCCCAGGGAGCTTACTGGCAAACAGGGGCTGGCTTGCCTCTCAGTGTTAATTTTTGGAGGTTCATGCTCAGCCTCAGTAATCAAGTTTCTTGCTGGGAGGTGGAGCCAGCCCCATTTATAAATAGGGTGTGGAGCCGACAATAGTCAGGCAGTTAGCTCTGGAGATTCACCCTCCCTACCCTCCCTTTGTTTAATGTTTCTTGTTTGCAGGTTAACTTTTTCTTCCTGATTAGCGGGTGCTGCTGCGCTTTTTGACTGGTTGCTGTTGAAGGACCAGGAAGAAATTTTCCTGCATTGGCAGATTTTGTCTTCCCCGTAGCAATTCGTCACAACTTTGGCGATTATGGCCTTGGGTGGAATCCTTTAGTCTTTTCTTCCCTATATGGGGGGGGCATGAAGTGGTGACTCACCCCCCAGCAGCGGCAATTCCAGGGTCCCCCTCTTAAAGGGGTTATATATATGGGTGTCACTGGCCATACACTGAAAGGTTGTCAGTGAACTACTTTGGCTGCCTGCTACACTTACATCTCGGGGAGCACCCTCATATCCCACTTACCCTGATGAGCCCTAGCAGTCATTGCTAAGTCATGGAAAGAATATGCAATTACCAGTAATTTATCACATAGACAGCAGATATCACCACCTATTTTATTATTTGGAGAACTCAGGTTTAGGCTGATGGCAAAGTGTCTTTGTTTTTCAAACACGGATAACACTTGCCCTGATGTTAATGCAGTAGCTATTGATGGTACTGGATAGATAAGTATACTCAACACTGGGACTGCTCTTAAGTGTCAGGGGTATGCTGAACTGGTTTTCTAGTCATGCATACTGGTCAACCGATGTTGCATGGAATGTGATGCAAGTATAAGAGTGGCACTTCCCATGCCTCTGTCCATCAACTGCTATGGATTTTGAAAACAAGACTGAATTGTTCAAAGTTCTTGTAGAGATTATCTCAAGGCGTATCTACAAAATAATCTTGATTAGCCAGCAATTTCCACCATCCATCATTTTGACATTAGTACTGTCACACCATACAACCATGAAGAAATGCAATCAAGAATCATGTTCCTCATGTAAGATGCTGCTTTCACTGATAACTGCTTGAGAAAACAGATCAGGACTCTGTTATACTGAAGCCCTTGCCATTTTATTCTTTTTGCAGATTTCTGTTGGTCTGGCAAAGCACTTTACACATACAGATGTTTGTGATATTGCTATGAAACTTGACCAAGGCATTGATTCTCTTTCATGAATCCATAGCTTGCGACGCCACGTCATCATTTGCAGGAAGCAGGACCTCACAGCATGGGACATGTAGTCAGTCTTCAGGATTTCAGACAGTGTTGAAACTCATGGAGTTCAATGCATGTTTTTAGGTAGCATTGAAAGGTACTTTGCACTGATGTACAACTGTGGTGAATATATATCACTGAATGAAGAGATGCAAGTGCTGCTTTTCACATCGTAGTTCCATCAAATACATTCAATCAATAAAATAAATGTTGCAATAGCATATCATGCATTGCCGTCTACTGGGCTATTCATGTATGGGGGTGAAGAAGTGGTTACTTGCAACCTTTGTCAGCACAGGGGCTATAATTGGAGCAACGGGATGGAAACCACATTGGATTACTCTTTCACAGGTTTAGGATTTTTGCTATGAAGTGATTACTGTGGATGTAAAACAGACTGTTCTGGAAAATGTCCACGTCAGAAGAATGAATTGCAATGAAGACATCTGTGGTCATGTACATGTCAATGTCACTGATGAAATTTTGGTATGCAGTGCACTCATGCGAATACACCCTCAGAGCATAAAGCACCAAAAGAACATATGTTATTATTCTACATCTTATTACATCTGAAAGGCTGGCATTACATTGGAATAACTTCATTTATAAATTTTACATGTTTTTAGATGCTCTTAATGTCTTTATATTATTATAAAATGTATTGTTTTGCTAGGGGCTCTTTTGGATGGAAGTACAGGATAGACATTTAATAAATATATATATCTTGCATTTTTGCAGTTTCCATCACTGAAGCAGCCATTTTGGGAAGAGGCAACTGCTGCCCAGCAAGGCTGAAATTGGGTTGCTCCTAAATATTATTTTGATCAGTTTGGAAACCATGCATTTGAACTATTTTGTTTGTTTGTTTCTATTACAATGTGTAAGACTCTACCAGTTGCTGGGAATCACAGGCGAGGAGAGTGCTGTTGAGCTCATGTCCTGCTTCTGTACTTCCCATGGTCATCTGGTTGGCCTCCATGAGAACAAGATGCTGGACTCAAAGGGCCATTGGCTTTTCTTATGTTTATATTCTTGCATACAAAAACCCCAACATTAACTTCTGCACTACTACAACTGGTATCAAAATTTCCATTCACTCAGTTGCACATCCCTTTTTCAAGAATGGTGTCTATTCTGTTCTACATATCAGATTGGTTTGCCATTGGTTGCTGCGTTCAGTTTTCAAAAACGCCAATGAAAAATCTAGGTATCAGATATTTGCAAGGTTTTTGACAAAGTGAATGGCCATAGGCAAACGTAGGAATAGGTAGAGAAGTAAAAGAGAATGGAAAGTGTTTTGCAAGCCCATTTGTTTTTCATTCAGCTGACATCAGTCTACACCAACCTCACCTTTAGTGGCAGGTAGAGATGTACCTCACATTCTCCTTATTTAACATTTGCCATTTTTCCTGGTTTCAACTTCATGCTGTCTTGAAGATTCTCTTGCACTGCACGTTCATCATATTGCTGCAATCTGAGAAAATAAATGCAACTTATTATATCAGCAACCAAAGGACCAAATTATTACACATTCCATTTCCCTAATTTGCAAACAGTGTAGGGTTTTGCAAATAAAATCTTTTGTAAGAAATCTTGTTATCCAAATATAATATGTAATATTCTGCAGGGAAGACCATAGGTAGGAAGATGGTGAATTTCAATATGAAATACCACTGTATCACCCTGGATGAATTCCATGACCCCAGTACATTTCCGAGCACAATTCAAAGTGTTGGGGCTGACCTTTAAAGCCCTAAACGGCCTCAGCCCTGTATATCTGAAGGAACTTCTCCACCCCCATCATCCAGCCTGGACACTGAGGTTCAGCTCCGAGGGCCTTCTGGCAGTTCCCCCTTGTGAGAAACGAAGCTACAGGGAAGCAGAGGGCCTTCTCGGTAGTGGTATCCGCCCTATGGAATGCCTTCCCATCACATGTCAAGGAGATAAACTCAACTCAGTTTATTACAGCAAAAGCCAGCAATATAATACGGTACAGTACAATTCCAAACCAGCAATCAGAATATCGCTACAAGGCGTCAAAATCCTAAGGATTTGGGGGGGGGGGAACAACCAATGGCGTAAAAGAAGGAGATAAACAACAATTTGACTTTTATTAGATGCGGGTGGCACTGTGGTCTAAACCACAGAGCCTAGGGCTTGCTGATCAGAAGGTCGGCGGTTTGAATCCCCGCGACGGGGTGAGCTCCCGTTGCTCGGTCCGTGCTCCTGCCCACCTAGCAGTTCGAAAGCACGTCAAAGTGCAAGTAGATAAATAGGTACCGCTCCGGCGGGAAGGTAAACGGTGTTTCCGTGCGCTGCTCTGGTTCGCCAGAAGCGGCTTAGTCATGCTGGCCACATGACCCGGAAGCTGAACGCCGGGTCCCTCGGCCAATAAAGTGAGATGAGTGCCGCAACCCCAGAGTCGGTCACGACTGGACCTAATGGTCAGGGTTCCCTTTACCTTTAAGGCATCTGAAGGCAGCCCTGTACAGGGAAGTTTTGAATGGTTAATGTTTTATTGTGCTTTTAATATTTTATTGGGAGCTGTCCAGAATGGCTGTAACAACCCAGTCAGATGGGTGGCATATTATTATTATTATTATTAGTAGTAGTAGTAGTAGTAGTTGTTGTTGTTAAGCAATAAATAAAATGTGTAGAAGAGCAGTGCAATTTAGTCACATTAACTCTTTATGTTGTTACCACCATTAATAAAAAAAAATCTGAATTCTGAAGGAAGCTGGCAGTTGTGCACCAGATGCTTGACATGAATATGCACTGATCAAGTAGGATCAGCAAATCAGTATGCATGTTCATCGTTTCCTACTGCCAGGGAGCCTATTATTGACCCAAAAGATTATTCTGGTGGCACTTGAAATACGTTTACTTGCTCTCTGAAAATGGAGTGCACTGTTGAAATAAAGCTCTCCAACTAATAATGCATGTGTGCACGGCAATCCTACAGAGATGGGATGCTGATGATCCATGCTAATTTCAGAACAAGCACATGCGTGGGGCTACTGCTAACCAACCTGCCTGAGGAAGTGCAAAGATTGCAAACAGAACAAAATTATCCACAGAGATTCCACTGGTTCTTGCTGATCTAATCTTGCTTCCCGGAGGAATTTTCTCTAACGAGCAACTCCAAATGGGCAGTACAGTATATAAATAATGATTATCCTCTTATCTCTTCTAGGTCACAAGCTCCAATGCATGCACAGAAGTTTATTGGTTGCAACATCTTTCACATTAATTTCAGCATTGTGCTACAGAGACATGCGAGGGCACACATGCCTCTCTAGCTTAATTCATTAAACAATATATGTATTCTGCCTTTTATCCCAGGGTAGGATACGGAGCATAAATAATAAAACACATAGCAGTAAAATAATAAAATAAACTGTTTAAAAAGCAAACAGATGTGTCTAAAAACAACAGAGAATGGCCTTAATATTGACAATCCCACAATCTCTACATTGTGATCTGCCGCTTTACTTCAGTATGTGCCACTAGGACACACATTTGGGTTTACTAAAAAGTTAAGCACCAACGTCAAACCAAAAAGTAATGGATTACTTAAAACATACTTTCTCCTCACTTCTGGACTGTAAGATCTCCACTGTTCTGCTAATGGAACAATCTCTTATTTCTAGAAGAGAGGTATCTAGTTTGGTTTTTATGAATTGTATGCCTTCATCTGTTCTGTAAATCAACCACATGGGAGTACAACTGCTTTCCTCATTATTCTCCCCAAAGCAAATATTCTCATCCTGACTTCATGTTTAGGTTCGGATGATTTAGCAAATATCTTGGCAATCCCATTTTCTAGACAGTGGGAACTGGAATCAGATTCTGGGAAAGAGTGAGTAGGCGAAGACACAGGAGCAACCTAGCAGAAATAATACTGTAGGAAACAGGATGGAAACGTGAAAATCAGCACACGGCAAACTTAAGGCATCACACGGTGTCCTGTGTGCAGTTTCCCATGGACATTAACTTCCTTTTGTGAGGATTTTCTTTTTTCTTTTTTGGTTAACAGTTGTTGTCCTGATTTGGCTTGCGAAGGCACTTTTCATTGTGTGTGGGAGAGAATATACAGAGACCTCCTTTTTAAGTTGAGACGAGACTGCCGTACCTCAAATTTCCTGGATGAGTTTGCACAAGACTGTTAAATGGATTTCCAAAGTCTGTTTTCTCCTTCTATACAGTCATGGCCAGGATAAACTTGGCCTTATTTAGTGCAATAAGAAATATATCTATACACGTGTGATATATATAGAAATATATATCACACATGTATAGATATAGTAAAAATATAGATATATTTCTATATATATCACACGTGTGATATATATAGAAATATATCTATACAGGATGCAATTTACCCTTTCCAATAGCAAAACAAAGCATTTGCAAATCAGTTTAGTGAGGACATTTCCCTGGGTTAAAAAAAACCTGCTCAAGGAGCAGAGACTACATACTACTGATCATCTGTTCAGGAGGAGCCCTCTTTTCTCTCTTTCCTTCCCCCTGAACAGATGATTGGTAGTTCGGAACACAATTTAATCCAACTTCTTCAACAGGCTTTCTTTCCCACCCTCCACCCCCAAGGGAAATGCATGCAATCATCTTCCTATCAGATCAGAACAAATGGCAGCATCAAGGGAGTTCAAAATATGACTATTGCAGATTCTCATTTTCTATCATGCAAAAGAAACATATGATGCAGATTTGAAGATGTGTGGAGAATTATTGCCATTGCAGCTAAATCTGTTGACCTGTCAAATGTTCAGCAAATAGCTATTATATGAGTTAATGTTTATATTCAGCTTGCATTCTTTTGATGAAGAAGTTTATGTTTGGGCAGAATTGGTTTTTGGCAGGAGACATTCTCAGGGCTGTACCATTATTGTCTTCAATAAGCAGGAAGTGACGTCAGCACAGCAGCCTTTTAGAGATTCTGTTAAGGGAAGTGCTAGTTGAACTCAACCCAATGCATGCAAAACAAACAACAACAACAAAAGGGCTACGCACTACACCCCTAGAAATAGAGTTTCCCATGTCAATATAAGCAGGAGGAGTATTACATCCTGTACCAGTGCTTTTTTTCTAAAATAAATAAATAAATGTTTAGGGCTACTCTCATTTTCCTACATGTATTGAAATACTGCCACTCAATGAGGCCAAACTTAGATCCACAAAATCTTTAAGGGTATGCGTCCCCCTGCGTCCCCCCAGAAAAAAGCACTGTCCTGAACTATCATTAGAAAATGCTATAGGGTTCCTTAGTGTCTCTCTTTTCACTCTCTGAATTAGAAAACATTTAGGATGAGAACTACTAACATGCCCACTCATGTCACCCTCTTTCCCCGTGAATGGGGTGGCTCTAACGAACTTGATTTGCCTCACAGCGGTACTGTTTGCGTGACACATTCTGCACATCATGCCCAATTTCATCAACTGATAGCAGTGGGGCCAGTGGCGGGGGACTTCCAAAGGATATGCAGCCTTATGCTTTTCCGTCCCCCTCTTTAGCCTGCTGAAATCCTTGCTTTGTCAGGCTGTGCACAGGACTGCAACCACCCCACTCCCGTCCTCCCAATTCCATTTCCAGGAGTGCTCTGTGGTTCAGCAACTGCATTCAGCTCTTGTACTCTGTTGAATGTTCTAATCTGAGCTCTGAGCTGACTCCACCCCAATCCATACCTTCTCAATTAAAAGTGTGGAAAGTGGTCACTGGACTATGGATCTCTGTTGAAAATAGGTGTTGTTGTTTTTTAATGGAGACTCAAACGGGATGGCGCAGCTAGATGTTAGTTAACATTTGTTTTAAATTCATCTTAGTGCTACAGCACCATGTAAACTCGCTTCTTGCTTTTTTGCTGCCTTTTCCATTCATTTCCTCTGCAGACTTCTAAAACCTCAAGTCCATTGGCAAATCTATTCCCAAAACTAATTTCTGAATGAAAGACTGAGTTCCAGAACTACTGCAAGTGTAGTGGTTCTGAGGTTTGTGCATGCCTGTGTGCACACGTGTTTGTAAACAGGTGCATCTTCAAAAGCCAGTGGAGAGCCAATACAGATTTAAAACTTTTTAAAAAAGCTTCCCGGCTAGTGATTTGACCTGCAATCACCACCCACTGGTGCAGGGGAAAGGGCTGTGGCTCAGGGGTAGAGTACATGCTTTGCTATACAAAAAGTCACAGGTTCAATGTCCCTACCAGTTTCCCCAAATATATTATTCTTACATGATGGTGGTTTGGCTTGGCTGTCTGAATTAATGTTTTAGTTTGGACCCAAAATATATTTGACAATAATATTTGTATTTGTATTTTTTAAACTCTAATAAAACTACATGGTCAGAAAATACAGGCTTCTGATCGTAACTGAAAAGGATATTTAAAGAGAAATGAAACGAAGAAACAGGTGAATCAGGTGCGCACATGTACACGTTGTGTGTGCAATTCCCCAGTCCAAACGGAACATAGGAATCTGCATTATGCAGAACCAGGGCACTGTTCCACCATCTACCTGCGTGGCAGCAAATCTCCATGGTTGCTCCATGGTCAGGCATGACATTCCCAGCCCTACCAGGAGATGCCTGGGATTGAGTCTGGGACCTTCTGTGTGCAAATCAGTTGCTCTGCAACTGAGCTAGAGCCCTTCCCTAGCCAGAGCTGTGCATACATAGCCTCGACCAGACTGATGGCATTTAGGGTGGGGAGATGGAGGCTGACTTAGTTTCCCTCCTGTCCCCTGCCAAACAACTGATTTGTGCTGTTGCTGAGTATCTGGCTGGAACAACCTGTATCCAGCCTTTGTCGCTGTGCACGCATGGAGCTGAAACAGGGCCAGGACGAGCAAGGCATTTCCCACAGCATGTTTCTTGACCAAGGACTGGATATATAATACTTAATGAACCAGGAACTAAAAAGCACTGTCTGGAAAGTATTATAGTAAAAGCAGTGAGATACATCACATGGGTATGTCTAATGGGTTTCTGTTGAAAGTTAGCTCTTTCCATAACCCTGCTGATTTACTGCTGTTCTCTAAGACTACACTGGAAGGTGAAAAAAGCATACCTAAGCATTTCCAAGCACATGGGAAAATTACTGTAGGGTGGTTTTGGGGGTGTTTTTTTTTTTTTGTTTTTTGTTTTTTTTTTACCTAGGCAACTAATTAGCCCCGAAAGCTACTTAACGCTGCTTTGGACAAAAGAAACATCCCCAGCATTTTCATTTATGTTTTGGAAAATGACCTGAGGGTGTATCAGAAAGTGCAAATGGCTTTCCTGCTGTTGTCTTAGCATACTCCTTGTTTTGTTTTTGTTTTAATTTTAAAATGTGATATTTACCAGCGGTAGTTTTTTTTATATACTGACTGGATAGTGTGGAAAAGGAAGGTTCTTCTTCTGCTTCCTTCTAATGGAATAATACCAATTAGCACTGCCTGAAGTCTTGAAGTTTCCAGATTAGGTAGACCAGGGGATGTTGCTGGACTCCCGGCTCTTATCATCCAGGACCATCGGCTACGCTGGCTGGGGCTGATGGGAGCTGGAGTCCCACAACACCTGGAGGTCCACAGCCAGGTTCCCTACCCATGGTGTAGTAGAAGGCACTGCACCTGTCCTTAGGTGATTGTGCTATGCAGGCAAGGTGATTTTCTCCTCCTGTTAGTGGTTCTGCCTTTGTATTGCAACACTGTGGAATCTTTCCGCCCCATGAATGGGAATCCTGTCTTATCACCCTCCATTGCCTCATCAGTAGGGATGGGGGAGAAATTTGGTTCACCTGACATCTAAAGGCAAGCCTATCAAATTCACATGTCTGGGAACAATATATATAGAGAGTTGTCTCTTTCCATTAAAACAAATAGCCCTTGGCAGCACAGTAAAGCCTAATGGAGACTTGAACCACAAGCTTTCACTGCTGCTAGTTAAGTGTAGAATCAGCACTGGCAACCAGCTCTTATGACTGGGAACACAAATGAACTCATGCTAAGCTGTGTCTGAACTCTGGAGATGCTTGGGCTTGACTTGGCATGGGCTCGGGGAGGGGCAAAAGTCTGTATTTCAAGTCCTACCCATCCCAGCTGGAGACTCGGCCATCAGCCCTCCTCTCCTCGCAATTATTTTCTTCCCCTGCCACTGCTCTTGCTGTTATAATATGGCTGCGGAGCTTCTCATTAGGCACTTTTAGCAATTACACTGAGCCTGATTGGCTATGTGCAGCCAGTGATGTGATTGGACTGACTGTGTTTTTTTAGCATCAGACTGAATCCTTTATGGTTCTATGAGATTATCAGAACAGTATGTCTGGAAGCTATATGTATTCGGATATGCTATTTGGCAGAGTTCTGGTTATGAAATAATCTTTCTCTTGGCAAAGGAAAATGCTGGTGATCTTCTGCTGTACTGAAACACTTTGTTGAGGGGAATTATGGACCTTGATTGCCAACAGATGTAATCTTGTCAAACTAGGACAGGGGGAAAAATATGCCTCAAGGTGAAAAACCTGTCTGTAGAGAGATGTCAAAGCTGTCACCTGTCCATCCAAACCTTTCTTAGCACCTCTGTCTTTGAGAAATGAAGCAAGCTCCTTTCAACTGGGCATGTTGCCATTGCAACAGATGGTTACAAGTATAGGCAGCCAAGAGACCATGCTTGTGTTTGTAGCACAAACTGGAGAGGGGAACATCTTAATATGACAGCTAGTTAGAAAAAAGGAAGCATAGTGGATGGAAAGATTTTGAGTTCTGTTTAATTGGATTTTTTTTTAATTCTGAGGAAGTACATAAGTACATAAGAAACCTGAGACAAACTTGGAAGGTATTTTTTGTCTTGCTCTTTAGGAAAGATTGGAGTAAATATGGAACAGAATCTAAATTGAGGCTGCAGTCCTGTGCCAACTTACCTGGGAGTAAGCACCACTGAGTGGCACTTATGTCTGAGTAGACATGGTTAGAATTGTGCTGCCATGCTTCAAATATTGCTCAGCAACTTTGGACAGGTCACATACCTATTTTTTTAAAAAGAGATCACTGTCCAGCCAAAGGAAAATGCTAGCCTTTGGACATTAAATAACAATTATCTTGAGGATGTAGACATCTGCACAGTGTAGTAAGCTTACCATGATCACGAGAGAGTAATATTTTATTGGCAAAGAACTCTTTAGTCAAGTCTTACGCATGTTTATTGAGAAGTAAGCATTGCTTTATTCAGTGGGGTTTACTCTCTATGTTTCTTGAACTACAGTCTTAACTTAAAATGGAACAATAACTCATTTTAGTAATGATATATATACGAACCCTCCTTCCAAGAATTTTACTAGTCTTATCTGAACTCATTTTGGCTTCAAAATCACTTTGTTCTTCACCCGAGTATGTATTTCCAAGTTTGCTTTTAGGCCAGTTGGTGAACAGGCCAAAATTCCTACTCAGCCCTGAAGCAACTGGTTAATCCTACCCTAAATCTGAGTGAGGGTGGAGTGGGCTTAAAGAATAGAGTCCCTTCAAGTTTTGCCTCTGCATGTATGAATGCAGCACACATCTATCTGCTAGCACCACGTACATTGCCTGCTTCTCCTGACCTCGGTGCAACATTGCTTTTGCCTTGAATCTGTTGGCAAATGAATTAACCATTGCAATGATACTGCTTATTTTAGAAAAACAAAACAAAACATGTACATGGCGAGTACAAAAGCTACTTTGGAAACAATTTGGTTTCCCCTTAATAGTCACCACATGATTCACCACCTAGGTAGGAACCCAATGGTTATTCCAAAAGTCCCTTTCAATAACCATACTGATTTATTTATTTATTTCATTTTGAGTGGTTGTTACGTTGTATAGACAGCTTGATTCTGTAAGAGAAAAATAAACTTCAACTGCCCTTCTGTCAAAACCTTGTTTACATATGATCAGGCACAAGGAACGAAAGGGCACAGTCTCACAGATTCCTATAATTTAATTAATGAAGAGAAACGAACCTTTCTTAAGATATGGTTTCTTTCAAAGGCAATACAGACCCAAATATCAGACTGAAGAAATAGAAGCAGGCAATGCACTAATTTCCTGTTTTGAAGTTGGGTTTAAAAATAAAAACTGAATTATTGCTTTGGCCAGTCATTTTCATTCTATTTTGTACCTAAAACCAGCAGTGGTTGTAGGCATTGTGAACCACTTGCACAGCTAGCCTTGAGCATTCATGTTCCATCATATTTGTGTTGTCCAACTGCAATAGCATGCACGTGCTTGAGACCAAGCAAACTGAAGCCATCTTCATTGCAACTTTTGAAGGGAAGGGTCTATTGAGGGGGGAGGCTGCTGCTGCTGCTCAGTGGTACATCATCTGCTTTGCATTCAGAATGTCCCAGGTTCTACCCCGCATCTTCAGGTAGCACTGGGAATGCACAGTCTGAAACCTGGATAGCAGCTTCCAATCAACATAGATAATACTGCATGCTTCTTGCTCAGTCTATGGTAGCTCTCTGTCTCCCTTTGTTTTAGTCCCTCTACCCAAATCTGAATATCCACAAGCCACAATAAAATCCAAATATCACAAGCAAGACCAATCCCCCCCCCTGGTCTCCCCAGTTTACAAATTGCATTTTACTTTAACAGCGCTGAGGGTCAGCAGGTAGGTGATGCAACCTGGTTCAGGAAACACTTGGCTGGGGAAAGTGAACATATAAAAGTAGGATGTGTTTGAATAGCGCAGCAATACTTTTAAAAGCATTGGCCCTTGTTATTTTGGGGTGGGGAGGGGTTTTGCTGCAGGCAGCAGAATGCCTTGGGCCAGCAATAATAGCACCCAAACACACATTCCAGTCAAAAGCCTGTTTCTCATTTTCTTGTTCTTGGAAGGGAGTATGTGAGAGTTAGCTGCACATGATGGATGTTAGTCACTTGGCTGAAGGTATAATTGTGATGTGCTCACAAAAGATATCAGAGCCAGTAGGAAACTGCACGGATTAACACTTATCTGATCTTTCCATTGCTTCAAAGTTTCTGGGACATCTTGCTGTCAGACCCTACTTAGAAGCAATATGCTTCTGAATACCAATGGTCTTAAATATATACTTTTGAAAATGAGCATTGCATCCGAGCTCCACTTGCACGTGTGATTTTTTTCTCTTCTCTTTGTGTTACCAGTTAGTGCCAAAATTTTTAGTGAATGTGACATTCACATGTGAATTTTGATTATCCCAGATGAATTTCACTGTGTCCAACACTAGATATGTTTCCCCACATTCGGGACATACACCAGTGATTTCTGATAATACCATTTAAATGATGATGATTTATTAAATTTATATACTGCTCTTCATCCGCAGATCTCAGGGCGGTCGGCAACATAAAGCTACAATACACCATAGTAAAAGTAAGAACAACAACAAACCAATAAACCCCACCCACACACACAACACATTTAAAATGACTGTCAGTATTCACTGACAGACCTCTGAGTTTTCAGGCATTCACAAAATTCGATACGAATATAGACATTCATGAACTGTCAATATTAGAATCATAGAATCACAAAATTGTTGAGTTAGAAGGTACCCTAGGGGTCATCTAGTCCACTGTTTCCCAACCTTGGATCTCCAGCTGTTTTTGGACTACAACTCCCATCATCCCTAGCTAGCAAGACCAGTGGTCACAGATTATGAGAATTGTAGTCTGAAAACAACTGGAGACCAAAAGTTGGGAAACACTGAGTCCAACCCCCTGCAATGCAGGAACCTCAACTTACTCATTGTAATGTATATGATGTTTTCTTACCTGTGAAATTTAAGACTGATTTACACAGCCTTTCGGTTATCTGGATAGAGGACAGAGAGGGTTGTGTGATTCTGTGTAGAAAACTAGCATATTGTACAAAGTTAATATTTACATTCCACTGACTTTTGCCTCTTGCCCTACCTGCCACTGGAAAATGGCCCTTGCAAAGTTACCCAGGAGGGAATGTGGCCCTCAAGCTGGAAAAAGTGCTCAGCCCCTGATCTACAGGAAGACTGAATCCCCTTTTCACATGGCGGTGATTCCTATGTGGGCATTACATCATGTTTGAAGACACCCTATCAGTGTTTATCAGACTTGGACCCCTCCCCCAGCTGTTGTTGGACTACAACTCCCATCATCCCTGACCACTGGTCCTGCGAGCGAGGGATGATGGGAGTTGTAGTCCAACGAGAGCTGGGGGCCCAAGTTTGCGAAAAACTGTGAGTGGAGAGATGCTTCTTAGTTATAATTACAGCAGGCAACCAACAGTGTATGTAGCAGAAGCACTTGCTTTTAAATAATACCTTCCCCATTTTCTTAATCTCATTATCCAATTTCTGAAAATGCAATTCAAGACAAAACCTCTTGTCTTGGAGTTCAATAGGAACCTAAAGGCTTTACATTAGCTGCGTAATGCCTGGCCCCTTTCAGAGTTGCTTTGTCGTGGTGAATAGAAAAGCAGGCTGCCATTCAGCAAGCAGAAAGCGTTGCCTCATTGTGTAAATAATCATCATTCTGGCACACAGGAGAATGGCTGTCACAGAAGTCTAGTTAGGAACTTTTTTTCCCCCATTCTGTTTGTTCACGGACCATTTTTATATCTTCTTCAGTTTGAAGTGGCATCTCCCAGGTGACGTGGATGGGAGCCAAGCTGAGCGACTAGCTCTCAGGAATATGCATGGTCCTCAGTCATCCAGAGAAATCGGGGCATGGATGCTTGCCTGCACAAGTAAAGGTCTTGGCTGTGACATGTCACTTCAGGGGCCCCTGGTAAACAGCTTTCATTTCATTTTCTTACCTAGGAACACCTGCATTGTTTTTTTGAAGATTCAAGTAACAAACAAACAAACCCCAGTTCAGAGAGGGGTCATAAAATCATAGAACTGTAGAGTTGAAAGGGACCCTGAGGTTTATTTAGTCCAACCCCTGCATTGCAGGAATCTCAACTAAAGCATCCATCCAACCTCTTGTTTATCATCCTTCTCCTGCATACCCTCAGCAATTCCATTTAATCCATTTCCATGTTTCCGGATATCCTCCTTCTCATACACACCTTCCTACAATTCCTTTAATTCCTTTGCACATTATTATCTACCTTCAGCTGGTGGGTCAAGGACCCCTACTGGATCACAACCTGATCCAAGGCGGGTAGCACTACTACCATACAACAAATAAGAGATAAATAAAAAAATAAGAAATAGGTCCCCAAATGCATGTTTGGGTCATGAAAGGTTGAGGACTACTGTATTAAGTAAATTGCTACATCATTTGTTCAAGCAGCAGAGCTCATTAACGAGTAACATATCTAGCCTTGTTATCTGCTTGTCATTAGCACCTCGAGCTTTTTATACACCTACAAACTTAGATAATCCATCATTCCATTTCCAAAGAGAACTTGCTTCCTGGGAGCATTGTAGAACAACAACAGCACACAGCCACAGTGGAGGAATTAACTGCTCTAAGCAATTGTAAAATGTTTAAGTAAGAAAGAGGCAGCCTTTGCACTGCCTCATAAGTACAGTACAGATCTATGCACAGATTGGTTTGCTGATTATTCAGCTTATTCCACAGATCTATATCAATCTGCATCAACATCATTGTCGATGTTTTCGGTAACCACCTTCAAGTATGTGAATTTTCTTTTGGACTGTGTATATTTTTTGGGGGGGGGGAACTATTACAGTGGTACCTCAGGTTAAGTACGCTTCAGGTTAAGTACACTTCGGGTTAAGAACTCCGCTAAGAACAGAAATCGTGCTCTGGTAGCGGCAGCGGCAACAGGAGGCCCCATTAGCTAAAGTGCTGCTTCAGGTTAAGTACGCTTCAGGTTAAGAACGGACCTCCGGAACGAATTAAGTACCTAACCTGAGGTACCACTGTATTAAAGAAATACTTACTTCTCACAGTTTGGGATGTCTGCGTGTTTATATAGTTTAGAGATGACTGTTTACCAAATGGTATTTTGTTACAGTGTAATCACTTGGTAAACCAATCTGTAATAACTGTAAAACAGAGAGGAGAATTACACCACACCCACCCAACTGATGCAAATTCTGGAGAGGCAGGAGTGGTGAAATTCTCCTCAATGGTGTACGTTTTCACCCTTCAAAATGAAGGTAAAATTCGCCTTCCCACAGTGTGTGTGTATTTCTAATGGTGGCTATTTTAAATGTTCCAGTAGATTCTCATGGGTGCGGAAAAGTATCTTCAGTTGCATAAAATGCTTAATCCTAAGCATATTGGTCCCATTAGTTGCACTTTCCAGTATAAATGTTGTAATGAAAATAGCTTTTCAACTGTGTGTATATTTAGGATGTTAATGCCACTCTCTGGGGGTAATCCCTCTATTTTCTTTGGGGCCCTGTTCTACAAAACTCTGGCTAGTACTAGTTATTACCTCTGGTGTATGTGAGACACCTGAAATATTTTGTTTTAAACTTTTCATAAGTCTGCATAGACACTGATTATGTCTGCTAGAAGTCTAGATCTTTGGAATATAAGATTTACTATGGTAATTTTACCGGTCAGGCAATTGTCAACAACTTTTGGTGTACAGACCTGCCTTTTTTCATTTCTTCTTCTTTTGTTTACAAAAATTTCTAAAGCCTAATGTATATTGTATATTATCAATGTATATTGATAGTGTCTTGGTCCTAACATACTTTTCCATCTTGGTATTTCACAGTTATATCCTACACAACCATCCCAAGCTCAGGGATGGACAAATTAGGGATCACATTAGAGATGAATGACTCCAATAATTTTGATTTCTCCAAGCTTCTCATTTCTGTATCAGTTTGCAGTTTGTTTGTTTTTAAAAAAATGCCATCACCCCTGATGTTGGCTCTGTTGGCTGAAGCTGTGAATATGCGACCATCCATCAGGGTCAAAGTCCTCCAGATACGAGCTCTGTAGCCTGTTTCTCTTAACATTTACTCAGAAGTAAGTTTAAGTCCACGTTTACTTGAAATTAAGCCCAATCCTGTGAGGTTGCACTCAGACAAATTAGTACAAAGTTGCTGTCTCAGTCTTAAAACAATCAGTGTGATTTATCCTGAGGCTACTCTGTACACAACGGTGAATGTAACATGCACTATTGCATGTTCTATGTGCAATAGGAATAGCTCTGTGTACTTCATGCTTTAAAATACATAAGTCAGAATGCATAAACCTTAGTGTTTGAGCAAGAAAAACCTGATTCATCATATATCATTAAACAATTTTCCATGATTTCTCCTATTTTACACAATTCTGCTGTTGTTAATACTTTCCATAATGTATTCTGCAGGGGGGGGGGGCTCCTTTGAAAGAGGTGATGTGTGAGCATGGCATGGACCAATGCCATGCCAATCACACTCTCCTCCAAGGAGCACACGATGCTGCTCCTAATGCCATTCTCAACAGAGGCACCCACATTGTGGGATGCCCTTCCTTCACAGATCCAGCCAGCACCCATCCCAATGAGTTTTCGGCATGAGTTTAAAATGTATCTGTTCTCTTAGGTCTTTGGTTAAATTGATGGTAGGGCTTGCAGCCTGCCCTTGCTAACCTTATCTAGTGCTGTATATGATGCAGAATTTAAAGTGACTTGGTTTGTTTTATTGTATACTGTACTGCATAATTTATATTGGATTTTATTATATTTTTTTAATGATGTGAACCGCCTTAGGAGGCCTGCATAGTTCCAAAACGTGGCATACACCCATAAAGGCTGACATTATTAGGAAACTGAATTCTCCAGGCAGTGTTGCATTCCGTAGCATTTCAGTCCTGCAGAATTACAGCAAGCTCTCACAGCCTCGATAAGGGGGAAACAGCTCTGAATTAACACTTCAGAATTAACATTAGGGTCCTTGATTTGTCATTCTGAGGCGGGAGGAATGTGGGGTGAAAGATTGGATAGTGTGTTATATTTTAAGTAATCCTTTTTAAAAAAAAAAAAATGACTCATATTAAAACAAATGTCAGGCTTTGAGTAAAATGTAGGTTGATCTTTTTCATGGGCGATATGGGATACCCAGGTTTAATCCCATTAGGCCCATAAAAAAAAACCCTGACCGGGGGCGGGGGAGAGAGTCTGGCCTCGATGAGAAGCTCAATATTAGTTTACAACTTGAGTCCATCTAGAAATGTAACTGTTCAAGGGTAGGGGGAGAACCGAACAAAGAAAGCATTTAAAGCCATCTTCTGTAGCATCATCATAGTTAGTCATGGAAAAAACAGTTGAGCTATGCTCAGATTATTTTCATTTGTAAAATATCTCTTCATGGACATATGGAAATAATAGCTAGTTGCTTTAATGGTGAGCTGTATCTATAAATAAAAAGGGTTACAAATACAGTTTGTGGGTTTAAATGTATATAAATCAACTGCTGCCTTCACTCCTGCTTTTGACACGGATCTCTGTATACATTCTGCTCTTGATTTTCAATAATGGGATCAGGCAATCTTCCATGAAAGCCGTGATTCTCAAAAAAACCCCACACAGATAGCCTTTTCTTTACTTTGATGGGAATATGCATGTTCCAAATGAGTTGACGATGGGGCACAAAGCATCTGAAATTACCAATACAATTAGGAAACAAAGGGCTTTGTGGAAAACGCTCATCAAGGAGGTGGGACAAGGTGGTTTTGGTTATGGAACAGAGAAATTATATTTATGTCCCAATTACTTATACTGTGCCTGGCGATGCTTGTGTTACCAGGCATATAGTCAAGAAACCCACAGGCACTTGTAATCGGATCTCCCTATCTGCGGCAATCCTGGAATTGTTCTGCAGATGTTACATCAGATGGGAAAGTTCATTATGGCCCTGCACAAATATGTTCCTCAAGAGCTGCAGCTGCAGCCTTTGCTCTGTAAGGAATCTTCATAGGAATGTTTAAGATTTGCCTTGCTGGATCAGATCAAAGGACCATCTATTTCCAATGTTCTGCTTTCACCAGAGGCCAGGCAGATGCTTGTTGGTTGCCCCGCAGCATCTGGCGCTCACAGATATACGCTGCCTCACTCCACTTGGGGCTCTTATTTGCCTCTCATTATGTGTTCATATACTTATCTTCTTTGACTCTGTCTACTTGTATTTAAAACCTTCTAAATTGGTGGTCAGTTTCGCATCTTCTGGTACTGGGTTTCAAAAAGATTAATTAGGTGTTGTGTGAGGAATTGCTTCAGTTTCTTAGCCCTGCTGAGTATAATGCTAACCTCGGCTTCATTGGATGACCCTTTGTCTATGATAGTGAGAGGGGGAAGAAAATGTCTCTGTTGCCACACGGTTTGTAAGCCTTTTTGCTCTTGCTGATGTCTCTCTATCACTCATCTTTTCCCACTGAACTAGAAAGCTCCAGATGCTTTGGCCTTTTATCAGGCAGAGCCCCCCAAGGCCATGATCATTCCAGTTGACCTTATCTGTGCAAATTTTATGTGTTGAGAGGGGGCAACCAGAAAGGCATGCTATATTCCAAATGCGTTGAACCATAGATTTATGTAACGGCACAATACTTGTGCATTTTCTAGCTTTCCTAATAATCTCCAGTGATCCTGTCAGGGCAAATAATATATTTATTTATTTATGTATATATTTATTTATTTATGTATTGTCATATCAGTACACACACCAGGGTGGTGTCTAATGTTAAAAAATGGAAAACCATTAAAAAAATAAAAATACAGTTCTTCACAGCCATAGCACTCTGAGTTGCTACCGCTAGAATAGTATGTGTGTATGTATGTATGTATGTCTTTATTTATTATCAGATTGAGAAACCTGTACACTGACTTTTGATATTGTAGTATTAAGACTGTGCCTGGCTTTGATGGATCTCTGTAACCTTCCCTGTGACCTTAGTGTATAAACAGCAGTATATAAATCTTAAGAATAAACAAACAAGCCTGGACCATTAAACCAAAACTAGGATCAGAAGAGCTGAAATTGAACCCAACCTTTGTTTAACCTTGAGAACTTGGAGCACACTACTGGATTGGCACCAGTCCTTGAATGGTGGTAATACTAGGCTGATGAAGAAAAGCAAACACAGTACAGTAGCTTCTAGCAACTATGCATCATGTGTTTCTTTTGTGAAGAATCTTAGTAGATATTGCTCAGTGGCTCTGTTTTATAGTAGTTTATTGGATCAGTGCAGAAAGGTTAATGCGGTGTAGTGGTTAAGAGTGTTAGACTCAGGCCTGGGAGACCAGGGTTCAAACCACCAATCAGCCATGATGCTCACTTGGTGACCTTGAGCCAGTCACCATCTCTCAGCCTAAAGTGCTGCACAGGTTTTTGTGTGAGGATAAAATGGGGAGGGGAAACCCAGGGCCAGCCCAAGACAAAATGGGCCCCACTCCCTGCCAGGGAAGAAGGGGGAGTGAAGATCAACACCAGGAACAAGGGGAGAATAAAGATCTACATCGGGATCTGCTGCCCCTATGGATTCTGCCGTCTGAGGAGCTTGCCTCTCCTTGCCCCATGGATAGGCTGACCCTGGTGAAACCCATGTATGCCACCATAAGTTGGGTTTTTTTTAAGGAAAGGAGGTATATAACTGTAATGAATCTATTGCAGCATGAGTTTACATAGGCAAGGACACTCTTTATGAAACTGGAAGTGGAGAGCTGGTTTAGCAAACTTGTGAAGGTAGGGAGATAAAGGAACACCACATCCTGACAGCGAGGAGGTCATAGACAGATCATTCAGTGGATTAACAAGACCATTTGGAGGCACAGTCCTATATATTTTGACAGGGGATGTGTTTCAGTGATGTAAGAGCAAGCAGCAAAAATGTATGCTTGTTGTGTCTGGATAAAGAATAAAGAATCCTTAAAACTGTATCCCAAAGAATGACAATTGCGGATTCTGAACATTCAGAAAAAATATGACCTGGAACAAAGGTTTCAGCTAATCAGGGACTTCCCCCACCCCCACCCTTGAGGGCCCACTCTCTGCCCCCTGCTCTGGGAATATTCTCAGGCGTTTAGTGCAATCTTGATCAGGCATACTCGGTCATTGCAGAAGGGTAGCATGTTCAGTTTCTGCTCTTGATGATGATGATCTAATTTAGCTGACTTTATTCCCCAATTTTAATAAGACTTGTCTTTAATTACTGATAGTCGCTTCTGAAAATTTCAGCTTTGCTAGAACTCTTTGACTTTGAGCCCAAGTTGCACAAGGCACTAGCACTTTTTGAATGGCCTTTAGAAAGCAAGCTTTTTCAAAATCCCCCAATAAAAATATGCAAAATACAGAGGGGAAAATGTCATGGACAAGAACAGTAGCTGCCTGTGCAGAAATAATTCCCCCCCTTCATTTCCAGGACATAATGGCTGTGTTCAGATGATCATATCTTGGCTTAATAAACTGAGATGTTGAACAAGACTTTTGCCCGTTTATGACATGCCTGACTAAAATCGTGAAATCTCCCATTAACAACAGTTTCCAATTTTATCCAAAATATGGTTACCAACTTTGGAGCAAGGGAGGGCCTTAAACCACATTTAGAACTTAGTTTGGACTTCTGCACCAAATTTCTGTCCTGACAGCATCACTGGTGAGGTGTGTGCCCTGGTGGGATTGGAGTATCTCCGCTTGGGTTTGGGATTGGTGGAGTGAGGTGAAGGGTCCTCCTGGACTAAAGATAATTTAGGGGAGGAATTGTGAGATTCAGAAGACATGGGCTACCTGAAGGACGGGGGTTGAATGCCTTATTGGGGCATGGATATCCCTAGTAGATCACCTGACTGTCTCCAGTGGTAAAGAAACCTAGTCCTCAGTCTTTGGAGCTCTTCTCTGACAGGGCTGCGATTTGGGGACCTGGGGTTCATACATGTTCATACATGGCCTGGGCATGTAGGCTATGCATATGATGGACCCTCAGACTAGGCATATGTCTGTGAGAAGCTGCTGGTCATGTGATCAACCCGCTCCTCTTTCATGATAGATTGTCCAAATGGGACTTAATCACACAGACAGCTCGGGGGAGACAATACTAAGCTAGATGGAATAATGGCCTGGATACCAGTTTCTGATATTCCTGGTGTTGGACAGTGTAGTCCTTAATGCTGGATTTGAGTGGTGGTCAGCTGAGCATTATGGTTATTGACTCTGTGGCTTCTTACAGTTTCCCATACTCCTGCAATATCCTGCTTACAATATTCAAGAAAGCTGATGTAACTCCTTTCTTTCTCTTTCTCTCCCTCTCCCTCAAGAGTTCTAATTGATTTATGTTTTCTTCTGATTGCCCTTGGCTTTGAAGTGAACCTTCCTGAACTCTTTTGATAGAAGATAGGATGGTGTGTACTTCAATTTGCTGCAACTGTCTGCAAATGCTAGATCCTACTCTTACTAGAAGTAATTTATCTAACTAAAACTCATGCAGATAGCTTATGGTATTGTATTTGTGAATTTTGGGAGAAATTGTATTCCCCCACCCACCCACAACATGTGGGAGATTATCCTAATAGATGCATTAAAGTGTAAAGTGAAACAAAAGAACAAGGAAGTTGCTTGTCAAAAACAGCGTCATTGTATACACCGAGTTGATTGCTAGTAAAATCTTGATGTTGCTATTAATTTTATTTTTGGTCACATGTATTTTAAAATATGTTTTTTCCCCCTGCCATTTTTGACTTAAAACATCTTCTATCATGAAAAGGAAACATGTAAAACATATAAGTTCTTGAGATTGAAAGCTCTTAGTGCAGCCATTTTAAAACCTGGTAGCAGAAAGTATTCTGAATCACAGAGCACACTTTTCTCCATTTAAGAATGTTCATTATCATAATTTTGTTCACATCCAAAATGGTTCCAAGCCTATTTACATTTCATTGCAACTAAGCCCCACTGAAAACACCTGAACAAGTTAGTCAAGCTAACTAATTTAAGTACCAATACTTCTTAATAATAATAATAATAATCAGGTGCAACTAAATTCTGCTGCTTTGGGTTTCAAGTGTTAGGTTGTACATTTTTATCCATACAGTAGATCAACTGACACAGGATGTGGGTGGCACTGTGGTCTAAACCACAGAGCCTAGGGCTTGCCGATCAGAAGGCTGGCAGTTCGAATCCCCGTGATGCGGTGAGCTCCCGTTGTTCGGTCCCAGCTCCTGCCAACCTAGCAGTTCGAAAGCACACCAAAGTGCAACTAGATAAATAGGTACCGCTCTGGCGGGAAGGTAAACAGTGTTTCCGTGCGCTGCTCTGGTTTGCCAGAAGCGGCCTAGTCATGCTTGTCACATGACCCAGAAGCTGTCTGCGGACAAACGCCGGCTCCCTTGGCCAGTAAAGCGAGATGAGCACCGCAACCCCAGAGTAGTCCGCGACTGGACTTAATGGTTAGAGGTCCCTTTATCTTTACCTAGATCAACTGACACTTTAGATTATTCATCTGCCGTGGCTCATTTCCATCACTTGAGTTTATTAATCACTAGAGTTTATTTATTTACCATTTAAAAGATTTATATCCTGCCCCTCAGCAGAGCTGTGAGTAACGGGCATTCTTGTTTACTTTCTGAATAACTATTCGGTTTAGTTATAATAGGAGGTTTTTTGAAAAATGTCCTTTCCTTTTTATATGTTGTAGCTTAACTTTTATAAGTTGTAACTACAATACCCTCACACTTCCTTTACTATCTCCAAAAAGAACATATATTGTGGTTTTGTTAATTTGCAGATGTACTTACACTTACTTGGTCAAAGTTCTTAATCAAACTGTGACCCTGATAATATAAAATCTGTGTGGTTTAATAGCTAAATTGAGCAACAAGATAATGTAATCAAATAGAAGGAAGCTGATGTTCTAAGCAACTGCTACACTGTGTGGGGTATTTTGATACCCTGTTGTTTTTAGTTATCATAATTGTTCTCCATACTTGCCTTCTTCAAACTTGAAACATCTGGACTATATTGGAGTAATCTACTCATGTGAGCAATGTAACATCAGAAGAGGTACTCTTGTAAAATTACAGTGATTACTTCCGTGAAGAGGATGTGCTAGAAACTGGAAGCCCCTTTCCACAGAGGCACTTTCTGTGATCTTTTGTGAATATATTCTCTGATGCCACACTGCTCGTGTGAGGAGACGTCTGGCACAAGTTCTTATTTGTATGTTTCTTTCTGCACACATACACATTTCTGTATGAACTCAATATGCATATGAATGCAAGAAAGAAAGTTCTCCCCCCCCCCACAAAAGGCATAATGGAATTTATCCATGACATTCCTATAGGCCATAACATTCCTATAGATCCATAACATTCCTATAGGCTTTAGTACAAGAAATGTGGGGCATTGCTTTGTCCTTCGCTTCAGGAAGCAAAATGTATTTGACCATGTCTGTCTGCTTGTGACTATCCCAGAGCCATCCAGTTGACTACTTCAGAAAGTAGGACCCTGGGCTAGATCAAGGCTGTTCTTACGTTCAAGGCTTGGCCATTCAGCCCATACAGAAGTGAGTGGGCTTCCAAACCCAAAAGGCTTGTGGTACACAAGGCCTGAGGCTTATAGGCTTGGTTCCCCCCGCAATCATCAGTGGGAGCGTGTGTTGGAAAATCGTAACTGTATGAACACCTCTCTGCATGCGGGTTGTTCTTCAAAAGCAGCCAATGTGGGGCTTGGACACTTGTGTACCAGAAATATCTAAACACTAATGCACACAAAATAATTTTTAACATGGAGGATGCTTTGCATTTTCTTAAAGAGGTTTGTGGTGTCATGGAGAGAAATCCTTCCCCAACCCCCCCCCCCCCCCGTTTGGCATCGCAATCCACTGCACACAAATAGTTTGCTGCATGGAGACAGTCACCACAGGGAGCAATTTAAAGTGGCCTCCAGGTGGAGGTTGCTTTCATGAGCTCCGGCCCCTAAGCTGTACAACTCAGCGCAGAATAAAAGATCACAATGGGGGAGCTGCGTTGGTGCGTCAATCAAGAGAAAGACTTTCGCTGTGCTTTAGGGAGAAAATGAATCTTGTGGTTGAAATCCACACATCTGGATATCCTCAAATGAGACGTTTTCCCCACTAAAATATGTCCATAAATTTCAGGTTTCTCCTCCCTGGAAATTTTGCTTTTTCAGTTTGTGGTAGAATATACCGCCCTTTGATGAATACAAGCAACATGGGACACTTCTACCATGTCGTAGAGGATGCTAGTACTACATTGTTGTGTTTAAACTTGAAAAATGCAGCTATTATTTAATATTATGGCTCCCGTTTAATATTTTAATTAATACACATGATGATGGTGATATGTAATGGGATGCTTTCTTGCACTGACTGTAATCACCCATTACAAGTCCTGCAAATAAAGTTGTGGCCTCTTCCTTCGAATATGCTTGTCTATGGCTGCAATCCTAACTGCACATAACACGACTCATTTATTTCAGCAGGACTTGTTTCTGAGTAGACACGCGTAGGGCTGAGCTGTAAATCTCTTCCTGTGGCTGAGCAGTGATTAGAAAACTGGTTAAAAGAGAAAAGTAATCTGTCCTCATTTAATTCTGTTTCTTTACAAAATCAGGGTGGTTTTCGGTTGCTATCTTTTATTTCAATTTTTTGCCCATCAGTGTATGACGACGCATTCCTTGTATTAATTACACTGTGCTTGAATTTTTGCCCCGGCCTTTTTAAAATCTGGAGGTAACGATGGCTAACAAAATTATCAAAATTGAGGCAAGAGTTCTTACACTGAACATATTTTAAATAAATAAATAATTGATGCAACATATTGCAACATCTTCTAAAGTGCAAGGAAAAGTCAGGCTATAACTCTCTCTGATTTTGTTTTCACAGATGAAATTAGCAAATAGTTATTATACCTCTAAAGTTACAAAAAATGGTTTGTAACAAAACCAGGGGGAAACCCAGTTGACTTCCTAATTTAGCACAGGAACCACAGCTGCTACTTATGCAGTAGGTTTTCCAGATGTCTGTCTGTTCTGTGGAATAGTGGTGTAATTTCAGGAAGGAAGGGATACAATTATGCTATCAGATGATGTTGTCAAACACTCCACATTTCACTGCGCTGATGTAGATTGAGTCTGTACTGCAAGTCTTTAGATAATGCATTATATACCAAGTCATAGTCTGCCTGCCTTCATTAACATTGTGTATCTTATTTTAAAAGCAAGGGCATATTCTCTCAAATCATTCCCATATCTGAACACACACACACGAATGCCAATGTTCTGTTTTGGAGTCTTCTCTCACTGCATGTTTGAGGGCAGAACCAGATGTAGTGTTAAATACAGTGCTGCCAATGAAAAGTCAGCCCATGTTCACCTCCTCTCTCCCATTAGGCAGGCTTACTCACGTTGTTCCTCTGCCCCTGACAATGATGTGGTTATGAAGTCCAGAAATGCAAAATGTGAATGGAGACCCCACCCCACCCATGAGGCAAGGTAAGGTGACCGCCTAGGGTGGCAGGATTCACAGGGGCAGCAGATACGGCCTCCAGGGAATGTTTTTGTTATGGTGGCAGCGACAGCTGTGGTGCGCTCCCTGAAGGCCAGATCTGCTGCCTCCTCAGCATCCCTCCTAATGCCATCTCTACAGCAGCCTCTTGGTGAATAGGAGAAGCTGCTGGTCCCCTCTTCCTTGTTCCCAATGCAGATATTAATTCTTCCCTTGTTCCTGATGTAGATCTTCACTCACCCCTTCCTCACTCACCCTGGCACAGAGGAGAAGCGCCATTTTGTGGTCTGCCTCAGGTGGCAAAACACCGGCCCTGGATAAGAAAGAGCCCTGCTGCATTGCACAAAAGGCCCATTTAATCCAGCATCCTGTTCTCACCTACCTAATGGATGATCTATTTCTAACCCATCTGACTTTCATCACACCTTTTTTAATAATTCTGTTCCACTTCAGCATTAATCTATGCTTAAACAAAATTCCTCTCAAGATATGATGTATTTCAACGCTTACTTCCCTCCTCAAAATATGTATTTAAACTGTTACTTTTCACCTGAAATACATATTTGAAGGTGGGCATCAATACATTTAGACCACTAAGAACTGTGCCACAGCATCTGGAGATGTGTGGAATATGTGTGTCTATCTAAATTCCAATCCGCATCGGAATTCCATAAGGCAATTCAGAAAGATCAAATTTCTCAAGTATCTGCAGTTGCAGAAAACCCAGCCAGATGGGTGGGGTATAAATAATAATAATAATAATAATAATAATAATAATAATAATAATAATAATAATAATAATAATTTCATGCAGAAGAGCTCAGGTTCAATCCCAAGCATTTCTAGGTTTGTTGGTGTGTTTTTTAAGGGTCAAGTGGCAGTGAATAGCAAAGGCCCCAGTCTGAAACCACAACACTGAGTTAGCTAGGCAAAGGGTCTTGGAACAAAAATTGCTAGGGATGAGAAGAACTCAAATGGAACTTGTGCTTTTGGCAGCAATCTCAAGTTCAGCAGTGAGACCCCTCTAGCCAAGGTTTGTTTCCAAAGTTAGTTTCCTGTCTTTCTGTTCTCATAAGTATGCTTCGCTTTCATATCCCTGAGACTCAAGGGAGCATCCATGCCTCTCTTACAGTGTAATGTGAGAAAGCAATGGAGGGTACTTCTTTTTTTACGTTTTTGAGTCACAGTCCTGTGTTTGAAAATATGCACAGTTAATCTTCCACACAGCAGCTGTTTCTATAGGATAATGCAACAACGCATGGTATGTAGAACGGATAGGAATGTTTCCCCCACCCCCAAGAAAATCCTTAAGGTCAAACTTTTTAAGTTGATGAAAACCAACAAATTGAGGTCAAAAACTGCCTTTCTGAGCCTCATTTAATTGCCACAGAGTACTGGAGCATACAGGAAAAGCTTATGCAACAGGCAGAGATTTCAGCAATGCAGAAATTCAACAGACTGAATGGAGATTGTAATGGCAGATCGAGCCCTGGCTGTCCTTTCTGTTGTCAGACTATGTATTATTTTAGTACAGAAATAGGCCATGGTTGAATGATTTGATTAACTCCTACTCAAATCCCCCACATACATATCTGCACTATTTAACAACCACTTCTTCTTAGATTCCCAACGCATCCGAACCATTTTAGTGATCGTGGCAGTAATGCAGAGTGTTGTGTTTGTTTTTTCAAAGCCCATGATGTTCAAAATCAAGAGGGCAAGTGCTGCTAAAAGTGCTTTCAAGAACTTGGTCTATCTTTGGATCTGATCATCTTTCCATATTTATTAGATTAAACCCTAGCCTGTCCTTGCCAATTAATGACAGTATAATTAAATTCTGTGGAGAATGAAAACTGCAAATAATTTTGGCAACTGAGATTTTATTCAAACATTTGATCTGTGATGAGTTTGATGCCTAAAATGCCATTGCCCAGGTCTTCCACTAGAGCTCCCTTCACACATTAGTCATCTGAAGTGGGTATCATTCAAGGACCAGGGAGCAGGAATCCACTCCCAGCACCAGACACACAGCCTAACCCTGCTAGCTAGCTCTGACTTTCCCCAGATGCTGAGTGGAGAGAATGCTGTTTGCACCCATGCCCCACTTCTGGCCGTCCCAAAAAGCATTTTGTTGGACCCTTGGTTTGCATTTAAAAAGCAATTTTTATGCTCTTATGTTGACATCCATCTGTACACAAAAAAAGCCTGTGCATGACCTGAATATATTTTTGGATATGTTACAGCAAATGCCTGAAATGTGGTGAAAGTGATTGATTACCAGCAGTCTTGTGTTTTCAAAAAGTGAGGAAATGCATTTCAGGCATTTCAACGTGAATGTCATCATTCGCCAAATTTCATATGGTCACGGAGCCTTGTTCAGTGTTTCTCAAATTGGGGTCCCCAGCTGTTGTTGGATTACAACTCTCATCATCTCTAGCTAGCAGGGATCATGGGAGCTGTAGTCCAACAACAGCTGGGGACCCAAGTTTGAGAAACACTGGCCTAGTTCCTCTAACTACAGAAGCAGCTCATTAAGCTTAATGACAAATTTAGGCTACCATTAAAAGGTAGAAAATTATCAGCAGTTTAGTTATAATAATAATAATAATTTATTATTTATACACCGCCCATCTGGCTGGGTTTCCCCAGGCACTCTGGGCGGCTTCCAACAGAACATTAAAATGCAATAATCTATTAAACATTAAAAGCCTCCCTAAACATTGCTGTATTATTATTATTATTATTATTATTAGCAGCATGGGGTGCCATTTTAATGCTCTGCCTTAGGCTCCAAAATGTCTCGGGCCAAAGGAGGGCAACCTAAAGCCCTTCAGTATTCTATGCCTGGCTGCTGAGATGCTCCCAAGTCCACAACCCCTTCCCAGACCACACCCATCACCAGCCCTGCTCTGCATCCCCCTTGAGTGCTTTTGCCTGGCTATAATGCATCCTCCTGCTTGCCTAGGTGGAGGATGAAGAGATGTATGTAGCAATCACTGATTTTTGTGTGGCTGCAATGCAGCCTACTGTTCACAAAGGCAAGAGTAGCATCTGTTGTTCCTCTCACTTTTTGCCTCTAGCTCCACCCCACCACTAGCATGTGGCCCTTGAAAGTTTGTCTATGAGGAATTGTGGTCTTGGACTGAAAAACATTTCCCACCTCTGTCTAAGGCTGTCTGCATCATTGGCTGTAACATATATTAATCTTCAGCAGAGTAACTCTTTTGACTTTAAAGAGAACTTGCAAATTTCAGTGATGACTATTTCTGGTGAATATAATATTTTCATGCGTGAGAGAGATAGTAAGTTAAAAACATACCACCTTTACATAGTGACTTTGGTTTGCTCCTCTAAAAAATCAACCCCCAAATTGTCTAGGGCAAAATGCAAATTAATCGTGCACGATATCCACCCTGTCTCTGATCCACATGCACTTCTCTGCTTTAGCTTAATTAAATAGATCTGTAAATGTAAATCAGAGAGATCAACTGCACAGAGAAATGGGGAGAAAAGGCTAGATGTGGCATACATAAATATCAGAATTGATGAGTACATATATCAATAGCTGCATAGGTTTCCCACGAATTACAGCACCTATTTAAATATGCTACGACTGTTTTCAATTGTTTGACTCATGGGTAACATATTTCTAATAGATGAAAGGATAGCAAGTCACGGATTGCATTAGTCCATTGTAAATAAAACCAAAAGTAACCTGGGATTTTGAACCAGGAAAAAACTACATTTTGTAATAGGAAAGCACATATTCCGCAGATGATTACAAAACTGTATATTTAATTAATTTGCACATTTCAGTTTGAAATTGTATTTACAGTCTGGAAGGCATCCTTCAACACTCAGAAAATTGGAGAGCAAATGCTGTGTAGAAACAGAGGGAAAAGGTGGTGGCTGGGCTAGTGGACTTCCCGTTCATACCGTATGTTCTAATTGTTCCTAAATGTGCACACATTTTTGCATTTTTCAGCCATGAGATGGATTTCCATTTTATTATACACACATGCACCACATCAGTGGTCCATGTAGCTATCAGAATTACCAGTACACTTCTACATTCTGCTCTCTGATCACTGCTTACAGATTTCTACATTCTTCAAATAATATCTTATGTTAGCCTATGGCAGATTTCTGTTCTATCTGCAGGTTCCATCCATTTTGTCTTCTAAACGCTGGAAGCTGCAATCCTGAAAACAGCGGGCTTTGCCTCTGAGCAAATATACTTAGAATCATGGTTGCAATTCTACATCCACTTACCTTGAAGTAAATCCCACTGGACTCAATGAGATTTCCATGCAGACTCGTATAAGATTCCACTCTGAGCCTACTAGAGCTAAAATCCTGGAGTATGGATGCAGAAAGAGACACATAGCTCATATGCAACTATTGTCTATACTGTGTAAGGCATAGTAATATCTAAGCCTGAATATCCAACTTTTTTCAATGAGGTGATTGATTGAGAAATCTAAGTATTCTAAAAATATTTTTACCCCTTCCACCGAAATACAATCTGCCTAGAATTCTCTTTCTCAGCCACTGCTACTCTATCACCTGCTGCACATGTCCCGTTTTCTTTTCAGCTAAAAAGAATAATCCAATAATGTGGTTTTTAAAAAGGTGATACGGCTTACTGAAAAATGACACAAACCCAAAAGTCATATAACCTGGTGAGGGGGAAACCATGGTGTGGGGCAACTAGTGACCAAAACAAATGAATTACGCAATGTAACTCCCAGAAGGACTATTTTTAAGGTTTTCAAGTAGCAATAAACCTAACAGCACAAAGTCCACTCAGAGGTAAGTCCCATAGAATTCAAAAGGACTTAGTCCCATGTAAGTGGCTATAGGATTGCAGTTTCAGGTTATTGTTTAGTAGTCTCTGAAGCGAGCATTATGGAGAAGCTAGTTTATACTTTAGATATGCAATGCTGTTTGAAGATTATGTTCTTCTGTCTCAGTTCAAATTATTGCTGTTGCTTCTACACAGACTTGCACATATTAAGGATAGTGTTCCAGCAGAAAAACAAGGGATTCGATCCCATAATATCTGCTGATGCTTATAAAGTTCATGCACAGCAAGTGAGTCAACTGAACTATTTTTTAATAACAGTAGAAATGCTTACTTTAATTGTTTTTATTTATTTAGCAAACTTAATGGACGGAGGGATATTTTTACAGTTTTAAGATGGAAGTTTCAAATGAATTCCATTTTAGGATTTGATGTAATTTTCTATTAACCTGGCTAATCCTCAAAAATTCAAACAATCAGTCTTTGTATTGTTGGTTAAATATTTTGGAAAATTTGTGTCTCTCCCCCCCCCCCCATACACACGCAACTAAGAAACAACAGCACAATCAATATAAAGTTAAGCCCTCTTTAGTTCCATTGATTTCAATGGGAAACAAGTGCTCGGATTCCATCGATTGAAATCAATAGGACTTCAGCTGCATAACTCTGACCATATCATGCCCCAGGTGTGCAATAATTCTACATGCTTTGATTCTAAAGCATTGTAAGCTGCTGGCTGCCTGCTGGCTTACCAAACAATTCACACTCTTTTGATTGTGTTGCACAAAGTCGCTGCTCTCCTAGCATTGCGAACTTCCTTCTGTTCACATCTGGAAATCTTTGATCCATTAACAAAGCTAAACAAAAGAGCTTTGCCGCTGCAGCAGTGAATAAATGCTGAAGGACTGGTGACAATCACACCCCAAGTATGATTCATTACAGTCTTAGGACACTAATAAAAGCATTCTTTTATTAGTGTATGTATTTTAATGTTTGCTGGAAGCCGCCTAGAATGGCTGGGGAGACCCGGCCAGATGGGCGGGGTATAAATAATAAATTATTATTATTATTATTATTATTATTATTATTATTATTCTTAATCCACATTAAAAATGAACTGCTGATAATTTTTAAAAAAGCATTTGAATCCACTGAAGTCACTGCATAAGCAGAATAATTCCACTTAGGCAATGAAACCTCCCCTCCCTCTTCTGCCATGTGTGCATTCCCCATACCCACCCCCTCAAACCCTATAACTTAGTATATAGAGAACATACTTCACATTTAGAAGGGTTGATGTTCAATTCCTGGCATTCTGTAAGACAGGCATAGGCAAACTCGGCCCTCCAGATGTTTTGGGACTACAATTCCCATTATCCCCGACCACTGGCCATGTTAGCTAGGGATCATGGGAGTTGTAGCCCCCAAATATCTGGAGGGCCGAGTTTGCCTATGCCTGTTGTAAGACCTATCCAATTAGTTGCTCCCCCCCCCCCCATGAAATTAAAATTCAGTGAGGGAGATTGGGGGGAATGCTTTCCACATTGTCATTGCTGTGCCCACTGCCACCCACATCTTCAGCACAGAGCCTGTGGTACTTGCATAGGGTAGTTGTTGTTGTTTAGTCGTTTAGTCATGTCTGACTCTTTGTGACCCCATGGACGAGAGCACGCCACGCCAGGCATTCCTGTCTTCCACTGCCTCCCGCAGTTTGGTCAGACTCATGTTGGTAGCTTCGAGAACACTGTCCAACCATCTCGTCCTCTGTCGTCCCCTTCTCCTTGTGTCCTCCATATTTCCCAACATCAGGGTCTTTTCCAGGGAGTCTTCTCTTCTCATGAGGTGGCCAAAGTATTGGAGCCTCAGCTTCAGGATCTGTCCTTCCAATGAGCACTCAGGGCTGATTTCCTTAAGAATGGATAGGTTTGATCTTCTTGTGCATAGGGTAAGCCCTGCACAATAGATCAGGGGGTCTAAATCAAGTGAGGATCAGGGGGTCTGAATCAAGTGAGGAGCTTGTGTAAGTGCTGTAGGCTCCCTATTGCACCTGTTTGTTATCCCATGCACATAGTGTGCTGGGGATGAGCATACTGACATGATGGGAGAAGCAGCCGCCAATGCATTCCCACCCTCCCTAATCACAATGGAAACTTGGAGAAGCATCAATGTCATGCTTTCCAGTAGCCCAAGGGTGAAATCTCCCACACTCCATTCGTGTGGTATTCTGTGGGTTCTCAAGAGCCAATCTGGGGAAACACAGAGTGGGCAAGAGAGGAGAGGGGAAAGTCACATTGCACAAGAAGGACCACTTGCACTGGCTCCCACTAGCACACTTCCTTAGTAGAACCTGTGCATGGGAGTCCAGAGATGGGCATGGTGACATGATGGAACAAGAGAACACTCAGTGGACCCACACTCTCCCTAATCACAAGGGAAACTAGTGCCTGAACAGGGATCTAGTTAAAAATGTGGTGCTACCGGTAATGATCCATAGAGCCACCACCAGTCAGTCAGAGGAGACAATACTGACCTGGTATAAGGCCTCTTCCCAGGCTCCACTTCTTTGCTTTCAACCTATAGCCCTTTTTGTCATGGGACTTCTCATTAACCGCCCTGGGCTCCTTTGAGAGGAAGAGCATTGTATTCCACAAGGAATTATGTGCACAACCTGAGATGGCTGTTCCACTGAGGTTGAGGGGGGGATGGGGGAAAGTGTGGGGAATATGTGTGGGGAATATGTAATACGTAAACACTGTTCCTCAGTGGAGGATGGTAAGAGTTAGAGTATGTATAGTATAGTATGGGAGTATATATTCAGTATAGTATGGGAGTAGTATTCAGTATAGTATGGGAGTAGTATTCAGTATAGTATGACTGAATAAGGGGAAATCACAGGCAATTCATGAATTTATTCCCCACCTTTCTACAATGGTACACGGGATGAAATAAGATGAAAAGCACTAGCTAAAAGCAAGACGAAATGTAATCTAAAAACAAAATTGAGCCGACAAGCAAAATCAACGGCAGTTAAAAATAAACATGCGGCAGTTTTAAAAGCAGATCACACAACAGACGATTGGGAGCCATGGGAATGAGCTACCCTAAACTTACGAAACGTCTTAGACCACAATGTTGTGGAGCAATAGACACTAACAGTGCAATCAAATCTACAATGGCTTTCAGGTAAGCTCCATGGAACTTCCTGGCTCTTACTTCTAAGTAAAGTCATGCAGGATTAGCTGTGCAAGTCATAGCTTTATCAAATCACTGAATGAACACGAGGAGATATCCAACACAATAACTGTACTAGCGCAAATATTAGCACTAGGGCAGCAGGACTTTTCCCCATCCCACCTACATCTTGCGCTGCCCCTCCCCCCCAATCTGCAGCAGAGGGCAGGGGCAACCCCCAGAATTGATGGAGGAAGCAAGTGGGAGGAGGAATGGGGAAGACCAGTTCATTGAACAAGGAGAGGTCCTTGCACTGATGGAACCAGGGACTACCTTGAATACAACTCAGGATGTAATAAAGGCTGTTCCGTAATGCAACACTAAATTAACTTTGAATTAAATTTGTAGCCTCCATTTTGGATTATCTAGATAAATTGTCTCCCTCTGCGCTGGGTTCTCTGCCTTGCAGAAAGGCAGTCATGTGACATGCAGGATCAAATCTTTGATGTTTTCTTTCTGGCAGTGCAAAATAGAAATGTGGATACGATTTAGCCTTTCTTCATGTTGGGGAGCACCATTTGCACATGTGCAAGACAGAGAGACAGAGCCAATCGGAGAATGACAAGAGCAGTCACTAATCCACCCTTTGAAAATAGCATTTGATTAAGGCTGAAACTGGGGAGAGAGCAGAGGTGCTGAACATGACCAAGTATTTCAGAGTGCTACCTATGTAAGTAACTAGTAGGCCTCTTGACATTAACCTATCTTCCTAAAACTTTCATCTCTCTCCAGCCTACCCATGGAGCTTATAGTTGTAAGCTCTTTCCAAATAAGATTTCTATATAAAATATCTAAGTCCATTTGAGATATAGCCTGCACAATATGAAGTTGCCAGATTGGGAATAAAAGAGTCAGCAAGCTATCACTTTTCCACAGAACATCTGTTTGGCTTTCCTCATACATCATTGTTGTCATCATCTTCATGATGTGTTAAGATCAGCAAGAAGCAGCTCTCCTGGTAGTTCCACTGCCCTCAGAAGGTTGGGGTGGTGGAGAGGGAAATTCTCTGCGGCAACACCTAAGTAGTGAGATTCCCTTCCCACAGAGTTGTGTTTGGCATATCCACTATACAGCTTTTGGTGAATGCTGAAGATTCCTTTGTCACTTGAGATGTGTGTTTTGAAGACCCACCCTATTCTTGTGGTCACAATTTGTTTTAAATATTCTAAATTGTCCTTTAAATTGTGGTGAAGGGCAGGTAAGAAACCAAATAAATCATCTTCATCTGCACATCAAGGAATAATAAGCAACATGAATCATTGTTCCTCAGTTTCCCTATTGCAAACTGGGTGCATTTCTGAGCCTCTCTTAAGAGGAATTGGATATGCTTCCTGAAACGCTTTCAAAAGTCTTCTGAGATTCGTGTGTGTGTGTGTGTGTGTGTGTGTGTGTGTGTGGAGGGGGGCATAATTGAAGAGGCAAGCAATATCATGAAAGACAGCAAACACACACACACACACACACACACACACACACACAAATCACGCAAGAGCAATGCTGTAATCCTGGCTCCTAGGCAACCCACCACTAGCAAATCTGGGTTGACGGATTTGTTTTGACTGCAGAACCACACGGACAAATGGAACAGACAGATGGTATGATGCACATTCATGATGCATACCCTTGTATCACAGTCTAGTCCATAGTGTGTGTGTTAAAACAACAACAACCCAGCCATAAATGGAGCCAGAGCTTAAATCTCAGCAGTCTGAAGGGGCCTTAATGCTACCCTAATCGGGGAGGGGGGGCCTCTCTTTTTATTTGAAAGAATTCATAGAGGAAGGATCTGTGCAAAAATGCCGACTCCCCTCGCCTTCTCCAGTAGTTCTCTTTTGTAAAGGTGGAGTGTAGAGCCTTTAACAAACTCACCACCAAATAATATATATGAGACAACTGAAGAAGGCCAATGTTAGCATTCACACCCAGCCTGGATTATGTGTAGGCATGGCAAGAAGTGAGGGGGGGGTGTATAAACAGCAACAAAACTTTTACTAGAGATATTCAGCTCAGTCATTGCTTAAGCAACGGACAAGGCACAAATACTGTGGCTGTTTTGTCTCTCCTCACTGCAGGGGAAAGAAAACCCAACCCCTCTTCTTTCCAAACTTCTTTTATCTGGAAGCCTGGTTGACTAAACAGAGAGAAAGCAATTGCTTGTCAGCGAATGTGGTAAGCATTGTTCAACATAAAAGCAGCTATTTATCCTCTAGTGTAGAAACAGCCGGCATACGAAGGGGGCAAACAAATCACCAACTCCCCCCCCCCCGCTTGAGCGAATATGTTTTTTTCTCTTTGATTCACTTTCCCTGCTTTGTAAAACATTCCTCACGATCTGCTAAAACGTACAAGCACGGAACAGTTAGCGAGGCGTTGCATCGTGGTCCGCTGCCATGCTGAATAGCTAGCTGCTCATTTTGGACAAGGACAATGTTATGGGTAAGGGTGGGAGCTGCGAGACAGAATCCCCGCCATCCCATTGGTTCAAATCTCTCCTTGGCTATGAATGCACTAGGAAGGGGACTTAGGAAAGTCATTATCTAGCCTTAGGTCATTTACAACATGGGAATACTAACTGCTGCAAAGCCAGGTTAGCCAGCGTGAGACATGTCCATGAATCTGCCTCATCTGTGGATGGAGGCAGATGTGCATATTCAAGACCCAACCCTAAAATCTCTCTGTGTGTGTTGCCATGTGCACTAAGTCCACAACTTTACCTGTGTTGAGCACAGGGGTTGAGTCTGTAGGGGTTGTTTGTTTGTTTTTAATTCATGTTTGCTTGAATGTGAATAGACTACCTCACACATGGTTGGACTCCTGCTTTATCAGGGTTGCTCTGCACAGAGGATTATATTCATGTTTGAGGGAACAGGAGTAAAAGCCCACTGCAGACCTTCCTAACTCGATATGGGAACAGTCAGGGATTGAACATGTGGGGTGCCACACATACAGGTACTTCCTCCCCTTTATTCAGGCTATTTTGACCCTTAATTTGAAGACCTCTTTTAGTTGGGCAGGAGCTGTCAAGCTATGTTTTTAGGTTTTTACTTGGTTGCTTTTAAATTCTTTCAGTGCAAGTCCCTTTGGGTCACTCTGTGAGAAAAGGGACTAATAAATATTGATATTGATATTGATAATGCACATACATGCAATACTATACTGTTCCATTCTGTTTTGATTGAAATGGTTTTACTGGTTATTGTTTGCTGGTTGTTTTTATACTACAATTATATATTAAGTGTATTTATAGATTATATATACTGGGAAATTATGGTGAAAGGTGGCTCAGAAATCTTATAAACAAATAAATAACAATAATTGCATGGAGGAACACTGGGGTGGGGCAGCAGAGGCAAAGAGCTTTTTGGGTGGGACAAGCTTTGCCCTACATGTCAGGAGTCTGATATAGAAATAGCAGTATATTTCCCATTAATGCTGTAACCCTGAACATATTCCCTTTGGAGAAGTCCTGTTGATCTTGATGGAGTTTACTTTTAAGTATGCAGACTTTGGGATTTCGGCTTTATATAATTTCCAGTTTATGACGCAGTTACAATTTGTATGTAAAAAAAAATCAAGTAACCTCAGTGGTTCCCCCCTCCCCCCAAAAGCAAAGGCAGATGTTTGTTAACCACCACATAGACACCCCATAGTGACACCTAGAAATGCTAAGGGTTATGCATGGCCACCCTGTATGTAAGCAGCCTGTCAGATGCCATTGAAAAGTAGCTCAGTGAACTTTAAGATGGTGACAGCATTGGGGGCCAAGCCTCTGCTTCCCATTGCTTCTTACTGGTTATCTCAGTAGTACTTGGGTGGAGCGGGGGTGGGGGTGGAATAGTATAGGGTTGCAATCTGCGGCCGTACATGGGGAGCAGTGTAGCTGGAGGAACAGATGTGATGAGAAGAAAACAAACCAGGCAAGTCAAAAGATCCTGAAGTTGTTGGGTTGTTGTTTTTTTAGATAGGCACAAATTATTCGTTCTTCTCAGTAGTTTTCCGTTCCTGAGCTAGCTGTCCGAGGAAGCCTAAATCTTTAATTTCCCTGCCTCTAACAGCTGCTTCTGATGACACCACAAAAAGATAAATTATAGCTTCCAGGCCTTCATTTCATTTCTTTCACCTATAATTCTTGAGTTCCAGACTGCCTGTCTGACCACTCGGTGAGGCTTTTTGAAATGAGTAGATCCCTTCTGAGTAGATGAGTAGAAATGAGTAGGTGATGGAGCAGGATGGGATGGAGAGGAAGCTTCCTAAATATTCTTTGTATATATGCAGAAAAAGTAGATAGCCTCAGAGACTTTTGATCACACAAAGCACAACCTGCTGGGAATATAAAATGGCACAAAACAGCCTTCTCAAGGCTACAACTATCACCATCCCTGATTGTTGACCATGCCGGCTGCGGGCTAATAGGACCTGTAGCTCAAAACATCTGAACAGGTTGGAGAAGGATGGCTCCTTATTAGAATAAGCAATGTACCAAAGATACATAGTTCTTGTACCAGGCTACCTTCGGCTGCTCAGTGATGTACTGCTCATGCTGTTCCTAGGTTTTGAGATGGCTGAAGAGAGGTTAGATGAAATATGTGTAACTAGAGACTGCAAACACATTGAAGAACATGGTTAGCCTGTTTGTTTTCAATCTCTTTTCCTAACACGACGTTTATTGCTTTTTATTGTGAGGCTTTTAAACTTTGTTTTGGTGGCTTTTATTCTAAGCCCCTTTGAGGGTGTTTAAAAACAAAGCGGGTTCTCCTTCATGGAGAGCACGTGTTGCGGTGGGGACCAACAAGTCACCCCTCTTTTGCTGGGCGGGATAGTATAGATGGCCACTGCTGTGATTGGATCCTGGGTGTCGTTGGGGAGATTTTCATGTTGCAATTTGTTGATGGACAGCCCAGTGACTATATATTGTTTGGTTCGTAACGTGTTATTCCTCTTTGCTGAGTGCATCGGATCACCCGCCCTCCCTTCCCTATTTTTAGGCCTCTGCGTTGACCTTGCTATGCCTGTCATGGGGTCGTCTGCTTTTGGGGCAGGGGCCTGGGAGGATTTTTTTCCATTTGGCTGATTGGCTGGTGCCATCTGGTTTTCGCCTACTGCATAGCAATTAGTCACAACTTGTAAGGTTGGCGGTTAGGCATTGGTTATGTTATTAAATTAGTTGGTGGAGGGGTCAGGGTTGGCTGTGGTCTGCCCCTCCAATGCTACTTCTGCTCAGGGAATTCCGTTAAAGGAATCCAAGGGCTCACCATGCTTTTGTCCGTATCACCCCGGTCAAGGGCCAGGGCCACGCAAAAGCCCCTGGGAGCATTTGGGGAGAGGCAAGGGTCCGACCCCCGGCTCCCATTCTCTCCCCAAAGTGTTTTTCCCTTTACTGACAAATGTCAGTTCTGTCCCCAGCGGGACAGATAGTCGGAACCAATGCCTAAGCAACCACTCACATATTTTGTATTTTAATAAAGTTGTGGCCAAAATCATGCCAAAACCTTAAACTTAAATTTCTGTCTGAAGTGTGATTTATTTGAGGGGTGGTTTGGGGACCTCAACACGCAAACAGCTAGTCCTGTATGCCCAAACAAACGGATCTCTGGAGCACCAAGGACTAGAAATGCCATTGTAAAAACAAAATCCTGAAATTGCAATATCAAATTCAGCATTAAAAAATCAAGCATGGTGTCTTCAGCGATGAATATTCCTCACCACTTGTGCATTTGGATACAGTTCACAGAAACAACTTACTTGTGCTTTTTTCTAAGAATGTAATGGTAGGACAAGCCATTGTGTTGGACCTTGAAGGGCTGATAACATGCCTCATCGTCTCCTTGTGAGCAGACACAGAAGATGCTGGACCAACTGCCTTGAGCCAACTTTGTCGCTCGTCTGCCTCTTCCAATTCATCTGGGGAAAGAAAGAAAATGTAATTAATACACATCTCTCTGTGTATTAACAGAAGCAGCGTGGATAAAGGAACATCATGAAATAGTTATTTGTTATTTTTATGCTCTACCCTTTATTTTGGAGCACAGGGTGGCTTGACATAATTTATTGTCAAAACAGCCATATACAGTAAGACATAAAACAGAAATATAAATTACTCCACTATAATAAAATACAGCAGAGCAGCAGTATAGTTAACTAAGGGACTACACCCCAGCACAAAATAAGTAAGAACCAAACAACAGTGCAAACAAAAAAGTCTTCAAATTGCATTTAAATATATTGACAGTGGATGCAAACTGAATAGTGTGGTAAACAAGGTAGGTTTGTGTAAATGTAGTTTGAGGCAGTGTGTTTGTGTGTGTGTGTGTGTGTGTGTGAGAGAGAGAGAGAGAGAGAGAGAGAGAGAGAGAGAGAGAGAGAGAGAGAGATGAGGATGACGATGCTCTGCATGTGACAGACTTAACCATTCAGGGGTCCTTTTTTAAGAAACTTCATTCCACCCCACCCCACCAAAAAAACTCAACACTTTTTACAGGCACTCCTGAAGCATCAAGCATTTGCAAATTGCAGGTCCTGCAGCTAAGCCACATTTTGTTTGTTCTGAATTCCGAACATTCTATCACACTCAAGTTGACAGAACTCCTGGTGGGGCCATCCAGAGCAGGCTTGATTCCCAAGGCGTTTGGTAGTTATATATTTTGTGCACCACTGTATTTTGTACATCACCTTAAGGTATGTACATGGAAATTAATTCATTAATCATCATCTCACCATAGCAAGGAAGTCTGCTTGCAGATGGATGAGAAAGTCATTGTAGGGATGCCCAACCCCAGCTTAATTCTTGGGACATCTTACAGCAAGAATAGCCAATGTGGTGCCCTCCAGATGTGGCAGCCTGCAACCTCCATCAACTGCTGCCAGTGTTAAGGAGAGGAGCTGCATTTCACAACATCTGGAGGACACCACAGGAGTGCTTGCTTGAACATGCAACCTCTGCATCTGTCTCTTTCCTATGTATTTATTTAGTTTGGATGATTTATATTCTGCTGTTTGAACAAACCACAGGGCGATTTACAACAAAGTCAAATTAGATAAAAAGAATCTATAAACTCCATAAATAACACAGCCCTTAAGATACAAAACACAACTCACTAAAGGAGCACTTTACTAAAAACCAACAGCAGCAATGAATTCATTTATCTAAACAAGTCTCTTCTCCTCCAAGTGCTTGCCCAAAAAGATACATCTTATCCAGCCACGCAAAACTACAAAGTGATGGGACCAGATGCACCTCAGCAGGGAGAAAGTTCTCTACTGAAAAGGCTGTTCCAACACTACATTCTTTGTCCTGTATAGGGACTACCCAGTGGGCCTGAACTTAAGAACACATGCAAGTTGATGTGAAAGAAGGCATCTTTGCAGATATTTAGGTCCTGGACCATTTAAACATCAGAGCAAGTACCTTGAATTGGACAATCGCAACCAGTATATGTGTATGAGGTCGTCTTCAAGAGCAGCCCCACATACAGCACATTGCAGTAGTCCAGCTTGAAGGTCACAAGAGGATGAGTACCAAAATAGCCAGGCTATCCTTATCTAGAAATGGCCAAAGGTTGGCATAGGCGCTTCCAGCCTCCAAGGCCACTTGGGCCTCGAGTGATAACAGTGGTTCCAGGAATACCTCTGAACTGCACACCTGCTCCTTCAAGGAGAGAACAACCCCATTAACAGCTGGTAATATTTATTTATTTGTTTGTTTATTTAAACAAAAAAATAATATGCTGCTTGATTGTAACAGAACCTCAAAGTGGTTTACAAAACAACAACAACGGTAAAGCAGTAACATTTCCACTAAAAAGAAAACAACAACAACCCACAGCTGTAATTTAAAACATTCAGAAGGTTAAAAATGTAGTAAGATAGTCTGCCTGATATCAATAGGTAGGGAGGCCCAAAGTGTTGGTGATCATCACACCAAATGATCGAGTTCTTACAGATGCATTGCAGGTATTATGTGACACGTGTAAAAGTGCCAGTTCCACCAACTGAAGCGTTCTAGTTGGCACATTTGGGGCAAGGTGACCCAAGTTGTTAAAGGCTTTGTATACTAGCAGTAACACCTTGAGGTCAGCCCAGTAATATAAAGGACTGTTCTCTGTAGAGAGGGCTCCATGGCCACTCTAACAAAGCTTTGCCCACCTCATTCCAATGGTTTCCTCAAATGTACCTTTTCTTTAATCTCATATCTGTGAATAATTCCCACTCCTTCCTATGGGAAAAAATATAAGCGTTTAGGGAGCCTGTAGTAAAAAAAGACAAAACCTAGCCTTCACAGGGGGTGCAATGGGAGCAGAGTGATACTGCCTACACCTCCAGAGGACCTTGCAACACAGAAACCTGCTTTTTCTCCTTCTCCTTGCATCAGATGTCATAATGATGACTATTTTCCTAGTTGTATGCTATAGCACAATAGCAGATTGAACATTTAATGCATTGTGATGCAAATAATCTGTCACGCCACAGTCATATTTCACCATATTATTTTACATCTATCTTTTATTTTATTTTAATAATTGCAAAAGCAGGTTGTTGTTGTTTTTTTAAAAAAATTCAAAATAGAACTTGGCTTGTCAGGCATACTATATCTACTTACTTACTTACTTACTTACTTACTTACTTACTTACTTACTATTGTAACATTCTCCCCTTTCTTTGAAGTGGTTTATTTTTCTTTTAAGCATTGTACAAACCCAGTGTGTACACATATCAGGGTTTGGTTGTTTATTCTTGTAATGGGTCAGTGTGTCTGGCTGTTAACCAGAAGGTTGGTGGTTCGAGCCTACCTAGGGAGCTGCAGTTAGCTTTGGAGTTGAACACCTCTCTCAGCATTGTGGCCAGTAGGAGGACTTTGTAAGCTTTTGCATTCATTTTCCCTGAAAGTCAGCTCATTGTTGCTGGGAGCAAAAGCTTCCAAGCTCCACCCAGCCACATGGGAAGAAGAGAAGGGAGTGAAAATTGTGTGAGCCTGGGAGTCACTGGAGCTCTTTCCTGCTTGTGTATTTCTTGCTTAAACATAGGTCAGCATGATGTGCGGCTGCGGCCAATGCCTCTGCCAAAGGGATTGGCCCATTATGAAATCCACTGGTATGCTCTCATAGAAAAAACAGGTGCCTGCAGGAACACACTGGCAAAGCAGCATCTAGCAGGATTGAATATTCTGTGTCCCCCTGCCCATCAGCTGACATCACCCAGCAAACAGGTGGCTGTGGTTTGGGGGGAAATGACCTCAACTTCAACCACCCCTGGAAAGCCAAGATTGACCATAGCGCTGGATGTTCCTTATCCCTGATATAAAGCCTAGTTTTTAACTCCCGCCTGTACTGTACATGGGTTGTGAGCTTTGCGTGTTTTGATGGGTTGCAAGTTGTATAGGCTAGCATTATGCCAACATATCCAAATCTCCACCTGAGTGACAGGAAAGCAGCAGTGGATGTGTGACCTGGAGAGATGAGGACGTATGAAGCCCCTGCAACATTTTATACATTACATTTTGAAATGTATATTTAAGCTACTCAGTAACACAACTTAAAACTGTGAATATAACCAACCTGCAACATTTTACACATTATATTTTCACTTTTATGCTTAAGATGTTCAGAAGTCCAACTAAAAACTGTGAATGCTATAACGCTGTTTCAACGGATTGTTCTCATGGTTAATTTTAGCTGTACTGGAGCCACACGTTGGAAAAAAATTAAATAGAGGTTTTTCTACTGATCCCACCTTTAAGGCTGCAATTAAAATGCCTCAATATGTATAAGAACATATACACTGGGGCTTACTTACAGAGTGGACACTTATAGGATTGCACTAAAACAAATATTACTTGACATTAGAACATCAGGAGCAAAATATTCCATGTCATAATCTATATAGGAATTCAAAGAACTTCACTCCAGATGTCAATCAAATTTGTAAATACTTAACAAAAGGGCCTCCTTTCAAAACCAAAGCTAGTAGTATGTTCAACACGCTTACACCATTGACTTTTTAAAATTATGCTATTTTTAAAAAGTAACTGTTCATATCAAACATTATTCAATATGCCATTTTTACCAAGTCCATTCCATTGGATCAAGATATGGTCCAAGATATGAACTTGGACTTCACAGTGCTAATCCATTACCTTAATTAGCTTGCAAGATTATACATACTTACATACATACATACATACATACATAACATACATACATCTATGTGAACACTGCCTATAAACCAGTGTTTGTGTGTGCGCGTGTGATTTTCTTAATCTACAACAAAATCTCAGTTTGTGATATGAAGGATCCGACTTGTATACAAAACCTACAGTTCTAAAATCACATTGGTTTCAATGGAACACTTTCCTGTGTGTTTTGAACTATGGCCTTAATCTGCAGCACGGTAACATAGCATGGAAGCCCAGCGGAACTTTTTCTGGGTAGCACTCCAGCTTCTTTCTGAATTTCCATATTCCATATATATTTATATATATATAATGGTTACAGTCATCAAGGCCGCAATGCCTTCCATTTACAATGTGTAAGGAAGATTTTGGGCATCACATGACAGGACAGAGGCTGAAACAAAGATGTGTTCTTCCAAGCCCACATTCCCAGCATGTTCGCACTTCTGTCTCAGCGACGTCTACACTTGCTTGGTCATGTACACAGAGGGGGGAAATGGCAGGATCCCCCAGGACATTATTTACATGGAGCTGGCCTCAGGCACCAGGCTTGTTGGAAGACCAACTCTGTGTTAAAAAGATGTCTGTAAATGTGACATGAAGGGTGACAACATTAACCCTTCTATGTAGCAATCCTTTGCATACGACCGCAGTGCCTGCAGACAGTCAGGTCGTGTATCCACAGCAATGACCAGAGGAAAAATGTCTAGTGGGAGGAGCATAAAAGAAGAAACGCCATGGTGCATCTGCACCAGCCAAACCAGACCCCTTCATCTGCCCCAGCTGCAATAAGACATGTCTCTCCCGTTTTGGCTTCTACAGCCCTAGCAGGTGCTATAACTGTAACAGTTTGACTTTACCCCTGATGGTGCACTCTTTCATTGTCTCTCAAGACAGATGGATGCCAACAGCTGTCTTCAAAACTGAGCAACTGAAAACTCTTGTCATGAAAGGTCCATTTAAATTTCTGATATGAAGCAACTCGGCAAATGTAATCTTACAATAAAAAACAACAGTTGCTTTGACTCATGATGAGGAAGACATACAATAAATACAAATATTTTGAGATTTATGAACACCCCAGTCCCAATAAATTTTGTGGATCTTAATTGAAACTTGGAATTCTTATATTTTGTACAAGCAGAATTACCCAGATTTCATTGTTGTTGTTAATATAAGAAAAACAGATACAGATTTACCTGTATATTATGGAAAGGAAAATGAGAAAATTAACAAAAGGGAGGGAAAAAATATGTTAGAAACTAGTTATTGCAAAACATTGCAAATAAAGTCATTTTCCCTACCAAATGCATTATGCTGTCCATAGTGAAATAAATTAGTTAAATTTGATAAAATAGCAATATTTTAAAATTTGATGTGCCGTTTTGAAAATGGAGGGTCAGCCATCTTTCTTTCAACTAGTTGTGATACACATCTTGGTGGCAGTAAGTAGATTAACAGTCAGTAGGCCAAAAGCTTTTTAAAAGAACTTGCAGGTCAGTCTCATTGACAAAATCCTTTAAATAGACGACTCCTGTAACTAGCAGCCATGGAAAACTCGTGGCTGCCCAAATGTTGTAGGACTGCAACTCCCCCTACCCTAACAACTGGTCATGCTGATTGGAGCAGCAACAACATCTGAGTAGAAGAACATCTGGAGGTCCCTGATTACTGTCTCACGAAGCATATAGTCTGGGAACTATATGCCAAAAACAACAACAACTGCACTAAGCCAAAATCGGTGGGCATCTAGGTAGAACTAGTGGTGCCAAGGGAGAACTGGTTATCTATGGGCAAGGGCTATGGCTAGGGGGACTGGGAAGGAAGGAGATGTGGTAAACCTCTAGGGCTTTTCGGCCAGATATTTATGAAATTTATGGCCACCCTCAGATTTGCCTTATTTGTATAACAAGTACCAATCTTCATCTTTTGATATTCCATTATGGAAGATTTGTAGTATCATATAGGAAGTGTTTTATGACACTGATCTTCATTCTCTCTCTCCCCCCGCCCCCAGTCCCCATTGCCTCATCTCTGTTCCCTGCGATCTTCCTTTCCAGCCCTGCTTTGCCATTTTAACTGCAGAAACCATCACAAATTCTAAGTGCCTAACAGTGCAATCTTAAGCATGTCTACTTAGAAGTAAATCTCACAGAGATCAATGAGATTTACCTAAGATTGTAAGTGTGTACAGGATTGCTGCCTCCACCTCTGCTTTGTAAAGGAATCATTTGAGTTCTGGAAATATATGCAAAATTATTTTATCTGCATAATTCATATACTGAGTTTCCTTGTTGCAGTGCTTGAAAAATATTTATTTGGCGATCATGAACAGCCTGAAGTGAAAGGTTAGAGTGTGCTCTATAAAACTCGGAATTTTCTATTCAGCCTTTCTTCATGGAAGCTATCATGCCTGTAAAGTGTCCCTCTTTGCAGCTATTTTGTTGAGCTTAGTATATACAATTCACATCTTCCTAAGAATGCTTCCCCCTGCATTTTGCCTCCGAAGCCTTGGACATCTTGCCAGCTCTGTATTCTTCTTGCTGGTGTTTTACACATGAAGTCTATTTTCCTCGAGCAAATGGGATCTTTGTGTCTTTGTCTCCTTCGCTAGCTTTCAGGCATGTTTTGGCAGAAGCTTTGACTGTCGAGGCTCTGGAAAGGCAGGGAGGAGGAGGGACCGTGCAGTCATTTGTCAGCTTTCCCCGCATCTGTAATTTTTTGTCCACTCAGCACTATTAGAGGGGCTTAGAAAAGGGGAACTCTCATAGCTGGAGAGAGTCAAAAGCTTTTAAAAAGAACTGCCAGACAGTAATAGTCAAAGTGGGGAGGGGAGTGGACTGGATTTAGGAGAAAATCCACTAAACGAACTGCAAGCTATAGGATAAGTCTTCACACAGTTCTTTGAATTCAGACAAATGCGTGCTATATCTGCAGACTGCAGTGGACAAAGTTGCTGTAACCTTTTTTTTTACAAATGTTGTTCAGAATCTTAGATTCCCATATCTTCTCCACAGAAAGGATGGCTCTTCAGGGCATTAGAGCAAAGCTGCCTTTTTCTTTTTACTCAAATTATCTTCACCTACCATCCAGGAATCCTTAGGAAAGCATGGGCGGCTTTAGAACGGTCACATGAAAACAAAGAGTGCTCAGAACACTGCTCCTTCCTTTCTACATGGGGATCTATTCCAATATTTTATGAACCAGTAATGCTGATCTTTTACAATTTCTGTAGGTTGTTCAGTTCTGAGCTCCTGCTGTGAGCCGTTAATTAATCAGTCTGACAAACTGAGGAAGTATCCAACTATGTAAGAAATTATTGCTCCAGTGACTAATAAGGAGGGTAGGAGTTGCGGTGATATATTTTTTTGGCAAGAAATAATGAGGCTTTACATTGTTTGCACTAAAACACATTGTTATCTCAATCTCTGGTTTAGCAGAAACATGAAAGGGCTCATCAATATTTCCCTTGAAAAGTCTAGACAGGAGTTAAAAGAGCTACTTCTCTAGCCTGAAAGGATCCTGTTCCCAATAATTAATAACAGGAAGCAAGTAAACAAGGTTTTAGTGACAAATGAAATGACAACAGTAACATGTGTCGAGTAATGTTAGATCCCAGTTGAGCAACGCAGCTTAGTGTTAAGTGTATAGGAGCAGATTATGCTGTAGACATATTAAAATTCTGCCCGGGCCTAATGGAGGTACGCGATAGACTTTGGGTTTAATGATAAAGATAATACATGTTAATTACAGCATGAGATTCTTGACCTTTCAAAACTCTTAAACGGTTATAATCCAAGCACACTTCCTCCTTTGTAATTATTTAAAATACTGTGTCTTGCAAGGGAGTCTTTCATGTTTATTTAAAAGCAACCAGAAGGCATTCCTGACATTTCCTGGAACAAAAAAAATGTATATGTTGGAAGAAAAGGAACAACAGGAATACACACACACACACACACACACACACACACACACACCGTTATTAAAATCAAACTACAAAAACCTATGGAGAGGGCCACTTGCACAACTCTTGTTTGCGTTCTGACCTTTTAAATCCAACAGATGTATACAGATGACTGGGCGTCCAATGACACAGTGCATAGTGATACTTGAGGAATTATATCTCTGTGAACAGACCTGATCCCTACCACCGGAACTAATGTGCAGCTTGGAATGCAATTGGACAGTTTAGATGTACCCAAAATGCATTAAAATTAATAGTTTAGAACAAAATTTGTTTAGAATAGAATGCACATAAAATAGTTATTTAAATATGATTTAGGGGTGGATTTTCTTTAAAAAAAACAAAGATTAATGCGGAAACAGGAAAAAATGGACACATGAATGAATACATGTGAAATACTGCATAGACCTGGGATAGCTCAGCCGGTAGAGCATGAGACTCAATGTCAGGGTCATGGGTTCGAGACCCAGGTTGGGCAAAAGATTCCTGCATTGCAGGGGGTTGGACTAGATGACCCTCCTGATCCCTTCCAACCCTGCAATTCTATGATTCTATAGACTGATTCATCCAGTCCTAGCATACGGTGACTTTTCAATCAACCTTCGTGGTCTGTCTAGTGACCCTCATCACTCTGGTGCCTTAATACCAAGTCACAAGTATCAGATTCTGTGTTAAATCTGTTCTTGTACTGAATTACCGCAAAGCAGGCTATAGGTGGGGCTGCATGTTGTGGGTTCCTCATTTGTGAAATGCTCTTCTTGGGGAAACTTGCCTGGTGCCTTCATTGCATATCCTAGCAACAGGCCAAAACATTCTATTCACTAATTAAACAGCACCAGGGCCCTTTAAACTAGGTGTGTGGGAGTATTGTTTCATTTGACATTATGTTATGCATTTTTGTGTTTTTATACTGTAAACCACCCTGTGATCATCATATGAAAGGTGGTGGATTCATTAAATGAATGAATGAATGAATGAATGAATGAATGAAGTTTGAAAGCTCCCACATTTTTTTAAAAAACAAACAAATCCTGCACCATAAAACTTGCATGCAAAGATGAAGGATAGCGTAGAACCCTGCTAACTAATATGATTTTAATTTTCTCGAGAGAAGTCTTTTTATTATTTGGAGGAGAAAAGAGCATTCAATAATTTCATCCGTCTGCAGTTTTTAGTGGTACAGACCAGAAACCGTTTTACCCCACAAACTAGTTTTTGTTTGAATTAATTTTAAGTACAAGTGACGCGGGTGGCGCTGTGGGTTAAACCACAGAGCCTAGGGCTTGCCGATCAGAAGGTCAGCGGTTCGAATCCCCGCGACAGGGTGAGCTCCCGTTGCTCGGTCCCTGCTCCTGCCAACCTAGCAGTTCAAAAGCACGTCAAAGTGCAAGTAGATAAATAGGTATTGCTCCGGCGGGAAGGTAAACGGCGTTTCCGTGCGCTGCTCTGGTTCGCCAGAAGCGGCTTAGTCATGCTGGCCACATGACCCAGAAGCTGTACACCGGCTCCCTCGGCCAATAAAGCAAGATGAGCACAGCAACCCCAGAGTCATCCGCGACTGGACCTAATGGTCAGGGGTACCTTTACCTTTACAAGTGACCAGGCAGGTGATTCACAACAGTTTCTGTCCACTGCCTGCTCATAAATTGTGGTGTCTGCATTTTACCTTGGTGGAGGGGGTGGGGTGGGACGGGAGAAGGAAAATGAACTCGAAGTGCACTCTTCTGATCTAAATGACACAAAGATAAATATGGAGCAGCAATGTTTATTTCATTGCTGAAGAGTTCCTTCAGTAGAGTTTCCTTGGCTTGCGATAAGTGAGTTCAGACCTGGGGCCCAAACTATTTTCTTTCCTGCTTGCAGGAAGGCTGGTATTTATGGAAACTGAAGTCAAATGGATGAAGGCAAGCCACAGAAAAAAATATAGTTTTATATTAGTTGGTTGTATAGGGCGTGGCTTACTGAATTATGGCTCCATCTGCTCCCATGCCTCCTATACAAATTACACTGTGTGCCACACACGGCAGGTTGTTTTGGCAGTGACCTTGAAAAACAGAACAGCAGGGATGAGGTTTTTCTGTTGATTCTCAAGTGTACAAAGTTGTAAATGCATAGATCTTTACAGGCTTGGACATTTAATATATAGTTGCTAAATTATATGTCTGTTCTCCCACCTCTCTATACAAGAAGGAGATAGAGTTAACTCTGAGAAGACAGGTAAAAATATACCTACATTCCTACTCAACCTCCCCCCCAAAAAACTCTTTTGTACATGGGCGATTAACAGCTACACTGTACAAGGGTATTGAGATGAATGCTAAGTAAGAACCTCTCTGTAAGGCAGGCTGGAATGAACTTGACTGATTTGAAAATATACATACCTGAGTATAGCATGAACTTGTATGTTTGTGCAGGGGGCGGTGCTAATATAATCTACCCTAATTTAAGCAAATAACAAAAAATGCTAAGTTAAAGTTTTTGCTGCAAAATACTGGCAATGGGGGGGGGGTTGTCCTAGTTGCTTTTTGAACGTTTCGCTAATAATTTATGAAAAATGAAATCTTGTTAAGCAATTTGCTCCACTTCAATCAACCATGTAACGTACCCAGTTCATTCAATGTGGCCATCTGGCGTTGGCTGACACTGAAAAACTCTTGTGGGTGCTCATGATTTGCATTTGGGAGAGCAATAGTTGAACCACTTTCTCCCAAAACAAAATAAAAAATAAAAAATTCCTTCCAGTAGCACCTTAGAGACCAACTAAGTTTGTTCTTGGTATGAGCTTTCGTGTGCATGCACACTTCTTCAGATACACGAAAGCTCATACCAAGAACAAACTTATTTGGTCTCTAATGTGCTACTGGAAGGAATTTTTGTATTTTTTATTTTGTTTTGACTATGACAGACCAACACGGCTACCTACCTGTAACTGACACTTTCTCCCATTTTGTTGTCTGATCACATGCAACATTTAGAGAGTCTGCACCTGAGGGGGTCCCGAAACAAAATGATGGGCCCCTAGTGGAACATTGTGAGCTTAGCCGGCTGAAGTGGGTACATTTCAAGCAGCACCAGGTAGCTGGTGTTAAACCCCTTTTCATTCCATACCACGCTCCAGAACAACATGAGCTTGTAAGAAAGGAAAGAGGTGGTAGAAATCGACTTCACTATCACTCCCCAAGTGTGGAGCACCAACACAAACAAGGATTTCCAACTGCAAGTTTGAACTTATCTCCCTTTGCATGGATTGCCGTTGCCAGCAAGAGCTTTCTGGTGGCAGCCCACGCACAGGCTGAGCACCTGTTTAAACCCTCCCAGCTTGTGCCATGCAAGGCAATGGGATAACTGATGGATGCAACATTAAAGACTTCAAGAACACTGTTGAATTGGAAGTTGGAGCACTGTGAAATGATTACATGTATTTATTAGGAATTCAAGAAGGATAACGATGCTAGTCTCTTGCAGCCAAAGAAACAATGAGTTCTATAGTAACGTAGAGTCGAACAAATGGATTTCAGCACGTGCTCTTGTACACAACACCCCACAACATGAGTTTGATAAAGCAGAATGTTGTTGACACAGCATGCCTCTGCGCAATCACTACTTTGAACATGCAGTTTTGAACAAGCACGCGCCAGAACTTTGTGCAGTTAAAAGTGAACTTGAGAGCTCTGTTGCCTTAGCACAACAAATCCATTTTAAAAAAGGGGGGGTTGGACTTTTTGCAGTTGAGAAAGTTGACAGGGAAATTCATTAAAAATGGTGGGATGGAGAAATGAGCAATGGGAAGATATATAAACACCCTGCAAAGATGAATGCAGGATCAAAACTCATCATCATATAACCACCCCATAAACAAATCAGAACAAATGCACAATAAAGAGCAAATACAATCTAACTTCTGTGTAAGCTTTCTGCAAGCGAATCAGGATGAATGCTCAATAAACAAGACCTCAGGAGGGGTCCCAAAGCTCACACCGCAATAAATTTGTTGGGCACTGAGGTGCCCTAGGAACAGCGCTGGCTTGCCCATGGGGTGAAGCAGCCACCTTGGGTGGCAGAAGCCCCCAAACTGGTGCCCCCATGAGTGCCCCGCCCACCTACTTCCAATTTTCATCAAGATCTCACCAAAATCTTGTGAATTTTTGCCAGAACTGACCACTGCCACTTTATACTACCAGTAAAGGATGCTTCGGAGGGGGATGGCAGAGCAGGGTGGCACTTTCTGATTTTCCTCAAGCAGCGAGATGGGACGCACCACCCCTGCCTAGGACTTCACTATTGCTGGATCAGTTCTATTGCTTGCATTTCACAGCTCCAAATACAGGATAGACCCAAATAAACATAGAGCTTGCTTAGTTTGAGAGCATTTAATAAGGCCCTGCTTAGTTTTTCCACCTTTTCTTATAATAGGAGCAAAAGAACACAAAGCAGGTCTTTGATTTTACTATTATGGCAGCTACCCTTTGGAACTCACTGCCAATGGAAATTTGATTGGCTCTCCTACTTCACTGCCAGAAAAAAAAACATGTTCATTCTATCTGGCATCCACTGGCTCCTCCTTGAAATTATCTGCATAGCTTTCTGTTTTCTATTGTGGTTTTAATGTTCTAATTTAACCCTCTTTTTTAAAAAAAGTATGTCACTATGAGTGATTGCCTAATCTTAAAAATGCAACTCAGACATTCTATAAATAGACAGACAAATACTACATGTAACATTCTCTCATATGGAAGGGAAGCCAGAGTTTCTCTCATCTCTCATCAGGAATGTTACTTTAGCTGCATGCAACCCCATAAATTTTAAGCACATTCATCCCCTCCCCAAAGAATCCTGGGAACTACATGCTATATAGTTCCTAGCACCCTTAACAAACAACAGTTCCCAGGGTGGTTGGGGATGTGCTTTAAATGTATGGCATGTACACAGCCTCTTTGTGGAAGTCACATTTCCGTTGACATAACCTAGAGGGAAGCAACCTGAACCAAATGCCACCAAGGTGTGCCTTGGGTGAATTTTCAGCTACCTGTGACCAGTCACAGCTGGTGTGGTGGGGCAGAGCTATGGAGCAAGCGTCCACGCTGGGAGAGCATGCTGTATTCCTTACACAATTTAGAACTCCCAGCAACCACAGGGAGCAGGCTCACCTCTGCAGAAATTACACCTTGAATTCATGCGAGTGGTGGTGGGGGAAGGAGTCATGGAGCCAAATGATGGGAATGCAAACCATGCGCCTACCTTCCCCCTCATGCAAATCTAATGGCTTTTGGGAGTGGGGTGTGTGGGAAGAAGACAGATTTAAACAAAAAGGATTTGTGTGCTTAGTCTTTGGTGCCACTAAAATCAAATCAAGTACTCCTAGAGATCAAAAGGCTTAGTGATTAGTGAATACTTTTTAAACTACAACTACTACCACCACTAACTGTTGTTGTTGCTGATGCAATTTTAATTTCTCATCACCAAACTGTACTTGCGCTCTTCTATTGGTTTTGCTTTGTGCAAATGCTTCAAGGGCTGTGGTTTCAGGAATGCAAAGGGGTGATTTCTTTTCTTTCTTTCTTTTAACTCCTCTTTTGTTATGGCCAAGGGCCAATGTAAATAAATTTTACTACATTTGTTCTGCAGCTGCATGAGGTTTAAATCACTGCTCAGCCACAAATGGAAGCTGGACTCAGATGAGGTAGGGTCTTTTCTGTTCTTTTCTTTTGCTCCTGACAGTGAGGTGTCCCCCCCCCACATATGTGTCAAGGTTGCTGGAATGGCGCAGCATGTCTTTCCTGGCTGCACTCCTCTTTCGCCTCCAGGAATACACAGGAGGAGGAGAAGGAAAACTCAAGGCGCACAGACCCACTGCTGGGCAACAAGCTTTCCTAACAGCTTGGGAGAGGAAGGTCAATCACCCCTCCTTAAAGAGGCTCTCCAAAAAAACTAGCTGCTGACCATAGCTATCTGAAAACCAAGGGGATAATTCAAACTCAAGATCTACCAGCATGAACAAGTTAGGCTCTGGTAGATCTCTGGTTCAGTCAGGACTATGCTAGCGTAAGTTCCCTGTTCAGCTAGAGATAATGCTGTAAGGCTAAGTGTTAAGTCCCCCAAAAGGGGCATGACTGAGCAGGAGGGAAATTAGACTGTGTTCTAACTCCATTCAGCTCACTCATGTAACCTGGCAACCTGGCAGAACTTGCACTGCCAACAAAAGTGGTGCAAGTCAAACACTATTTTAAAATTCTAGTCTTCTTTCTGCCTGGTTTTGGCTGGTTCAGCCAGCAATAGCCTTGCTCTGGAACGGGGTCTGGATCTGGTGTGCTTTGCACTAGCTTAACTTAAACTGCTTATAAATCATGCTGTTTTCCTAGAGTTAGGATTGCTCCCTAAGAGAATTTGTTCTGGATTATATAGTTTTCTTAACAGAGGGCAAGGAACTACGCAGAGCAACGAAACCTCACTCAGCAGCCACACTGGAAATTCTGCTCTGCTCCAATGTAGATTGACTTGCTGCCCACATGTTCTGTAGCTTATTTCCACAGCCATGAAGGCAAATGTCTCGTTTACATAGGACAGCCATTACAGGGATGCATGCCCCCTTTAAATAACTCCACCATGAAACTGTTCTCTTGTAGAAAAGTATTCCTTGCACACTGCATGACTTGCACAACACCCGGGTAAAAATCAGGTGCTAGCACTTATACCTTGATAGAAGTGCTGTGGGTGCAAGCATACTATGGCTGCCAGGGACCATTGATTACCACCACACACAAAAAGCACTCATGCTTCTCTTTCCCAGGATTGGTGGTGATGGTGGGGCAAAGATCACCTGTTGCATGTTGGGAGGTGCTGCAACAACAGGTCATAAAAACTGTCATATGGTATGATGTCAGACCCTCCCACTGTCCCTGTTTTCCAAGGACAGTGTCGGATTTAAAGAAGTCATCCTAGTTTGTGATTTGATCCCGGAATGTCCCGCTTTTCCTTAGGACATCCCTATTTTCATCGGATAAATGATGGACAGTATGGAGTTACGTGACCCCTGAGCCAAGGAGATAAGTAACTGTTCAACCTTTAGATGATATCTGAAGGCAGTCCTGTATAGGGAAATTTTTAAAGGTTTAATGTTTTATTATGTTTTTATATATGTTGGAAGCTGCCCAGAGTGACTGGGGCAGCCCAGTCAGATGGGCAGACTATAAATAATAAAATTGTTGTTGTTGTTGTTGTTGTTGTTGTTGTTGTTGTTGTTGAATAGGACGTCCCTATTTTCATCGGAGAAATATTGGAGGGTACATGAAAGATGGTTTCCATTACTATAAAATGTAAACTTACCCTAAAATATAAAATATATTTTTATATACACAGATACACTATAAAAATAGTAAATAAATATTATGTTTACCACAAGTAAAACAACAACAATTCCTCATACCAATGTAACGGAAACAGCAACACTGATAAACAAGCTCAATACTACAAGGAAGATGTTGGTTCTTCCTTGTATGTATGCATGTGTTAATAATATATATGCACAAGATGCATTATAAAGTTGTGCCGGGGCGGGGTATTAAATCTACTTTTAGGGTCAGCTGTAAACAACCTCCTGATTCCCTCACCCCCATTGACAAACTAGGTGCTGGGTATAATGTGGAAGACTGAGAATCTAAATCAGAAAAAAAGGTTCCAGAAGAATGGGGAAGTGGAATTAAATGTATCCATAAACCTCCCAGTCACAAAGAAGAATAAAGGACGGGTGAGCAGAGAGGGTCTAATGAGGAAATGCATTGCCCTTGCCTGCAAGTAATTTAATAACTGCTAACCTCTATCTTTAAAGACTTGGCGAGCGTTTATTGACCCATTTGGGATCTATGAATAGAGGTCAGTGAAGGAGGACCAGAAGTTTTGTCAGCATCATTGCAGTGTCTTCCTTATACATTCTTGTACAAGTAGTCGATTCTTTTATAAAGAGTATACAGTCGTGCTCAGGCGGACTGAGCGGACGAGACCAGTAGTGGGTCCAATGATTGAGAAGGCAGTTTCTGCATGTGCTGTGGAGGGAAGGGGGGCAGATGGGGCTCCTCAACCTGGGAAGGTAGCCAATCTAGGAGAAGGAAAACTTTGATCCTAAACCTCCGCTGCCTTGTGGGATATCTTCAGGAGAAGAAAGGGCTAAAGAGTAAACCCTACACAAATCCAGAGTGGAGTCCCTAAGATGGTTGGCTGGTGCTTTCTACACCTCCTTCCAGCAACTCACACAGTTGGTGCCACACTTATTGCCCTGCTTTCCTTTGAACCACATTTACAAGACTGAGACAAGGGTCTTGTTGTCTGGGCAGCCCAAAACCTCCATACACAATGCCTAGGCTTGTGCCCCAGGCAGGTCACCTCAGTTTGACTTCTCCCTTGGACAGACAGATGCCAACAACAACAAACATCGCATAACTGAAGGAGGCAGAATTGGCTTCAGGTCTTGTTAACTAGAAGTGAGGGTGCTGGATTATTTACCAAATTTATGTGATCGCTTTCACAGAACTGCACTTCTCGGATCTCCTTAGGAAAAGAGAATGGCTATGAAACCAGTTTCAAGGATGGAACGATAAGTAACTAATTTCTTGTGGTTTTGCTTTTCACCCCTCCTGCGGACACACAAATACCACCACCCCAAATCGGGTCTGAACATTTCAGCCCAGTACTATTTGAAAAAGTGTGTTCCTGTCCCCACATATAAGGTTTTAACTCATCCAAGGCCCAAACCATAGCAAGGCATTCCATTTGTGCCACTGAAAGTACTTATTTTCCCATACTGATAGCTTCCAAGTAAAGTACACTATGGATTGCTTTACTTCTTTCCTATCTTGCAATAGGGAATCTAGCCTGCGCCTTCAGGCTGGGCTGTCTTGCTGTCCTTCCCTCAGCTCGTTCTGCTCTCTCAGCATCTAAAGGCTCTTTTATTATCTTCTTATTGCAATACCTGTCTCAGTCCTTTAACAATGAGGCCTTCCCAGAAGAAGTCCGAAGCTATGTTGGGTCCAATAAGCTCTACTTCAGGCACGTCTACTTCAGGTTGGACTAGAGTATCCTTGGGGCCCCTTCCAACTATACATTTCTAAGATTCTGTGATTCTAGCCCACCCCCTGCAACCACCCGTTGAAGGCCATTTTGTTGAAATAAATAGACTACAACATGGGCTATGAAAACAGAAGAAAAGCAAAAAATACTTTCACTGAAAAATTCTGTTGAAATCTAGCAGTTTGTAGTCTTTGTTAAAAGAGCTCAGGGTAATCAATAATTAACATTTATTTGTGTGTGTGTGAATTGTCTTTCTGTCCATTTGTTCTCTACACATTTGGATGCCTCTTGAGATATCATTGTCAAACATGGTGTAACTGTTCCTGGGGTGGTGGTCTTGGTTGATATTTGGGTGCCAGGCGGCATTTTTAATCATGATGACAAGCCCAAATGTGAATGTGACATGACTTCTCCCAATTTTTGGTGAGATGGGCCCAAACTCGCAAATTACAATTTTTGTTTAAAAAACATTTTTTGTTGTTCTATTAAAAAAGAAAATACCTGGCACTCCCTGCTAGTAAAGTTATCTTGTGGCACAAGGTGTAAAATGTACATAAAGGTAGCATAGTAAACAGAAGCTGTATGCCCCTCTCCATGAAATTTCAATTATTCTCCTCAAAGATTGAGTAATTAAACCAAGCAAATTGTGTTTGTGTTAAATTGGTTTAATGGATGGTGACATTTATGCAGCAATAAAGGAACACATTAAAATGGCCTTTATTGTTAATAGATTTCTTAGATGTGTTTTTACAGCTTGAAAATGAGTCATTCATAAACTGAGCATCTAGCACACTTGTCCAGGACAGTGAGCACAAAGGCATTTATGCGTTAATAAACAGAGCAGCCAAATACTGTGTTACGTAAAATACCTCCTGACAGTAAAACTTCCAACAATGCTTTGATGCTGGGAAATCTTAGGCTATTATATATCTCCAAAGCTGGAAATTAATTTGCTTCTAAAAATTATCCTCAAAGCGAATTTGATCACCAATATACACTGGATATTTGCTAAATTTTCATATTTTATATTAGCCATTGGTGTCTAGAGACATCTGAAAATTTATTTTTATATATGATTTCAACTTTCCAGATTTTACATTTGGCATATATATATATATATATATATATATATATATATATATATATATATATATAATTTAGCCATATTTGTTGAGGAACAGATTCAAATTCTAACTGCTGCAGAATAGGATACATAAACTTGTCTGTGCTACTTTGTGAGTTATTCTCTGACCTGCAACATGTGATCCTTTTAACTGGGAATGGTTGGGAACTGAGCATGGGTCCTCTGAGGACAGAGTCCAAAATAACATGTGCACAAATGTAGGATTAGGTGTGGACATCTTAGCTGAAAATATGCATTGTTTTATGCATTTTGAGCTGAGAACTGCATCGCAAAATTTAGAAAACTGCATAACCCAAAAGATAAGTGTGGTGTAGTGGTGGACTTGTAACCTGGTGAACCAGGCTCGCTTCCCTGCTCCTCCACATGCAGCTGCTGGGTGACCTTGGGCTAGTCACACTTCTTGAAATCTTTCAGCCTCACTCACCTCACAGAGTGTGTATTGTGGGGGAGGAAGGGAAAGGAGATTGTTAGCCACTTTGAGAGACTCCTTAAGGGGAGTGAAAGGTGGGATATCAAGTCCAAACTCCTCTTCTTCTTCTTCTCTTCTTCTTCTTCTTATCCATGTATCAGTTCAGCAAGTGTGAACTGGGCCAATTTGCTTCTGCGTAAGCTGAACAAATTCCTTGAACATCCTCATTCATACCATGGTATGAAAAGAAATGTGAGAATCAGACCTAACACTGTGTGGTAGATCACCATAACTCACTTTGCTAACAGATAGGCTGGAGCTGAGAAATAGTGACCTTACCCAGAATTCTCAGTGCCAAACTACATGTTGCCACCAATAGCACCTTCTCTCACACAGCAAATAGCTGCTCTGAGAAGAAATTACTTTTGTCAGGATCGCAGCATGGGGAAAAGGTTAACACCGCTCCCCATGTGTCATCATCCAGATCAACCTTCTCCCCAATAATTAAAACAAATAAAGGCTCAAATATATGTCTTAAATGTAATCACATAATTAAGATAACACGCATCTTGCCCACCAACTGAAGCCACACTTTCCATGCAATAAACCACATTGCCTCTTAGCTGCAGTTGCTGTGTCTCTGAGCTTCCATTTGATCTTGCCAACAGATAGATCCACCAAAACAGTATTTGCCAACATGGTAGTATGGAACATAGCCATGCTCACTGGAGCTGAAGGGAGTTCTAGTCCTAGGCATCTTGAGGGCACCAGTTTGGCAAAGACTGCTCCACTGTAATTGTCTTTCTTCTGGTGAAGAACACAGACATGAACCAACACAGACATGAACCAAGAAGGTCACTTGGACATCACTTGGGCCATCACAAAGGGGAACTGCACATCAGTGCTTCTGTAAGCAAGTAGAAATGTGGTATGAATTGTGCGGACTTTAACTGTTATAATAAGATCTCTAATAATATTTACAATGACATTGTTATGATGAGAAGTCAAAGGTGGGAAGAAGTATATTCTTTCAGTTTCTGAAAAGGTCATTTAAGTCTATGAATTTGCAAAATATGCTATTTAGATTTAAGATGCCTGCGCAACCAAAGGTGATCAGCTGGAAGGAATGATGCCAAATTTGAACCTGCTGTGGGGGGAGTCAGGGTGCTCCCTCACTTTTTGAACGCTTCAGCAATTCAATCTTTCTGGATTCCTACATGAAATTACCTGAACCACATTTCTTGGATTAATGTGAAGATCGGGACTTGGAGATCTCTGTATGTTGCAATACAGTTATATCAAAATGCCAATTTTCAATAGGTATTTTTTAGAGAGAATACTCATATGATATGTTTTAAAATACATAATTAAATACACATTTTGGGAGGAATTTTTAAAATGCAGATTTAATTCTGGAGATTGAACACAATTGAATTATGGGTATAAAAAACATTTAAAACGACCTAGGCCCTTTCAACTTTTTGGCTTCTAATCAGTAGCCCCCGCTTTTTCTTTTTCTTTTTTAAGCAGGCTCCATTTTAAACAGGGTGGTTTTTTTTAAGCTTCATAGTTTGGAAGTGACTCTTTAATCTTTGCAAGACATGCTTCAAATACATGAAAATGCCATGCCAATTTTTATAAAGGTTGAAATGTTTTATTATTTTCATCGTCATAAACAGAAGTTGAAATCTACTACTGCATTCAGTAAGCTGATTTTCAAGGCATAAAAAACTGTTCTCCAAAACACACTGAGAAATCTTAATGGTGAAGATTGAATGCTATTACCATGACACTAAAGAATTCAGTGTCTACTTCTTCTACATTTTGTATTAAACTTCCTGGAAACAGATGTGCTATTCATACATTTCATTCAGTCTTATCCAGATGTTGTGCTCATTAAAAAAATGCAAAGGGGGAGAGAGGGAAAAAAATTGCTTTCATTGTCTCACTTGCTTACTTCTAAAGAAATGTTAAAATATCTTAGTGCTATCCAATTTGAGTAACGAATACGTGCAGAACATATTCCACTGTCACTTATCTTCATTTGGTTTAGCCCATGTAATTGCTGCTCCTAGTTCCAACATGCACATAAATCATAAACACATCATCCAAAATTGCAATAAGTGCATCCTTCTGAGTTCAATGTCCCTCTCTGGTCATTATGATCTAATTGCACGGGCACATAAAACATAAATCAAACTGGAGGCTAAGTGATTGTTTCACCACACATATTTTGAGGAAGCAGAAACAAAGGGAGAACAATGGATTTGCTGGTGGCAGAGAACAAAATGGAAGAATCACAACAACATTTTTTGATGGGGAGTGGCTTCCAAAGAAGAAGAAAAAGTTGTGGGAATAAATGAGATGTATTGAAAGTTCATATCTTTTCATTTTTTAACCTCTCTTCTTTTAAAATGTGGCCACAAATTGCCACAAAAACCTGATGTGTTGAGCTCACATTTACTGACAATGGCAAAAACAAATGTTTATATGGTATAACCAGAGGAGGTATGAGAAGGTGATTTTCTTCTTTTCTTATTTTTTTGTATAAAGGTAGTCTTATATGTTTGATGTAAATTTTTAGTTTTTATGTTTTTCTTCTTGTATGGATGTGTATTCTTTTAAAATACTCAATAAAGGATAAAAAAAAAAAACGTTCTGAGGAAGGGTTAGGTTCCCCAAGACAATGAGTAGTCTCCGTGGACAAGGAATAAGTGTCAGACTTCATAATTACATGGATATTCTTAATGAGTGAGTGATTTGCATTTATTAATTACTGTATTACAGAGTCAGGAACAACAGAAGGTGATCTCTAAATATTAGAGCATGTTAACACTGGGAAGGGAAGATCATTTCAGCAAGTTTCCTTATATTTTATGTTGTTCGCCGGGAAGCACTTTTCTGTTAGAAATTGTAGTCTGCGGATGTGTTAGTCAAATAATAAAACAAACCCTGTAGTCTCTATAAATACCACTCTGAGAGATATACTGAAAAGAAAAGAGATGATACAAAACCCAATCCATCACTCAAATATTAGGTTCAGTGGTCTCGGGGAATGTGGTTCGGCCTAGATCCCCCAGGGGAGGATCTTTAGCATGCCTGAGTAAACCCCTGTCCTGCCCCAGAAGACCCCCACCACTTCTGGGTGTTGTGGTCTGGCCTCACGTCCCCTGACATAAGGCAAGAGCATGAGGCTGGGGAAGCCTTTCCCAGGGTGGATCGGGTGCAGGCGGCAGCCAGCTTGACTGCCTGATAAGATGTAAGAAGCAAAATTCAATAAAAAGGTGTGTGTGTGTGTGTGTGTGTGTGTGTGTGTGAGAATGATAAGATGGAAGAGGCCAGATGACGTCCTGGTCTGCACTAAAGGCTCCACATTTCTGTTACTAAAACCATCATTTGAGTATCTTCACAACTGGCCTAAATAAAGTGCAGAAGTGTGTATTTTTCAAATTGCCACATCAAGTTTAAAATGTGCTTTGGATTATGTATTGGGCACAAGGAGAAGAAACGTCTTTCAGTATTATTATTATTGTAAATTTCCAAAGCTCAGGACAGCTAAAAGAAATGCACAGTAGAATTGTGTGTATGGTAACTTAGAAGTCGTATCACTATGCATAGCTGTCAACCTTTCCCTTTTCTTGCGAGGAATCCTATTCGGAATAAGGGAATTTCCCGCCAAAAAACGGGAAACGTTGACAGCTATGTCACTATGTTCAGTGGAGCTTACTCCCAAGTAAGATTTGTACAGGACTGCAGCCTTCTACTTCTGTGTATGTTTACTTGGAAGTAAAGCCTGCTGTTATATAATTCCTTTTAGTCTTCCGCACACCGTTCGAAGAGCTGCCAGCATTGGAGAAGGTTTAGAAGGGAAGAATACAGTTGTTATTACTCTGATTTGTAAAAATGCTTTGTAAATGTCATATAAGCCTTAAATTAGACTATACATTGAGTAGTAAACTTGTAAGCATTTCAAAACTAGGAACAGAAATGTTCTCCCTGCTGCAGCCTTCCACTTTAAATGGAATTAAAATACATAAAATGTGTATTATTGTCTATAATAAAATTGTCATTGGGTTATACAGTGTGGCATGCTGCAGAGTAAGATGCACAAAACACATTGGCCTAAATATGTATAAATACTCCAGCAAGCATGATGCACCAGCCGTGTTCTAAGCACTGTTCCAATAATAAAATCTGCAGCTCAAAATCTGATAGACAGGGACCAAAAGAAAAGAATGTTAACAAAATGCAAACACATGATGGACCTTGGTGGATATTGTCATGATGCTCCGCAGCTCTTGGACTCCTGGAAAGGTTGGAAAACACTTCCCTTGCAGTACCTAATATAATTAGGAGTTGGGACCAAGTGGAAATTTCCCTTACCGCTATAGCGTGTTCTCCTTCATGGAGAGCACGTGTTGCGGTGGGGGCCAGAAAATCACCCCACTCGGTGCTGGGCGGGTACGATTGGATGGCCACTGCCCTGATTGGGTCCTGGTTTGTTGTTGGGGAGAATTAAGTGTTGCAATTTATGCTGGACAGCCCAGTGGGTTTATAGCCCTTGGCACGCCTTGCGATGTTCCTCTTTGCTGCGTGCAACGGATCTCCCCCCCTTCCCCCCCTTTTTCATTAGGCCTCTGTGCTGACCTTGCTATGCCTGTCATGGGGTCATCTGCCTTTGGGGCAGGGGCCTGGTAGGAATTTTTCCAGTTGGCTGATTGGCTGGTGCCTTCTGGTTTTCGCCTACTGCGTAGCAAATAGTCACAACTTGTAAGGTTGGCGGTTAGGCATTGGTTATTTGTGTTTGGGTCTGGAGGGGAAAAGATTGGCTGTGTCTGCCCCTCCAATGCTGCTGCTGCACAAGGAATTCCGTTAAAGGAATCCAGAGGCTCGCCATGCTTTTGTCCGGTAGGGGGCCAGGGCCACGCAAGAGCCTCTGGGAGCATTTGGGGGGAGACGTTGGGCTCGTCTCCCGGCCTCGTTTTCTCTCCCCTAAGTGTTTTCCCTTACTGACGGTAGTCAGTTCTGTCCTCAGTGGGACAGATAGTCGGAACCAATGCCTATGCAACCACTCACATATGATGTATTGCAATAAAGTTGTGGCCATAAATTATGCCAAAAACCAAAACCTAAAATAATGTCTGAAGCGTGAGTTATTTGGGGTGGATTTGGGGACCTCAACACGCAACAGAGATAGTGCAAATAATGTGTAGCTATGTTCTTTTTCATATTCAGTAGATCCTGCAGTTAAACTTACTTTTGACCCTAAAGTGAAGCTCCATTTTCAGCAGCACTGGGATGGAACACGGAGTGATTGAAAAATATGTTTGGACAGCTGGTACAGTCAGCAGCTTTCTTGAAGAAACAGTTTTCAGTCAAGAAAGTCTTCGTTCAAAAATGTGTCTGTGTAATGGGGCAGGAGTGGGGAAAGCTCCATTATCTTCGTAATGTTGGATAGCATTCTTCAGGAGTTGCATGGCATGAAATAAAACATAGAACAGGCTGATTTATAGGAGTTTTTTTTTAAAAAAAGACTTTAGGGTATAAGGAGCTTCCTTTTTTGCTAAATAAGTCAGTGGGTACCCTTGCACAGTACTGCAAATCCTGACCATTTCTTTTGTGTCTGTGGGTTGATCTTACAACGCCTACCCCCCTCCTTTCATAACTGTATGCAAGCTATCCTTTGCCAATAGAATTTTGCTGTTGGGCGCACAAATGCAGCTCCTGCAAGCTTCAACTTTCATAATCTCACCTTTCTAAAAAAAATTTAGCCCATCTGGCAGTGGCTGTGAAGGTGGGTTTGAAACTGTGTGGGCTGGTGAAACTGCGGAAGCCCAGCTAAACAGCACTAACATCAGGGTTGGGTTGCCTTGCATAACTTCTTACTCATCGTTGCCCATATTGATGCCGAGCGTAATTTCTTGGAATGGGTTCGAACAGTTCTACTTATCTTTCTTATAGCCCACTGGTTTGGGGGTACCATTGAAGGGCAACAAAAGGTCAACTACTGGCTGAGCAAAGTGAGACCTTAGGTTTTACTCCTGGCTTGTCATTCCCCTTGTGAATCTTTTGTTTGTTTGTAATACGGCAAGTACATTGCTTTAAGTCCATCCCAAGATACCAGAATTAGTCTTGGTGCACAAGCTGAGAACGCAATGCTACATTCAAGTGCAAATACAAGCTTGGCTTCCCACTGACGATAGCCGGTTTCAGTGGAGAAAAGAGAATGAAAAATGTAATACAATGCATGATTATCTTTCTTGAGGACTGAGAGCAACACTACTTGTGATTTTAAAATTAAATTGCATCTTTGTTTTTAATGTGCAGCTTTTTCAAAGTGCAAATAACATCAGCTGGGAATGCTGATCATTACTGGGATCACAGCAGGCATGGAGGTGTGGTTAACCCTTCCCTTCTCTGTGGTAGTTCCTGTGGGAGATTAGCTGCCAAACCTAACAAATGCATATTCTTGCTAGCTAGCATGAAAAGGAACTAATGCCACAGAGCTGTATTGCTGACTCAGACCATAGAAATACAATTAGTAGAGTGGGCTCTGCCTGATGTCATTTCCTCTCCTCTCCTGGAGAGGAAGGAACATATAGTACTTCCTGTCATCGTCCCCCCTTTGACCAGCATTGGATGCAGACATGCCTCTGCTTGCTCCAGCTTTAGGCACATGTCTGAAGCTGGTTATACTTTCAATGTAAGTATTTTGCTGGCATAGTTTTTTACTGGTACTGTGAACCAATGCATGAGTATAAAGTAAGTAAATCTTATTTTAAACTTACTTTACAAGTTGTTGCCCAAGGTTAAGCGAGGTAAGAAATGGGATACAAACTTATTCTATAACTGGGCTTACTCAAAACAAGATTTTACAGCCCAATTCCCATGCTTTTAATTTTGCTGCCAATGATGGATTGTGAAACTGTTCAACCCAGACACGTAGGCACCTGGAGGGTTAAATTGCAACTGAGATATCCTTTCCTTCTTATTAAAACCCATCCCACAGTTCCATCCACTGAAGCTTGTAGTATTTCCTTTGGGGGAAGGCAATCTCCCTTTGGTGCCAAGGGGGGAATTTCCATCCAACAAGTATGCTAGCCCACAATTTAAAGTTTGAAAACTTTCAATAGCAGCATCCGTTTTCAAAGAAGGTAGGGGGAAATGCAAAGTGTGTTGTAAATTTGATGCTGACTTTGGAGACTGAGATAACAGGCTCAAAGCTGGCACTCATGTTCAGAAGACAGCTCTACACTTCATGGACAAACCTAAGTTTGACCTCCCCAACTGTCCTCAAGAGAGCCAGCAGCAAGCAAGTTCTCTCAAACACTGAGGCTATTATATTTTAATCACCAAGGGAAATGAAATATGTTGTTTCTGTGTCAGGAGCCAACATGTACTGAGATGTCACTGAATCTAAATCTTCATTGCTGCTTGTTGGACTATGCTTCTTTAAAAGAGGAAGAAAAAACAACCCTCACTCGCTGCTAGTTGTCTGCATACTTGCCTGCAGCAGCATGTGAGGGGGTGGGATGAGGGTGGAGCAGCAGCTGTGCTTTTTGGGATGGAGATGGGGCAGGGTGAGGTGGTAGCAAGGTTGGGGGAGCTTGTGTTGGCATTGTCCTTGCAGGAGTTTTTCATAAAACACCAGCGAATTTGATTTTCTGTGGCGTTTCCTTTCCTTTCTTGCACACCTCTAACCTGAGCTTCTAAATTTTGAGGAGGAGGCATTATTCAGTGTCTGATCTCTAAAAGGAGAGGTGTTGGGCCCCATGCCTCTCCAATGACAGAAGCTTTTGACGATGTGAAAGTGGCTGAATATATTATTATTATTATTATTATTATTATTACTATTACTACTACTACTACTACTTTATTTGCTTATTAAATTTGTATACTGCCCTTCATCTGTAGATCTCAGGGTGGTTTATTGGCTACCAGCAGTAATATGGGGCTTTGGAATCGCCTGGTCACAGTCTCCCCTAATCTGGTGAGATCTATTGTATTTATATGGACATCATAGTCATTATTTCTAATTTTACATCTATGCATATAAATTAGCGCATGCAAATGTGTTCTCCTCTGCCCCCCTTTTTGGCAATGTGCAATGGTCACTTTAAACCTGGGGTCTTTCTCATGGGAAGCATTGTGCTCTATCACTGAGTGACTTTGGAGCCTTCCATGTCAATTGCTCACTACTAGTAGTGAGGAAAGGCAGTGGAAGCTTCTATTAGGTGACCAACAATGCAGAGAATAATATTTCTGCTTTTGTTCTTCCTTAAGAAGGATTCTGCGGAGCTGGTGCAGGAACATTCTAACTCACAGTAATGGGTTAGAGAAATGTTGGTAGATGTTTTATGTCCGTGTGTGTGTGTGTGTGTGTGTGTGTATATATATATATATATATATATATATATATATATATATATATATATATATATATGCCTCTCCCTCCCTCAGCACAGTTTGTGAATTACTCTGCTAGAATCACATCAGAAGTAGGTCTTCAGTGCAAGCCAATATAGCACCAACCACTAACAATGATTAAATATGTTTGAAACTGTGTCTTGGTTTATATTTTCAGCAGTTGTTTTGGCAGAGTTACTGTACAGTAGAGTTACTGGCTAATCAGTAAATAATCAATTGGGCAAGTTCGTGTCGTTTTAATTTCCCAGTTGGATGAATAATCATTTTTGCTTCTAAGAGCTATAGATTTTTGCAGGCAAGAGTTCTTTAACTTTACAATTCAGCTGGATTTTTGGAAAATGTTTGCTGTGTATTCCACTGTTGATGTTGGAAGAGCATCGGAACTGAACAATATTCATCTTCTGAATTCAGTCAATGGGGTTAATTAAAAGTAAAGCACGCCCTATGCTACAAAACTTGAAATATCAAAGTGATGTGAAGGTCAGCAGCCTAAGCAGAACCCTGCACTGAAGCAATATTTATCCACGTGGCCAAATTATGGCCATGCAATCATCCCCTCCAAATTCTTAAAAACAAAAACAAAGAACTGATGCCCATCAAATATCTGATGGTCGTTCTCATGGTTCCCAATGCCTGGTGGGTGGCCTGTCTCGTGTTTACAGAGGACTATTTGAAGGGCTGTCCTCTGCTTCAAGGCAGACACCATTTCAATGCTTGCCCAGCCAAAGTCCAGTTTGAAGAGAAAGAACCCTAAGAAGGGACAGCAGCTGGGCCTTGAAGTTGTCCATCAGAACAGCAAGCGCCTCCACAGCAGATGGAGCTCACTACGATCAGTTTTCCTGTGGTTGTGAGATGTACTATATCCCTATTAAAATTATAGCAATCGTTTCTAAATTTGCAGCTAACATATATAACATTTTATGTAAAACTGTGCCTTCCTCCCTCTCCCCCCGCCCCCTTTGGTGGTGATGCATTTCCTATAACACCCATAATATGATACAATACCTATTCTTCCACTTCCAGATATGAAGCATAGTTCAGCTCACACAGAATGCAACACCCATAGAAGTAGGTATGCTCATCATGATAATCATAGGCCAAGCACATTCATAGAAATGAGGCAGAATAAGAGTAAATTTCTAAGCAATATTTTCACCTTAGTGTACAATAACATTTTTTCTTACAGTGGAACTGGCTTTCCAGGTGCTTGTGGCAGACATCCCCCAATCTAGCATGGAAGATTTATCTAAGTGTAAGCAACCTCCTACTGTGCATCTGGATACACATCCCCCTTTTCTATTGTAATGTTCATCTGAGCTCTAATGAACTCACTAGATGTGTTGTTTGAAGCAAATAGGAAATCTTCATTCAAGGCCACCAGGTGTTACCACGTCACTATTTTCCTATAATTACAGCTGGATCAGGACCAAGATGGTAAAGGACATTCCCCCAAGCTTCAGTCATTCTTAGCTATTTACTTGTGGAATAATTTTGGCAAAAATCAGTTCACTGTAGTGGTCTGCCTCCTGTGATAATTGTAGGGCATGAGATCATGAGGCGGTATTCTGAACAGGGAAGTCCCTAAATCAGACAGTTATACTATATTGCTTTTTAAAAAGAAAGTAGGGGGAAATCACAGGAAAATATCACTACATATCCATGACTGCCTCAATCCCTCTCCCACTCTGAACAGCGAAGAGCCTCTGTTACCATCCACCACTGGTGAGGAAAATAGTAGAAGTTCAAACAGGAATCAAATAGAGGACTTCTGTTGCAAGACTAAAGTCAAACAGGATAAGGTACTCTGTAGTGGGGCGACTACAAAGTTATCATCGCTCTACAATTTTTTGTTCTGTACTCACTAGGATAGAATATTTCTTTAAACAAGCAAAACATCATCATCATCATCATCATCATCATCATCATTATTATTATTATTTTATTAATACCCTGCCCATCTGTCTGGGTTTCCCCAGCCACTCTAGAGGCCCGGATCTGCTGCTTCTTAGAACTGTCCCAAACCTCTTGCTCTGGGGAAACTGCTTCACCGCGGCCCTGATTCTGACAGATTTGACTATGGCAACAGAGCGTTTCCTGGACTATCCTAATTCAGGCTACTAATGAATGGTTGCAGGTCTGATTGTTTACCCATGGAAAATAGCCCTCGTGAACTGTGATCCCCCAACACAGAGAAAGACAAAGGTTCTGCAGGGTTGAATTGATTGCAGACAAACAAACACAAACCCGCGCAGCAGCCTCAGTTGTTACTGTCAGGATAGGGTTGTTGTTGTTTTTTTACCTTATTCTTCAGATTGTAATACTCTGGGCCTCCGTTAACCTGGAGCAGAGAGAATACTGGGCTCTTATATGTGTGACAGAAATACCACAATATCTGGCCACAAGGTGCAGCAAAGTTGGGGTTGGCGGGAACTGCTGCTGCTATGTTAGTTTGATTTTTGTTAATTCAATAGGGTTGTGGGAATGGAAACATTAAGCAAACAAATTTGGACATGCACTAAAAGACACACTTTGAGGAGGTCATGTTTGTGAAACAGGGTCTGTGCTGTGTTAAATGTTATTATTACCGTATTATTAAATAGCCTGTACTTTGCAAAATGCATGTGTAACAGGCACATACTAATTAGTTGTTGGGGGGAGTGTTGCACCTGGGGTAGGGAAGCATGACAAGGTGAAAGGTCAGCGTTAGGCATGAAGGCACTGACTAAACAGACTTTACACTCAGTCCAGACAACCCCTGCAGTGTCACCTTATAGCTCCGAGGGTGTTTTCTTTTCAAAGCATAAGTAATCCATAAACAGAAATGAAATCACCAGTAGTTTAGCAATCCTTTTAAAAAAATAAAAATCTGATTTCCCTCACCTTTACTTGCTCCTTAAGGATCAAATCATTTAATCCTTATTCTTTTAATGTCAGAAGCTGCTTTCCACCACCCCCCTCCCCATTATTATGCTCTGGCTTCACCTTTCTGGAACATGGTTACATTTCGATTTCAGATTGGTCAACACATTTTGGGAAACACACATTGCAATGGCGTGGAAGGAAAGGACGCCAGGCAACTGAATAATTTTATTCAAGACCAATGTGCAAACTTTGCTTTTGGCATTCTCTTAGGAAATGCATCTTTGGGGAGGGGAGGGGATAGAAAACTGCCTTTATAGAATTGCCAACTTTTTTTCTGGCAAGGCTCCTCTGCCTTCAACTGCTAGGGGACAAGTACATATACAGCAGGTTGCTTTTCTACTGGAACAGAGACACAGTAAAAGGAAAACTGTTAAATTTCTCCCTTTTCATGCAGTAATTAAAGGAAACAAGAGGCCACCAGGAGAGGAGGTAGCAGTGTTAATCCACCTGGAATGCATCTGGCTCCTCTTGGCTGATTGTGTGTAAGTGAGAGACAGGCAGACAGACAAGGAGAGACCTGCAGTGCTATGGCAAAGACACCAAGGACAGCACAGGAGCATCACAGCATCAGGGTCATAGAAGGTCCAACTCCCGTCACTCAGCCTCTCATCTGGGGCATAGCTGCTGAGCATGACTCCTCCCACTCTGCCTTCAGCCATTAAAAATACCCTGAATCACTGGGAAAGGGGAGAATCATGATGGGCAGCGGCACCATCAGGGAATGACTTTTGGGCAGAAGTCCAGAGTTCGACTCAGCAGAGAGAGCAGGGGGACCCGCAAATGCAGCAGGACAGGCTTACTGCGTTTTGAAGTAAGTGAAGCAATGCACGTTACTATCTAAAGAGAGGATGAACTCAGGCCATTAAGTCCAGAAGCTCAAACTACCTGGCTGAATGACTACTAGATGCAGCAGAAGTACCCACCCCAGTGTCATTGTATTGTGCTGTTTGTTACAAGCCACTGTGGGGATTATTTTGGATCAAAATACAAGAACATGTCAAAAAAATCACATAAAGCAATTATCTAATGCCAACTGTCCTAATTATAGCATTATACAAGATGGCGGGAATACTATGAAATATGTCTCTGAACTCATTGTACCATTTCCTCTGGATTGGGCAATGGCTGCAATCAGCTGTACATAATTTCTCCATGCAGGCAAAGGTATAATGAGCTCCAGAAACCCATGGGGTGCTTCCCATACCCCACCATTGATGGTACAGTGCAGCCTATTTGCATGTCTGGGGCCAACACTGTTGAGACTGCGCCAAAGCACTTCTCAGGATTGGTTTTATGAGCCCAAATCAAATTTGAGGCAGTCCCATTGCCCCCCACCCTATCTCAAAGGACCAGCTCAAATGCTAATACATTTGGGTGCCTTGTCATTAAAATTAAGCTGGCCAAAGTAAGTCCCATCCCTACTTACTTTGCAAGGAAACAATATCCTTTCTCTCCCAGTCTCCAACTTATGCATGGTTTGTGGCTAAGGTTTCACACAGGCCAAAGCACATCATAACTTGTCTGTTTTCCCACCTCAACCATGCTAGCATGTGAAAGGAGAAAGAGGCATTTCAACATTTTCACTTTCTTAATGCACTTTTGTACAGCTCTGAAGCCAACTAGAAGGCAATGGGAAATGCCCAGTTGAACTTAACTGCTTAGCAGGCAGAAGGAAGCTTTTCTTGTCCTATCCAGGGTGTAGGGATTAGGGAGAAATTTGATTCAGTTAACATTTAAAGGCAAACTTACCTAATTCACACTTTCTGCAGCAATATGTGAACCAGAACACAACCAACTTTCAACATTTTCACTTCTCCGAATTTTGCAATGCAGCCAAGTAATGCGTTCAAAAATGCATATGCAGGGCTGGAGTGTGCGTTAAGTGTGCATTAAAATGCATATATTAGTGTAAATAACATAGAGAAGTGCACTATATTAGGGGCAATTGCTTTGCAAAAATGTCTTTAGGCAAAACTGCATACCAAGGATGTGAAGAAATTCACACTAAAATGCTGGTGAATTTTCATGTATTTTTTTTTTTTAATGCAGAAATGAGGAGAATTCACCTTAAGATTGGGAAAATGCGAAACAGAGAAAGCCAAATTAACAGATTCACTCATGCATAGCAGGGTGCCATTGTGTTTTCACCGAAGTGGAGGTGCGGGTGGGGGAATAGCAAAAACCTAAAATGTTTTTTTCTTTCTCTTTCTCTTTTTTTGTTTCAGTCCCACATATGTGAGTCAGAAAGCAATTTTCTGTCCCTACAAAATGGCAGGCACAGACGCAAAATGTTATTTAAGACTTTAACCTCTGCTCATCCACTAAATTCTGTTATGAATCCAGATGTTTTCTGTTATCTGGTCCTTGTCAAAAGCCAACTGAAAACATACCAAAATATGCTTCTAGCCACACCTGTGCAACTGGGCTCCCACCGCCCCACTCCTCTACCCCAGCAGCTATTTAGAAGGGTCTCTTACCCATGGTCAGGCTTGTGTGGAAAGAGATTGGCCTTGTGGCATCTCGGTCATGAGTCTTGTAGGATTTTTAAAGTTCAAACCAGCATTCCGAATTAGGCCAAGAAACAGACTGGGAGCCAGTGGAGCTCTTTGAAAATGGGTAAAATGTGTTCCACTTGCCTCTCTGCCATATTTTGTATGAACTGTGCAGAGACCTACCTAGGCTCCCTTGCACCCTTGGCAAGGAGCTGTATTGCTCCCTCCCCCCCCAAAAAAAATCACTTTACTCCACAATAGCCATGTTAGAAATTACTACATTTTATGTGACCCAAGTATCATAGAATCATAGAGTTGGAAGAGACCACAAGGGCCATCCAGTCCAACCCCCTGCCAAGTACTCAGAGTCCAGAGTGAGGGTGAGGCGAGGAAGACGGACAGAAAAAAAAATCACATGCCTTTGTGCTGCAGTGCGAGGACAAGAAGTTTCTCCCCCTTTTGATCTTTCTGCGACACCGTCACTACACACATATATGTCCATGCGCTCTATAGTCTCCAATGGTCTACCTTCATACTGCCGTGCCATTTCTCCTACCTCTCAGCTCCCAGCTCCTGTCTAAACTCATGACCTTACACGGATAACTGAGGCAAATTTCGGGGTGATTATTTCAGTGCGGAGGAGGCCTGCACACCTGGCAGGGTCCAGTATCACCAATACCTAGGTGTGCCTCTGTAACGGTGGGTTGTCACCAGCTAAGTTATATTCACAGTAGGCCCACTGAAATTAATTGGCCTATGTTAAAAAGGTAAAGGTACCCTCTGACCATTAGGTGCAGTTGCGGATGACTTTGGGGTTGTGGCACTCATCTCACTTTATTGGCCGAGGGAGCCGGCGTACAGCTTCCGGGTCACGTGGCCAGCATGACTAAACCGCTTCTGGCAAACCAGAGCAGTGCACGGAAACACCGTTTACCTTCCCGTTGGAGCAGTACCTATTTATCTACTTGCACTTTGACGTGCTTTCGAACTGCTAGGTTGGCAGGAGCAGGGACCAAGCAATGGGAGCTCACCCCGTTGCGGGGATTCGAACCGCTGACCTTCTGATCGGCAAGCCATAGGCTCTGTGGTTTAGACCTCAGCACCACCCGCATCCCTGGCCTATGTTAGTCATGTCCATTAATTTCAGTGGGTATATTCTGAGTAGAACCAGCATTGGATAGAACTCAACCATAGCTCCACCATTTATTTTTTTTAAAGGATTACAATAGTCCAAAATGGGCATTGCTTTCATAGGCGCTAGTTCTCCTGCATGTCTGCAAATTCTCTCCTAACAGTGTATGCATAGATATTAAAAAGAAATGGGAAAGGGAACAGCATTAACAGCCTATCAAACCTCAAATATGCAAGAAGTGTACAGTGATGAACCAGTTGGTAAAGAAAATGTAGCTCCTACATGAAAGTGCACAAAGATAACCTTTCCGATTGCACAGTGCAGCAAAAACATATTGGCCTGACTGTAACTACCTGGCTATTGCACAACCTGTTATTGGTCAAACTAGGCTACCTAATGATATTCACATGACAAACTTAAAACAAGTGTGAACTATGGTTTGGGGGGCTTTTTTGGACTGCACAATCAACTTTCGCAATTCCTGGTCATCAATCGTGACATTTGTTCAAGAGGAGAAATAAGTTTTCAGAAGGGCTAGGTAAAGTAATGGAAGGTCTATTCCTCAAATAAAGAAGGTTGTTGTTGTTGTTGTTGTTTCTATATCACCTTTCATCTGAGGATTACAGGGTGGTTTACAATATAGAAACATAAAAATACATAAAATAGTAACAAACAAAACAATAATGTCCCCCACCCCCAGTTTAAAAGACCATAGATTGTTTAATTAGCCAAAGCCATAAGAGAAGAAGAATGTTTTTGCCTGGTGCCTAAAGATATGAAAAAATGGTGCCAGGCGAACCTCCCTGGGGAGAGCATTCCACAAATGGGAGTCACCACAGAAAAGGCCTGCTCTCATCTTGTTGCCCTCTGGAACTCTTATGGAGAAGGCACACAAAAAAGGGTCTCAGATTATGATCTCAGGGTCTGGTGGGTTCATATAGGGCGTGGCAGTCCTTCAGTTAATAAGGCATTGCTTTCCTGAGCCCTTTAAGGCTTTATAGGAAAAAAACCAGCACTTTTAATTGGGCCCAGAAACTAATTGGCAGCCAGTGCAATTGGGCCAGGATTGGTGTTATACGCTCAAACCACCTTACCCAGGTGAGCAACCTGGCGACCAAAGCAGTTTCTGTGCCAAAACCAAGCCTAGAGCATCAGTTTCCTCCAAGAACACCTGGCTCTGGTCCACAATCCAGTATTACCATCTACTGAAAGACAGAAGTACTACTTATGCTATTAAATCTCTGAAAGCCTTCAGATTGGGCCACTATGGGCCACTTATGTTGATTCGTGATTTTCAAACTTTCTACCTTTCCACATTGACTCCTCTTCCATCTCCTGAGAAGCTGCTTCATATCTTCCATACAGCAACTATGAATTCCAGAGTGCAGACTCAATTCATGTGGGGCACTTCCCAAAGTTAGTGGGCCTCACCATAGCCCAACACAAACACAATGTGCAAGCTAGACTTTGCACAACCCCTAACTTTCCTCTGGCAACAGATTGCAGGGAAGGTAATAGTGACCACGCTCATTTTTGGAGAAACCTATGCATCATTACTAATCTAACTGAGGAATCCCTGAGAAGCTTCCAAGGAACCCCATGGTTTTCCTAGAAAATGGACTGAAAACCACTGGGCTAGATGTCTTAGAATCTTTAATAACTTTTATACATCTCCATGGGATGGAAAGCCACAGCCAGTTGTGGTTTTTCAGCACACGTACATACCGTGAAATGTACACACATGCAGCTTTGATTACTGTTGATGATGGTATGACCAGAGAATCAGAGGAATTTTCTGATTCAGACATTTGATGATCAGCTTGTTTAACTCAAGCAATGCTCCTTTTAGATACAATGACTAAAGTAAAATTTCAGCATGTGGTGAGATATCGCGACTTTCTTGAAGCAAGTGAGAACTCTATGAGTCCTATACTGTGATTTGAACTACATTTTGAGACTGTTTCAGTTCCTCCTGAAGCAAACAACATACCTTCATGACGAGCTTATAAAATTTAAAAAGGGAACTATTAAAATGCATGGCATGATCCAGCAACATTTACAGCACACACTTCTGATGGGTATGTTCAGAATACAGACAAATATCTCCCATTCAGATAACTGGGGCTTAACTTCCGCTGGATTGTACTTGCAGTGTTAGTTCATGGTTATTATTAAACATTGGTAATGATACTGCCATTTTAATAATTCCAGCTCTTTTACTCAATTTTTAGATGGCAGTGTTGTGGTGAAAACTATTTTAAAGTATTACGATTTGCATCTTCTAGTTATTTGTCACATCTAGAACATGACTGTAGATTATTGCACAGCACAGCAAGAAAGTACTGCATACATTTCAGTGTATGCTGTTATAAATTACATATCACAGCCACTTTTCTCCAGCCACACTCACCCTACAGTTAACAATGACAAGGAATCAAGCATGCTATAATTTGCTCCCTCCCTCCCTTATAATGCCTGTGGGGTTCTTCGCTCTCTCACACACACATATCCAGTGAGAATAAGCAGTGTTTGCCTGCGTGCAGGATGACACTAAGGATGCTTGAAGAACCCGATAGTTGTGAATTCTGATACCAACTGATTCACAACCTCCCAGAACCCAAGTTACCTGTGGCTTTTCACACTTCCCAAATGTTCTAACGCAGGTGTTGGTGCAAAATAAAACTATCGAAATGTTTTTGAAGTGTGGGTTTTCAAAGAAAGTACATTTAGTAATTTGTGATCTGGAAGGAAATGCATTTAGAAACACACCTTTTGAGGGAAAGCAAGTGTGTTAAAGTTTTGTGAATTTTCAAGCACGTTTTGTTTTAAACGCACCTAATGTGAATGAACGCAAGGCAGAGACCCTAGATAACCATGCCTTCTTGGGCACCACCTCATTCCAGAAAAAGGACTCCACCTACATCCTCCACACGCAGACACATAAAAACAGTTAACATAGCAATTCTAGTCCAACCCATATACATCAAATATTCCTAATTATTTCAGCTCTGGCTAGCAAGGATGCAAGACAAAGGCGAGATTGATGTAGTGTGTCTCACAATGGCTCTACTGATTTCTCCACTGGCCTTTCCTCTGCACATGGTCAATTAGAATTGAAAATCCTGTGCTGATTTCATTCTCTGGAATTTTTAAGCAGGTCAGGAAGAAAGATGTTATTGAAAGGAAAACTCTCATCTAAATAAGAAAAGAGCACGTGGCCATCTGGTTCAGTTCTACCGTACAGAAAAGTCGTTGAAACTCAGACTCTCTCTCTCTCCCTCCCCACCCACCCACCCCCCACCCGCCTCTCTTTCTGTGCAACAGTTTGCCAAGGAATCAAAGAGGAGTATGTTTACATTTAGGTTCCCTTAACATATTTTTATCTCCAAAAATGCTCTGTGCAGCTCGTTTCCTTTCTATAGATGCATATGTTCACTTACTCATGTCCTGTGCTTAGCAAGATTTGTAGGCTCAGTTGCCAGCAACAGGCTTGATAAAGGTAGGGGCAATCCAAGCAGTCCTTCTAACGTTCTAAGAATGTCTCTGATATAATTTTTTCCTCAAGGCTGTAAGGATGGCTTCACATGCTAAGCCTTTCCTACATGGAAAGGGCTACTGCATTGGAAACAGCATGAAATCTGGGTGTAGACCATAACACATTTGACCTCAAGTAGGCAGCCTGGAAAGCCACAACTCACGCTATGCTAAACTTTCATTTCTGACATGGGAAAGTTTATACCCCATTAAATGAGGTACAAACATTTCTGGGTTCCTGACAGATGTGTCGACTCATTTCTTTTTCCTTTCCACTGTCCTTCCTCCCCTTCTGCATTACCGGATACTTTACAAAATGCATAATGTAGTTTTCTACCTTGGCACTTATGTGCTGTCCATGTGTCAATTTATTTTTGGATGAACGAAACCAGGTTACCTCCTGATCCACAGTCCAGCTATTTACAATATTTGGAATTCTATGCCTCCTCTGCTGCCACTGCCCTTTTTTGACTGCATGGGCACAATAACATAAATCTGGCAGTTCTCTAATTGGGGCGGAGATTATTTATAGGTGGAGGAAGTTAAAAAAAACAACCAAACCTGCTGGAAATACAAGAGTAGTGTTGGACAAAAGTGGACGGAAATTAAACAGAACAATGGTGCTGGTCTAACTGTATACTTAATGTGCAAATTATTTTGGAAATGTGCACAAGCCATTTGTGTAAGTGTGCAGGCATTTTGTAAACGTTTTGAAATTTATCCCCAATTATTACTGTTTCTTTTCTTTTACTAAATGCAGCGAGACAGGCTGCAAGCTACAGGGGAAGTCTAGCTAAGGAGGAGGTTTTAAACCCTTTTCTCCTTGGTGACTTTACCATTAAAGTGATTTACACAAGAAAAAATATATAGAGGGTATAGAATTAGTAAGCACCTTCCCTACTCCACCCCACCCCCCATCAACTTATCCCAGCCACACAATATTCTCTCTGTAACTTTCATAGCTACAAATTAACTACGCACAACTGAGCATCACCGCGGCACTGGGCAGCATGTTTATCAATCAAAGTTTTGTAGCAATTTTTCCACTGCAATTTGGGGTGCTGAGATCAGACCATATCTTAAAGGCTTGCCAAATTATCTCCTCCAGCACACTTTGGCATACGCACACCACAAATGTGAATGGTTCCAAAACCTACAGATCTGCAGGTGGCTGGCCACAGACCATAGGTTTTAAGGGGGGGGACAACCCCCATTACCACTAGTCGTGGCACAGGGAGCAAGCTTCCTACAGACACAGCAGCTACAGTCCCACTGAAACAGCAGCTGTAACACTGAAGCACTGCAATAAGAAGTGCTTCTTTAATGATCTGCATCCCCCTTGCCGGCTCCTACCACCAGGCAGAACACCAAGTGGAAGCATTGTTCAAATTCTAATTATTTCCAATAACCATGATTTCTGCTCTAGCTTGTTACAAAAGCCGATCTGTTAAAAAAAGGTGTTATTGCTAGGTTCATTCAGAGGTGACGGTTACAGGGAAAGGGTGTGGTGCTGAGTGTATTTCTTGCATCGATTTACAGATGTTGGTGGCAACGCTGGAAGCAGTGGGGGGGGGGGTTTGGAGCAGGCATGCAGCAACGACCTTTGTTTCCTGCACGTGCAACCCTGTCCTTTTTGGAAGGCTCAGAATGGCTCCTGTCCTTAGGTTCTCCTTCTGGCATCTATTCTTTGCATGCAGTCACCTGAATGATGCACCCTGTTCGCTACAGTCTAGAAGCGAAGATGGAGATGAAAACATTCCGGTAGTGGAAGTGGGAGAACCTGCTTCAGCAATGGTTGCCTAATTAGCACCATGTGAGAATACCCAACACGTAATTTGAGAAGATGTGGGTAAGGGCTGATGCAAACTTCATGCAGTAATTACAGCAGTCAATGCCTTGAATATATAAATCAGGGCATGTATTTAAATCAGTGCTGGATGCATGGTATTGAGTCACGCTGAATTTGCTATTCCCAGTATAGGTCTACTGCGTGTTCCTGTGCAAAGGCAAATCTTAGAATTTGTGGTCCTGTTTCTGTGAACACTGGTTTCGTCTATAGAAGAAAGAAGCTTGCTGCATAAAGTCTGAATGGGTTCTTCTCGCCAAGGAATAGGAGAGGCTGATCAGTAGAGGGGAAACTCAACTGTAGGTATGTATGTGTAAGTGCGTGAACATGTGTGTGCACCTAGATAGATAGGGCACAGGTGTACAACACTGGATTCTTCAGCAGACTGTGAATATACATTTTCACAGTTATTTTGGAAACACAGAAGAACCAGATTTCTGAATCAGGCACCACAATGACACACCATAAATTTAAAGAACCATTCTGGGCTAGTGGTGCTAACAAACGAACTCTCAAAATTATCCACTCTGTCTGTAGACAGAGAAATTGGTGGTTGGTGGGTGTTTTCACCAAATTTCTTATGGGAGAAGAGAAATTATTCAACAGTTAGCATATAGGAATATAGGAAGGTGCTTTCTACCAAATCAGACCATTGGTCCATCTAGTTCCTTATTGTCTGACTGGCAACAACTTGCGAGGGTTTCAGATGGGGGAATTCCCAACCTTATCAGGACCTGCCGGAGATTGAAGCTGGGATTTTCTACATGCAAATCATATGCTCCACCACTGAGTTACAGCTCTTCCCCTTTCTTGGGAAGACCATTTGCAATGGCTATAGCACAACTTCCTTCTTTTCTCCCTAAGGTTTTTTGTTGTTGCTGCTGCTGCTGCCTTCTTGTTGCAACACAGGTGCAGAAACTGTGTAGGCAACTCGGCCACCATTTTGCATCCTCCTAGACCAAGCGCCATTCCAGGGCATGATGTGTGTGTGTGGAGAATGACTGCCACACACAAACACAAAATGTATAATAGTAAGAGAGAATATCTTGACTTTTGATACTCCTTCAGGATGAACTTACACAACTGTGCAACAAACTATTTATTAGATGTAGCTACTGTGCAGAAGATTATACCAAGGAAAGTATCAGTATCGTAATGAATCCCACTTAAAAGTGGGCGAACTGTACAGCAAGGGTGTCTGATCCTGGATAAACTTAATTCAGTTTGCAGGTTCCCATTTCCAAAGGCTAGAGCAGCAGTCCTGTAACTAAAAGGTTTAAGTTTAAAACTTTTTGTACTAATGAATGTATACTGACTCAGAAGTGGGGATGAAGCTGTAATTGTGTACATTTCTGACTGTGATTCTTTTCTTCTTCTTTTTTCTTCCCTTTTTACATATCTCTTTTGTTTTACAAAGCCACAAAGGCTGTGATCTGAAACACAAGTGGATTTTTGAGCCCTCTCCCTTTCCACGATTACTCCACTGAAATCAACTGAAATCCAGCTGTTTTCACCCCAATGAAGAAAGTACAGTGGGACCTCGACTTACGAGCAATTCGACTTACGTGTTTTTCGACTTACGAATGACTTCCGGGAGAAACAAAATGGCCGCCACAACCGAATTTTTCGACTTATGAATGGAAGTCGCAGCCGCTTTAATAGGATTTTTCGACTTACGAATTTTCGACTTACGAATTTTTTTCGCTCAATGCATTCCTATGGGGATTCGACTTACAAATGTTTTCGACTTACGAAAATTGCGTCGGAACGCATTATCGTCGTAAGTCGAGGTCCCACTGTATATGGGTGTCCATATAATTTTCAAGGAGGAAGTCAAAACAGTGAACAGTCAGTTTTCAATCTTTCTCTACACACTTTGAAGAAGACCGGTACTGTACATTTTTTTTCAATAAATCACAAGATCACTTACTGCCATTGAAGGCTACTATTGCCCATTGTGGTGAAGTTCTGGTCAGTGATCATTTACAGGTAAGATTTGAAGTAACACACTGGGATTATGAAATCTCTTTAAGTAAGTATTGAATATAAGACGCATATTAACATCTGTTGGTGCATTAAATAGGTAGAAATTGGGGATAAATGCATCTTTGGAGATGCTGTAACCTCTCTAGTTATTTGAAGTAATTAAAAAAACTGCTTTAAGAGGTAAGTAAACTGAATAAATGACAGTGGTAATGAAAATAGAACACATTAAGAACACTAGAATGAATGTGTTTTCATGAACAACCTTTCAATTCCTTACCCACTCACATTGGAAAAAAAAACCCCTATTGGGCTTAATGGGACTTAATTTTAAGTACTTCAATACACACTTACAAGGAAGTAAGTCCATTTGAACTCTAGGTATACATTTATAGTATAGTGCTGTTACATACTGAGCACTTAGACTGCTGGAATTCCACTACCCTATCAGAACTAAGTAAGGAGTTTTAAATGTTGTTTTGTTGTATGGATGGTATTTTCATACACATGCAATAGTATGCATTACAATGCAGATGGACAACATTATAGGTCTCCTCTTTAAATAGAAATTTTAAGGAAATGTTTTGTTACACTATATCAGTTAACATGTTACTCAAGTTACTTTGCCATATGTGTGCAGACAATGTTTCCATTGAAATTATTTAGAGAATGCCATTACTCCCGCCCCCTGCCCAACACACATACTTTCTCTCATAAAAATGCCTTCGGTGGGTCAAGGAAACTTTTAGAAAGAAAGTTACTAGTTGAATGCACCACTGAAAACAAAAACAAATGAATAGAAAATCAATTTACTCATTGGAGTAAACCTGAAACAGTAAAGCTAAAGTACTTCACAAAATTACAAATGTATCTTTTTAAAAATAAAATAAAATAACAACAACACTTTATTTGCTTTTCTCCCTCGCTACATAGGTTTCATTCTCAATAACAGTGCTTTCTATAAATGTATTATAATGGCCATATCCATTTCTATATTGCATGGCTGGGCACAGAATACCGGTTGGTATGTGAAACTAGCTTTGAATGAGAGATGCGTGACCTTCCCACACTTTCGACCTAAGAGATTTCACTAATATTATCTTAAAATGACATCAACGTTCTCTTTAACTGGCCAAATTTCAGGCAAAAGTTGCTGTTGTTTTCAAACATCGTTAGTGAAATTTATCAGGTGAAGAGGCAGCAAGGTCACAACACATCCCTATTCAAAACCAGTTTCATTGCTTTTGCACCAGGTTTCCATAACGTAACACATTTTAGGCTGGTAAAAGCAGTTCTACACCAACCAGTACTCTGCGTTAAGCCGTGCCATAAAAGAATCAACCCGCACATATATGGCCATTATAATGCATTTATAACAAACACTTACTGTGCAAAAGCCGCAAGAAATATTTTCCTAATCTTTATCAACGTTTTGTTAACTTCCTGCAAAACTCATACCTATGCATCACCTGTTCAGGATCATCCAAAACTAATTTGAATTTGGTTTCAGGCAAAATTTCCTAGTGACTCGACTCTAAATATTTATGTTCTTTAAGGCTACAGTCCTGTACTTACTTACCTGGGAGTAAGCCATTGAACTGCACATCATCAGACTTACTTCCAAGTAAACAAATGTAGACTTGCACAGTTACTCATCTCCTTTTAACCAATTCACAGGCCACATCAAAATTTTAAGTGCAGCTCTGGAGGCATGAGCACCTCAGTGTTTTACCCCAAAGTCCAACTTTATGAAAGTGTTGTTTCTCAAAACCATGCAATAGCTGCCTAACAAGGGGGATAACAGCAAAGTAAATGACTTGATGCTGAATTACCTTGGCATTTTTATGTATGATAGTCTAAACACAGTAATTTTTTTTAAAAGGAGGGTGGGGGGAAGCACCATGCAAGACACATGTGTGCAATGCCTTTCTATACACTCCACACTCTCTAAAAATAATACCTGTGGGAACTGTCACATAACTGTCACAGTATATGAAATGCACAGCACATGAATGCTAAAGTAAACTGTGAGCTTGACAAAACTGCAATGAGGAGCAGATAGTGGTGCTTGCGAGGGGCAGAGAGAAAATACGTGTCAAAACGGATCCTCGCCTGGCTAGAGAAAGGGGATATTGTTTGCTTGGGTCTTGCCACGGTGTGAGGAGCAAGACTCCCACCCTTCTTCTGCATGCAGTTGAAGAATAAGCCTGGCGTGCATTGCGTGCAGGCTCCTTGATTGGAGAATGGGGAAAAGGGGGGGGGGACCTGGCTGGAATCCAGACAGGCTGGAGTAAAGCGCTCTGTTGATCATTATGTCTGGCCTTCAGGTGTCTCAGCTCACAGTGGGCGGTGGTTGGGGGAGGTGTAGATAACAGTACGGCAGACAAAGAAGAGGAAAAAAATAAAGAGTGTTGCTTTGTGTGTGTTTAAAAAACGTTATGAGATATTTTCACGCCGAGTCCTCCTTTTAGAAAATGCATTCCTTGGGTTCCTTTCCCAACAAACCACAGCAAGCGTAGGCTCTGCCCGCGAAGATTTATTTCCAGCTGTAATTAGGAACGTCTGGAGTCTCACTAAACCATTTTCTTATTTTAATTGAAATTCATATTTCAAGGGGCGTTGTTTCGTTTCGTTGTGGGTGAACCTAGAAACAGTTTGCATGTCTCTCTCCGTGTTAGGTTTTGCTCTGCACTTTCTTACAGACCCTTCTTAGCTGGGTCTGAATCAGATTTCTATTGTCCTGCTCGCCCTCCCCTCCTCCCCTCCCCTCCGTCCCAAACCGCTCCCCTGTGAAGCTAGTTTCAGAATGCAACTTTCTCATAATGGGTCGCATTTTTCTACTCTTTAGCGCCTGGTGAGAATTCTTTATGCGAGCATAAGCTGTAAATCAAAGTGCCTTGCTATACTCCGAGACTCTTGAATTCATTTTCCCCCCCTTCTCCGGAGGAGGGGAGTAAAAGGGGGCGAAGAAGGAGAAGAAGGAGTAGAAACTACACCCCATTATGCTTTGTCTGTTGCTCCTGCTTGAGAACTCGTAAATCTCAAGCAGCAAAAGCAACTTGAGTGTGTGTGAGCGTGTGTGTGTGTGTGTGTGTGTGTGTGTAAAAAGCACCAGGGAAAGGCTCCTTATTATGAATGTCTTCTGATCTCCTTGTCTTCTCTTCCCTCTGATCTTGTGCTATGAAAAGAGTCCCACACCCCTTTCCTTCTTCTTCTTCTTCTTCTTCTTCTTCTTCTTCTTTCTTCTCCTTCTCCCAACCCCATTGGGAATTCAAGCAAATTCAAAATCAAAGGCGAGAGAATTCCAATGCTTGCCTATGTGTGTTGGGGTTTCTTTTTTGGGGGGGGAAGCAACCTCTCTGCCCTAGGTGCAATTAAATTATCCTAGGCAGGCAAATAAATAAATAAATCGCTGGAAAGAGATTTATTTATATATATATATGTCAGGAAAGAAAGAAAGGAATCCTACTCGAAAGAGGCGGGAGGGGGTGAGTGAGAGTGGAATGGGGCGGGGGGCTCTTGCCCCACAGAACCTTGTCCAGAAGAACCTGCGAGGCGTTTTGCCTCCCCGAAGTGTCTCCGGGCGGCCTCATTATCATAACTGTCAGATGCCTGCAAAGTGTGGCGCGTCCTCCCCTCGCCAGCTGACTTGGCAAAGTTTGTCCCTCGCTTTCCCCGACGCCCCACCCGGAGCGCCGCACCTCACTCAAGACCCCCGAGAAAGGAAGACGCCGAAAATCAATAAGGAGCCGAGCGTCCTCGTCTCTCCCCCACCCACCGCCTCAGAGCCTCTTTCCTCGTCGCCGCCGTTCCCCCCACCCGCCCACCTTCCCCCTCCTCGTTTTCCCTCACGAACAAAGCAGGACACTGTCTGTGATAAGCAGCGGCGTGGCTTCGCAGACTTTTGCCCTGAGGGAATAACTCTGCACATTTATATATATATATATATATAAAGAAGAAGTTGAGGGCTTTCTCGGAAAATCTGCAGGCGACCCTCTCTTCCCCCCACCCCCGCAAAGTCTTCTCCTCAGGAATGCCCCCACCTGCGCGCCAAAGGCGGGTCCGCCGAGAGTGAGGGGAAGCGTTTTTTGACACATGCCCGGGACCGAACCCGCCGCTCGGAGAAGAAAGAAGCGCGAGGAGAAGGGGATCGGGCGGGGGGACACGGACTCACCGTTTCCCGCTGAGGCGAAGTCCCTCCGGCGTCGTCCGCGAGCTGGACGTGGCGTGAGAAGCATACCAAAGATGCAGAATTCCCAGGGGTTGGATGCGCGGGGGGCCGGGGCAGGGGCTGTGTCGGGCCGGGCCGAAGAAGAAGAAGAAACGGAAAGGAGGGCGGTGGTGGGAAAGTCTCCCTTGTCCAGCAGCTGCCGCCGCCGCCGCGAACTGGGCGCTCCCCTTGGCGCGCGCAGAGACATCCCACCGCCGGCGCGAGCTCGCCGACCTGAATTGAAGAACTAAATAGCGCCCGTGTGAAGAGACAGGGTGATGGTGATTGTTGGAGGTGGGCGGGCGGGCAGGCGGGGTGGGGGGGGGGGTAAGCATCGTCACGTGAGGCGCCACGCGCTCCCCTATTGGCGGCCAAAGCATAACTTGGGCACCCCTTCGCCTTTCTCCGACGCGTCGTTCGGCGAGAGTTGGGAGTGCGCGCGCCGAGGGAGAGCTCGTCTGTCTTGTCTGTCTGGGTCCTCCTCCTCCTCCTCGCCGCTCCCGCCGCCGCCACAGTCCGTGTGGAAGAATGACTGTAGGGTTTCCGAAAGGGACGGGATTAGTAGAGGCGCGAGGCGGCGAGCGTGAAGTCATTCTCCGGCTGAGGCGGGAGGGTGGGTGGGTGGGGATTGGGAGGCGGCAGGCCGCCGCCCCTACACGCGCACGGACACACACACACACACACACACACACACACACACACACACGTTTATAGTGTGTGGTGAGGAAAGCCCCGTCGAGGCGCGCTTTCCACACGGGGCTTCGTTTGGGGTCTGAGGGAAATGTTTGAAGAAAGAACGAAAGATGGGGAGAACGAAAGAAAGAAAGATGGGGAGAACGAAAGAACGAGAGAGGGGGGGGCTTCCGTTCAGGGTTCACTTAAGGATTTGGGGGTTTTGGTCGACACACTATGAACAAGGGCTTCGCTTCACGCTGAGGAATTTCTCCCTCAGAAGAGCGACTGCGCGTTTCATAGCCTGTTGAACAAAAGGAATGCGCTTCCGCACTGTTCATTTTTTCTCACTCTCTGTCTAAAAAAAATCGTATCGTAGTACAACTACGAATCGCTCAAATGTGTCCCCCCCCCCAATGAATGGAAAGTACGTCCAACTTTGGGCTCCACTTTCTTTTAGAAAATCTGACAAACGTGGTCTCGACCTTATTAACCAACTCAGTCTTTTGTCTTCCCTCTTTCCTCACACATGACCTGTTATCTTCCACATTTTCGCCCATATCTGCCTGGAATTTCACTTTGTCGCCTGTCTCTTTGTAGCACATCCGTTTCTGGCCACTACAATCATAGAAACTATTATTTCCTTACCCTGAAAGAATTCCTTATACGTTTTGTATTGGCTGACAAGAAACAAGAAGAGTCTCGCTTAACTTCCTATGTATTATCAATCATGAAATATCCCCCCCCCAATATTCCTTTACACTTTGATAATAAACCACGAATTGATACTAGTTTTGACATGTGCTTCACATTTTCAATACACCAAAAGGTAGCACTGATTAATTTTGTCATTCATTTGAAACTGTTTTCTCTCATATTTACACACATTCTTTTCAAATGTGTTCCCAGATCTCAAAAGGGATTCATTTCTGGGTCTCCCTTCATCATTGAGTTTTCATTATATCAGAGAAACAGCCTTGGTTTTGCATTAACGTGACATCCAGGAGACATAAATCCATCACATTAATTATGGTTTTGTATTAGCTACTGGCTAAAAACATTAGCCCCTTTTACTGGGTCACATACGAAAGAGTATGTGTCATCTGACTACCTATGTAAAATTCAACATCACCATTATTCTGTGTAGCACAAAAGTCTCATGGTTGGACAAACACAAATTCAATCCGCAAGAGGTTTGTAAAACATAATAATGGCATGATTGCAATAACGAAGCATTTATTAAGATGCTAATTGGGGCTGCAAATGGTATTCAGCTCCAGTTCAAAATCTGCCTGTCTCAATTTCTTATGCTGGCATTGACCATAACTTGAAATAGCACATAGTCCAAGTGTGGCCGCCTCAGATTAACTCTCGCCATAAATGCCAATAACGAAGCATTGAAAAGAGAGAAAGAGAAAGAATCTGCTGCTGGGGGTGTCTCTAAAGTGAGGCACTTTGTTTATGAGGTGAGAGGTTGGGGTGGAAAGACTAGCAAGTGTAAAAGCAGTTGTGGGGGCTGGGAAAGCAGAATAGGACGGCCACAGAAATCTGTCTTACACCAAGTGAGGCCATTAGTTCATCCAGTTCAGTATTGCCTACACCAGTGATGGCTAACCTTGACACTCCAGATGTTTTGGAACTACAACTCCCATCATCCCTAGCTAACAGGACCAGTGGTCAGGGATGATGGGAGTTGTAGTCCCAAAACATCTGGAGTGTCAAGGTTAGCCATCACTGGCCTACACCGACAGGCAGCTCTCCCAGTCCTACTTGGGGGTTGAATCTGGAACCTTCTACACGCAAGGCAAGGGCTCTAGCACTGAGCGACTGTCCTTCTCCATCTGCCTAAGCACCCACTTAATGCCCCCAATACAGTCAGTAGACTGAATTCCTCAGGGAAAAGGAAATGTCCTGAATTTAAGCCAGACCCAGGGGTAGAGCTAGTGTTCTGTAGGCACAGTAACTGGACAGCAGGGAAGTCCTGGGTTCAGCTCTCACCAACAGCTGAAATTGGGAGTTAGAATGTACAAGCTAAATAACTTAAACAATGGGGAAATGCTTTAGGATCCACACATGATATTCATTTAGATTTAAATCTGAGATTGATTCAGCAAATATATATATATGATATTTTGGGTATGTTGGACTCAACAATGTCTTCTGTGGAGGTGACAGCTGAGACAGCTCAGTTGGTAGAGCATGAGACACTTAATTTCAAGGTCATGGGTTCGAGCCCCACGTTGGGCAAAAGATTCCTGCATTGCCGGGGTTGAACTAGATGACCCTTGGGGTCCCTTCCATCTCTATGATTCTATTCTATGATTCTCTACAATAAGGTGTTGTTTAACTCAGATAGATGCTGGAGGTGAAATGCCTCCTTGACACTTGTCCTTATGATAATCTGCTCTTTGGTCTGAAGTTGTTGTCTGTATTAATCTTGTCTTGGCAAATTCCTATATTCGTGGACAGTCACATGCTTTTAAATGGCACACCTGTAGTATGGGGACAGGACAACAAAAATGGATTTTTATTATAAACTTATACTTGAAGCCTGGGAGGATAAATTCTCACCATCTATTATGGAATGGTCTGAAAGCATCATTGCCCTTGCCACATTTGAACATACTTTCTATAAGCATCAACTTCGTTTGGATAGCTACGTGGACATTTGGAAGGCATATCTGTATGTCTAAATTAAGAAGGATGTTTCTTGTATTGTGACTGTGAACTGATGGCTTTGTTTTGTTCTCTTGTTGTTGTTGTTGTGTGATTGTTTTCCATACTTTTGGGTTCCCCCCTTTCCCCTTTAATAAATTTGCAATGATAAATAAAAACCCAGCCAGTAACTGCATTAGGTGGCCTTAGGCTGTTGTTCCCCCTGCACACAAATACACACATCTGCAGCATGGGTTAATAACTCTGACCTACTTTACAAGGTTGCTGGAAGGTTTACTGGGATAATGTACTGAAGCAATCTAAACACTCTGAATCACTATGTATTATTTATATTATTATTAAGAACCATAGAATGATAAAATTCCTCAGAAATGTGTGTTGTTGTCCAATGTGCAGATACTATACCACCTGCACATGAGCAGCTAGAAACATTATATGTGCTTACATTGTGTATTTGGGGCCTCCCAGATGCCCTTAGAGGTGTAGGTCACTTTTAGCTTTTGAGGCCCCTAGCCATAATAATAATATTTTTTTTAAAAAAACAGCAACACAGAAAAGCAAAATAAGGCATGCAAAAAAGTGAATGGTTTATTTATACAATCAGCTGATCGGAAAGGACATGCTCGTCAAGGCGTAATCTTGTGCCATCAGACCCAATATATTTTTCTTAGTACTTATTAACATCTTAAAGGGTACTGGTTGTTTGAATTTTGTTCTGATCTTTACATTCTTAACCTTGAAAAATGTACAGTTAATGGGTTTTCTTGCAGTTTTGAGTTTCTTTTCCATTCATTGTATGGAATAAAATATTTGTTGTTGTTTTATACATTTGAAACTCTGTGGACTACTGATAAATAGCAAGCTTATAATAATAATAATAATAATAATAATTTATTATTTATACCCCGCCCATCTGGCTGGGTCTCCCCAGCCACTCTGGGCGGCTTCCAAAAGAACATTAAAATACAGTAATCTATTAAACATTAAAAGCCTCCCTAAACAGGGCTGCCTTCAGATGTCTTCTAAAAGTCTGGTAGTTGTTGTTCTCTTTGACATCTGAAGGGAGGGCGTTCCACAGGGCGGGCGCCACTACCGAGAAGGCCCTCTGCCTGGTTCCCTGTAACTTGGCTTCACGCAGCGAGGGAACCGCCAGAAGGCCCTCGGCGCTGGACCTCAATGTCCGGGCTGACCGATGGGGGTGGAGACGCTCCTTTAGGTATACTGGACCGAAGCCATTTAGGGCTTTAAAGGTCAGCACCAACACTTTGAATTGTGCTCGGAAACGTACTGGGAGCCAATGTAGGTCTTTCAAGACCGGTGTTATGTGGTCTCGGCGGCCGCTCCCAGTCACCAGTCTAGCTGCCGCATTCTGGATTAGTTGTAGTTTCCGGGTCACCTTCAAAGGTAGCCCCACGTAGAGCGCATTGCAGTAATCCAAGCGAGAGATAACTAGAGCATGCACCACTCTGGCGAGACAGTCCGCGGGCAGGTAGGGTCTCAGCCTGCGTACCAGATGGAGCTGGTAGACTGCTGCCCTGGATACAGAATTAACCTGTGCCTCCATGGACAGCTGTGAGTCCAGAATGACTCCCAGGCTGCGCACCTGGTCCTTCAGGGGCACAGTTACCCCATTCAGGACCAGGGAGTCCTCCACACCTGCCCGCCCCCTGTCCCCCAAAAACAGTACTTCTGTCTTGTCAGGATTCAGTCTCAATCTGTTAGCCGCCATCCATCCTCCAACCGCCTCCAGACACTCACACAGGACCTTCACCGCCTTCACTGGTTCTGATTTGAAAGAGAGGTAGAGCTGGGTATCATCCGCATACTGATGAACACCCAGCCCAAACCCCCTGATGATCTCTCCCAGCGGCTGCATATAGATGTTAAAAAGCATGGGGGAGAGGACAGAGCCCTGAGGTACCCCACAAGTGAGAGTCCAGGGGTCTGAACACTCATCCCCCACCACCACTTTCTGAACACGGCCCAGGAGGAAGGAGCGGAACCACTGTATAACAGTGCCCCCAGCTCCCAACCCCTCTAGGCGGTCCAGAAGGATGTTATGGTCGATGGTGTCAAAAGCCGCTGAGAGATCCAGCAGAACTAGGAAACAGCTCTCACCTTTGTCCCTAGCCCGCCGGAGATCATCAACCAGTGCGACCAAGGCAGATTCAGTCCCATGATGAGGTCTGAACCCCGATTGGAAGGGATCCAAATGGTCCGCTTCTTCCAGGCGTGCCTGGAGTTGTTCAGCAACCACCCGCTCAATCACCTTGCCCAAGAATGGAAGATTTGAGACTGGGCGATAGTTGGCCATATTGGCCACATCCAAAGATGGTTTTTTAAGAAGCGGTTTAATAACCGCCTCTTTTAGTGGGTCTGGGAAGGCTCCCTCACAGAGAGAGGCATTCACCACCCCGCGGAGCCCATCGCCCAGCCCTTCCCGGCTAGCTTTTATTAGCCAGGATGGGCAAGGATCAAGAAGACAGGTGGTCGGTTTCACTCGTCCAAGCAGCCTGTCCACATCCTCGGAGGTAACAGATTGGAATTGATCCCATAAAACATGACTAGACAGGGCTCTAGCACTCTCCCGCCCCGGCTCTGCTCCCACGGTGGAGTCTACCTCCTTCCGAATCTGAGCGACTTTATCTGCAAAAAACATTGCAAAAGCATTGCAGGAGATCTTGGGGTCCCTATCAGACCCAGATGACGGAGGTGGTTCTGCTAGATTGCGAACCACCTGGAAGAGTCTCCTGCTGCTGTTTTCTGCAGATGCAATAGAAACGGCAAAGAAAGTTCTCTTTGCCGTTGCCATTGCCACTTGGTAGGCTCGAAGTTGAGCTCTAGCCCGTGTCCGGTCTGATTCAGAATGAGTTTTCCGCCACCGGCGCTCTAGCCGTCTCAGCGACTGTTTCATCACCCTCAGCTCCGGAGAAAACCACGGAGCTGTCCGGGCTCCATGCAATCGGAGAGGGCGCTTCGGAGCCAGACAGTCAATAGCCCTGGTTAACTCCACATTCCAGCGGGCCACCAGGGAATCAGCTGAAAGGCCATCAACATGGGATAAAACATCCCCTACCACTCTCTGGAAACCATTTGGATCCATTAAGTGGCGGGGGCGGACCATCCGAATCGGTCCCACCTCCCGGCAGAGGGGAAGGGTCGCGGAGAAGTCTAGTTGCACCAGGAAGTGATCTGACCATGGCACTTCTTTTGTATCGCTTTTACTTAGTGTCAGATCACCAACATCCATAGAGGTAAACACTAGGTCTAAGGCATGTCCGCGGCTATGAGTTGGGCCAGACTTATTCAGGGACAGCCCCATGGAGGCCATGCTTTCCACGAAGTCCCGAGCGGCCCCTTGTAAGGTCGTGTCGGCGTGGATATTAAAATCTCCTAAGACAACCAGGCTAGGTGTCTCCAGGAGCACATCCGCCACGACCTGAAGCAGCTCGGGCAGGGAATCCTTGGTGCAGCGGGGAGGTCGGTACACCAAAAGGAATCCTGTACTGCCCCTATTGCCCAACTTCCAGAACATGCACTCAGAAAACTTGGTCTTTCCAATAGGACGCCTGGTGCAAACTAATGACTTCCTAAAAATCACTGCAACCCCCCCTCCCCGCCCAGATGGCCTGGGTTGCTGTGCGTAAGAGAAACCTGGTGGACAAGCAGCGGCAAGGACTGGCCCATCTGTCTCATCCAACCAAGTCTCTGTCACACATGCCAGGTCAAGTCCCCCATCCACAATCAGGTCGTGGATGGCAGTGGTTTTGTTCATCATTGACCTGGCATTACACAGCAACACTTTCAGGTCATGTGGGTATCCCTTGTTGATTCCAGTACCCGTCCAGTCAGGGCCAGACCCGGAGGCAGGGATAGTCCTCAAACAACGACTAAGCCTGCCTCCTCGGTAATGACATGGTCTGGTCCTAGCGTGACTCCTCCTCCTGCCCGTGATCACTGAGATCGGGTGTCCCAGTGCATCCCCCCCTGTAGAACTTGTCCCAGCCATTTTATCGGCTGGGACCCACTCCCGGGCAGCCCTGATCCCACCCCTTAAGAACAAACACCTATATAAAAAGCAACAGAAAAAACAAAGCAAAAAAAAACCCCACAAAAAACAATTAAACAATATAAACCAACAATAAAGATTACAAGTATACCAAAATTAAACAAATTCCCAAACCAACAATCCACAATGAATATTGAATATTGAATATTGGAAGTTGATTCTTCACTCTAAAGTTGATTCTTCACTCTAAAGGTCCAGTTATAAACAAAGAAAGTGACTAATAGAAAGCGGGTGGCGCTGTGGGTTAAACCACAGAGCCTAGGCTTGCCGATCAGAAGGTTGGCGGTTCGAATCCCCGCGACGGGGTAAGCTCCCTTTGCTCGGTCCCTGCTCCTGCCAACCTAGCAGTTCCAAAGCACGTCAAAGTGCAAGTAGATAAATAGGTGCCGCTCCGGCGGGAAGGTAAACGGCATTTCTGTGTGCTGCTCTGGTTCGCCAGAAGCGGCTTAGTCATGCTGGCCACATGACCTGGAAGCTGTACGCCCACTCCCTCGGCCAATAATGCGAGATGAGCGCCGCAACCCCAGAGTCTGTAACGACTGGACCTAATGGTCAGGGGTCCCTTTACCTTTACCTTTATGTGGCTCTGTACAATGCAGTAGAGTATATTATTGGAGGGTAGTTTCTATACACACATACACACCCTCTGTCTCTATCCTCCTCCTAGACAAGCAAGAGGAGTCATCAGAATTCTAAGAAACATTCCAGCTGAGCAAAAAAGCTCAAGGAAGGTCTGGAGCAAGCCAATGAGAGATATGGCCCAGGGAGAGTTCTGACAGTCAGATAGAGAGGTGGAGGGTGGGTGGGTGTAAATTTGGTCCTTGGAAGTCCACCACCACTCTGGTGAAAATGGATTCAAAGTGCTGGTGTTGACCTATAAAACCTTACATGGCTCAGAACCTCAATACGTTAAGGATCGCCTCTCCCCATACAAACTGACCCAGACCCAGCACTTGTCATCTGAGGATCTTCTTGATGTCCCCCATCCTGGAGAGATTAGATGGGCCTTTTCTGTAGTGGCTCCCCAAATGTAGAATGCTCTCCCAAGAGGGGCTTGCCTGGCACCATCATTACATGTGTTTAGGCACCAGGCAAAAACATTCCTCTTTACCCAGGTCTATGGCTATTAAATAATTTATGACCTGTGAAAGTGTCAGGGAGAGAACTGTTATTATGATTACTATTTTATTATTAGGCTGTCTGCCAGTATACTTTTTATTATGCTTTTTATTATGTTTTTATCATTAATGTTCTGTAATGTGTTTTAAATGTTGTACACTGTCCTGGGATCTTCTGATAAAGATTGGTATAATAATAATAATAATAATAATAATAATAATAATAATAATAATAATAATGGATTCCACCAATCCCATCTTAACATTCATTACCAGTGACCCAAGGCAATGGTGGCATGAAATGTAACAATGTGATCAGGGTTATTTGTGAGGTAGGAATTTTCATGTTGCCAAGGTTGATATGGGACCAGCCCACAGAGATAAGGTTTTCCGATACTCACCGCCTCAGTCATATATGAACTGTGCTTGTGACTGTTTTAGTGATATTCGCTTAAAACATGCTCTTAAAAAGAAAAAAACCCTCCCTATCATGACTTGCTAAGACTGATTGTACTGGTTTTGACAGTTTCCCTCCCTCCTTGATGTTTACCTCTGAAAGTATTTATAGACTTTATCCTCTGTGCTCTTGTCATCACTTCAGCTGGGCATAGTTTTCCAGGTATAATTGCACAAGAGGCACATTGCAGAGCTTTTATGTTCTTAGCTTGTGACCTAATGCCTCTGCAGCTAATTGCTTAGTTCACTATGCCTTTGCATGGATAGTTGGACATATATATATATATATATATATATATATATATATATATATATATATATATATATATATTCTTTATTGCTTTACATGGAGAAGTTATGTTCTTATACGCAAGGAAAACATTAAAAACTGTCAACCTGGTACTACCCAGTTCTCACTCCTTATAACCCCTTAATCCTGTACTTCATGTCCAGTTTCTTTAATCAACCTCAACAAATATAATTTTTAAAGAGAAGGTAGCAAACATAAAAATCCTCCTCCTACAGGCCCATTTCTGAATGAAAGCTACACGACTGATGGATTTGAGGGGCAATAAAAGGGAAGCCAGATTAATGACTGCTGTAATTCATAGCAAACTTTTCATCCATTTCCTCTCTCAGAATGCCTGCTTGTCTCAAGGACTTAGCTGGAAGTATGCCTTTATTAACAGTAGATGTATAATGTGATTTCTGATTGATTAACAGTAATATTGCTAGTCCGTGTGTGACACCATGGTAGGTGTTATGTCCTGGATAAAGTAACATTGGGCAGGTATCCTTGGACACAACGGCAGCATTTATTGTGGGACTTATTTCCTTTGGCTATTTTAGCCTTCCAGCAACAGGGCTGAATAATGGCATTCCATACTTCTGTGCCTTCAGCAAGAGTACCAGGAGAAGGAGGATGGGATGGAGGAAAGCAAGTGAAGATCCCAGGTGGGTCATCTACAAACGCCATGCAAGACTGGCCAGCCTGTGTAAAAAAAGCAGGGGACAGACAAAGGCAGCCATCTGCTTCCAACTCATGGAACACTTCATGGTCGGCCATTTTGTTGCTTCCCTTCCTCATGTTCACAGGAACGGAAGTTTTTCCATGTGTCTTCCCCTCTTCTCTTTCCCCCACCCCCTAACAATCTTTCCACATGGATCCATTTCTGCCATGGTTTTAATTTTTAAAGTAAATGATTTGTTATATAACTTATTTGTCATTGTGACTGGGATCAAAAGGTGGGATGCATTTCTAATCAATAAATATTATGCATTCACACATACACATTTGGTGGCTTTTAGGCATTTGGGAGGCGGGGCTGCTGTTGCTTTTTCCTAGAAGACTAGGATTCTATAACAAAAAATTAAAAAAAAATTTGCTATTTAAAATTTAATAGCAAATCTCTCCCACCAATTCCGTGAAAATATATGTGGAGAGCCTACATCGACCATTAATGTTTTAAGATTATGTAAAATGACACTATAAACTCAGTGTTATGTTTTTGTTTGTTTATTTGTTTGGTTGTTTGGTTATTGCAGAGACTGAAGACTAGGATTCTGATATTACTTCATGTTACGACGACTTACATGTAGGAATGGGAGAAATTCAGTAGTTCCACATTAAACTGCAAACTCCAGGAGGGCATCAGGTTGGTGAATTTTTATTTTCATAGAATCATAGAATCGTAGTGTTTGCTTTGGGCTGCTCCATTTTTCAGCTTGCTGCTCCAAAGATCAAGCCCCAAATTCTCAGCCTGCACCTCTTCCACCATACTACAGCTTTTGGATCTGGAAAACTTGTCCTCTTCCTACATGTTTGTGTGTATGTTTGTGTGTGTGTGTGTGTGTGTGTGGTTGCACTCTCTGCCACTCTAGCAACATACTTGTGGCTCCATATGGAAAACAAAGCTGGCCTTCCCACTGTTTCTCTTCTCTTTGCCAGGAGAGCAGCTTAGAACAGCAATTTGAGCCAATCACCATATGCCTCTCTGAGCCTTTGGTGGAGGGGAAAGAGGGAGAACGTAAGGGGGTGGGCATGGGAAGCGTGTCACTGATTTTTTTAAGCTTTGGTAGGGAATGGAAATTGCTTCTGTTATTAATTTTGATAGAATGAACTGGGGAGGGGGGCAGCAAATCAATTGATTCTGTGATACCTTATTAAGAAGCTGGTGGTGGCAAGAAGAATGGATGAAGCAGTCCAGGATGGCTGTTGATGGAATTGATTTTGTTTTCAGTGAGTTTTGCGGTGGAGGGCAGAACAGATGACTTCCAAAAGATATCGAGGGGTTGAAAAGCAAGAGAATTACAGAATCACAGGGAGGCAGGTTCCCAGCACCTAAAAGGTTGGAAACTGGCAGCTCTCATTTCCCCCCTCCCAAAAAAATGCCTTGAAATGATGCTATGTTTAGGGAATCCTGGGAGGTGGGGGGTGGAATGGAGCCTGTCTATCAATGACCCACAGAAGCCCCACCACCTGCAACCCTGGTGGGGTCAGTTTAAAAAAAGTTAAGAAAGAAAAAATGCCACTGTCAAAATGAATGGCATCTGATTAACTGCCCACGAACCTCTCTAAGGTTTTTGCCCCATTCTCTCCTCTCCTTTCTAATTTCAAGCCCAGAGTTCTCAGGTGAAAATGTTCAGCTCAGCTTAGTCCTCTCAAAATTCCAACAGGTGTTTCAGATGAGCTGAATATTCCTCCAGCTTTGCCTCCACCTTATCAGCCGTTGTGAGGCTCAAGCCAGGAGAAGCACTGGTCTTCCGCTTCATGAGCCACCAGTCAGACGTTGGAATCGTGGGGACACATACAGGCCCAGAATCTTCCGTGCCCAGGTAATCGCATGATGCCAGATGGCCAATCCCAGGCCACCATGTGAAAAATATTCTCACATTTGCTGAGCTCTGTCTGTCTGGGGAACTTGCTTGATGGAAAGAAGCCTATGGGTTCTCTCTTTGTATTGTCTTCTTCCTGCCTGCTGTTTGTATCGTTGGACCTGACTATCAGAACCTTGCCGTAGGTCAAACTTGAAGGCAGCTTTACATAATAAAATATTTTCCATTTCTTACAAGCCCTGGGATGGTCCTATTGCATGGGCGGTTGCTGGTATGGTTACAATGAAGAATAGATGGGTCTGTAGCAAGCAGACTTTCTCTTCCCTCCCTGTCACTGTATCCTGATCTAATGGACTTTCCACATCTGGGCTCCAGAACACAGAGGGAGCAGAGTTACAAAGTCTGAGAAGCGTTCGCTTTCTTTTTTGGTCATGGCTGGTGGTCTTTAATTTTTCTTCTCTCTCTTTCATTCAATTAAAGTGGAAAGAAATCGTAATAAAAGAAACCTCACTCTAAAGAACAGTCATTTCTGTTTTATTTTCTTGCTGCTGTTTTTAAAAATGTGTGATCTCATTCTAAATCGCCAGTCTGAATGTCAGCATTTGAGAGGATTAGGGAAAAACGGGGTATATTGTTTTACAAATATTATATAGGTAAGGAGATATGTGTATATTATATTTTTTCCAGTGCAAGGGTGTGTGTGTGAATGAGAGAAAGTGGTACACATTCAGCATCTTCCCCTACAAAGCAAGCTGCCTTCAAAACGAAGTAGTTTGTGTCGCATTGCAAAGAGCTGAGAAATGGTGTGGCTCAACCCCTGTGCCATTGGTGATGCACCATGTGATTCTCTAGCTGAAGTTTATGCCAGAACATAGCAAAATATTATGGAAGGGACATACTGTGTAAATTAAAGGCTATGCTCAGCAGGAGCTTAGCGGTGGTGGCACTGCGGGTAGGTCCTTCCAGAGGAGGTTTGCTGGACCACATCTTCTCTGGCTTTCAGAGGCTGTAAGACCTACCAGTGGTAGGAAGCATGTGCTCTATGGCCATAGGAAGAATTGTTATCAGGAAGGTTTCACTTCTGCAACTGATGTTTTCAATAGTTTTATTTGTTCTGTTGCTGTAATGGTGGTTTTCGATTGTGCTGTTCCCATGATAAACACTCATTTCATAGAGTTTATGCGCAGTTGTTTTAGGCCAGGGCCACTGGTTTGCTGAGGATGATGAACTGTCTCCTAGCAAATAATTCCCACACAAGAGATTTACACGATCAAGGAACTTTGGTCTTCCACTTAAAAAAAAAAAAAAAAAATGGAAGGGGAAAATACTCCCCTAGGGTAGAAAGAATTTTGCACATGGTCAGAGGCACTCGATTCAAAGTATCGGAATTCTGCAAAACAAAAGGGGGCAAATCTAGCAGAATCTGGAGCTATCTTGCTTTTGTTTATAATATCTCTCTTCTAATTGAAATCCACGAGTGAGCCTAAGGTCGGTTAGGATTGCATGTGCTGCGTTTAGAAAAAGCCTCTGCACCTTTTAAAAGCATTCCTCCATGCTGCTGTCTTTTGAAAGCCTGTTACTTGTTAAACTGTGTGCAGCACCCTGTTTTGACATGCTTACCCTTCAGCGGATACACAGACTGTTTCCATACGTTTAAGCAAATATTTCATCATGCTAATATTGTCATTTTATGGATCACTTGCATGAAAATGAGAAAATGTTGTTGATTCTTCCCTGGAGGGAAGTCACTCGTTACTTCGAGACATTTCTACAGCTGTGGGTTTTGTGTGTGTTTTTAAAAAGAAATTCAGCACCTTGTACCTGCCAACATGATTCTTCCAGTTGGACATTGGGAAAATATAGCTTCTTGGGATATGGTTTCCTGTTGTCAAATGCAGGCAAACTTTACCAAATACATTAAAAATCTGCCTGAAAATTTCCACTAGGCCTTTTACTCTTAAATGATCATTAGCTTCCCCCAACCTGGTGCCCTCCAAATGATTTGGATTACAGCTTCCATCATGGTTCAGAACAACAGCCTATCACACACCTGTATGAGGTGATGGGGGTTGTTTTCCTAGCAAGAATGGCCAATTGCCAAGTGTGATGGGAGTTGTAGCTCAGCAACTTCAAGAGCCTCAAAGGTTCCCCACTCCTGCCCTAGACAATTCTGGCCCACCACACCCTCCACTTTTTTATGGTCTCCATGAATACATCGTACCCGCCGTGTCCTGATTTTCCAGGGAAGGTCCCAGAATTGTGAAAGTTTTTCACAAATGAAGAGAACAAAACAGAAAATGGTTGGCATCCATCTGTCTCAAGGTACAATGGAGTGCACCTCTGGGGGTGAAGTCAAACCATTGCATTAGTAGCACCAAAGCAACCTCCCCCGGGCACAAGCCTGGGCAGTGTGTATGGAGGTCCTGGGCTGTTCACATGAGAAGACTCCCCTCTATGCCTCACTGATAGGAAAGCAGAGAAACATGTTTGGCACCAGCTTGGCTGCAGGAATTGCTGGATCGAGGCATACAAGGCGCTATCCAACCATCTTAGGGACTCCACACTGGATCTGTGTGTGGTTTGCTCCTTTGTCCTTTCTTCTCCCAAAAATATCCCACAAGGCAGTGGAGGTTTAGGATCAGAGGTTTCCTTCTCCTTCAGATTACAGACAACAAGACTTAATCCACATATCTGGGACTACAAATTCCATAATAATAATAATAATAATAATAATAATAATAATAATAATAAGCTTTTATTTATATCCCGCCCTTCCCAGCCAGGACCGGGCTCAGGGCGGCTAACAATTATAAAACCACATAACCATAGGACAAAGAGTTAAAAATACAAATCTAAAATACAGTTTAAAGCTTAAAAGCTTAAAAATTTAAAAGATTTAAAAGCCACTTCATTATAAGTAGCTCACCAATCACCACGAAATAGAAACGTCAGGGGTTACCCTCAAGTTAACCCAAAAGCCAGGCGAAACAGTTCCGTTTTACACGCCCTGCGGAAGGATGCAAGCTCTTGCAGGGCCCTCGTTTCTTGCGGCAGATCATTCCACCATGTCGGGGCCAGAACCGAGAAAGCCCTGGCCCTGGTAGCTGCCAGCCTGACATCCTTATAACCTGGGATCTCCAGAAAGTTATTATTTGAGGACCTCAAGGTCCTACCCAGGGCATACCAGGAGAGGCGGTCCCTTAGCCCCAGCCAGTATAGCCAATGGTCAGGGAGGATACAGTAGGAGCTTGAGTACAGCAATACCATGTTGGCTACCCTTGCAACATTCTCTCAAATATCCCTCAAGTAGCTTCAGCTTCTTATTATGTTCCTTCTTGGTCTTCTCCCACACTAGGATACCCATCTAGCATGTGACACCAGATGTTGAAATGTTCTTTGGATTGCCCTGTGGTACACCTCTGGAGCTGTGGGTTAAACCACAGAGCCTAGGGCTTGCTGATCAGAAGGTCGGCGGTTCGAATCCCTGCGACGGGGTGAGCTCCCGTTGTTCGGTCCCAGCTCCTGCCAACCTAGCTGTTCGAAAGCACGTCATCTCGGCCAATAATGCGAGATGAGCACCGCAACCCCAGAGTTGGACATGACTGGGCCTAATGGTCCTTTACCTTTACCTTACACCTCCGGAGCCAAGGAGGTGCTAAATGGTAATCTTATACAATTTGAGTGTACAGAGCTTGGAACTCTTGTCATCCACCTGAATCTGCCAATAACTACTACTGATATCACAGACTACAAGTACCATTACTATGTGTCCTTGTCCACACATGTTCACAGGGGGAAAACTCTCTTTTTCTATACAATTTGGTTCCTTTTGAAGCCTATCTCCTAGTGTTCCTATACTCACCTGAGGTACATACATTATAGGTGAGTGAGACTTGCAGATTTATGCTTGTTCTCTGGGAAGCAACCTAAGCCTTGTAGCACAGCTCTATCATCTGCAAGGAGACTTTTGGGGTCTCTTTCTTAAAATTAATTCTTTGTATCAAATTTGACCCTTAGCAGTCTATTTTTATCTACTACCTGGAATTCTAGGTCAGCTGTTTTGTCTTTAACACAGTAATTTAGATTGCATTTAACAAACACTTGCAGTCCTGAATGTGAGTTGAAAAGGTTCTGTGTACAATTACTTTCTAAGTGCCAAAGACAATGCATGAGCTTGTACCCTTATGGCCAATTTAAAATGCACTCTTTTGTGATATTTATGAGAAAACACTATTCATCGTCAAGAGCCCAAGAAGCCAGGTTACAATGAAGAAATCCTGTGGGTATTCATTTGTTTCCAACAGTATATAAACAGTATCCTAACCCTGATTTCCAGACGTGTAGCCGTGTTAGTCTGTCACAGCAAAACAAAGAGTCTTGAGGCACCTTAAACACTTAGAAAATTATTATGGCATAAACCTTCAGGGACTACAATCAATTTCATCAAATGCATGAAGTGTTGTCCTGAGTTAGCTGTATGGAATGGAAACTCATCAATCTCAAGAAGAAACAAACCCAGGTAACTCAGGATAACACTTTATGCATTTGATGCAGCAGACTGTAGCCCACAAAAACTGAATGCCATACTCAATTTGTGGCACCTGAAAAACTTAGAAGACTTTCCCTTGAGGCACCTCTCCATCCCCCTTTTTAAAGCAATCTCTGATTAAATTTGCCATATACTTTTATTTAGAGAATAGGTACTCCACTGAAAGCCACTCTCCCTCTTTCGATGAAAGAAGAGGAGCAGGAAGAATTAGGAGGAAGAGGAGGAGGAGACAAATTTAACTAGTAGCAGTAGTAGACATATTTTAATCCACCCTTCAGTCATATTCCCAGGGCAGTTTACAGGAATAATAAAACAATTAAAATGTAAATACACGAAATACAATAATCTGAAAGATACAAAAATGTGAAAACATCATAGAACAGACACCAGGATTAAAACCACTTCTAAGAAGCTCATAACAAGAAATGTTTTTGCCTGAGACCGAAAGGAGAACGATGTAAATTCTCTCTGAGGGTAGCGTTACACGACAGGGAGTTCCTCTCTCTCCTCACCATCCAGACATCTAAAGCACATTTAAAGCAATGGCTTCCCCAAAGAACCCTAGGAGCTGTGGCTTGTTAAGGGTGTGGAGAAGTTTAGCTCTGTGAGGGGTAAACGACAGTTCCTGAGATTCTTTGAGGAGAGAGCCATGCATCTTAAATTTATGGTGTGGATAGCAGAGGCACCCACAGGAGGCTGGTCACAGAAGACCCTAATGTACAAGTAGGAACATTTGGAGACAGTCCTTCAAGTCCTCAGGGCTTAAGCCACGAAAGGCTTTCAAAAGTCCAAAACCAGAACTGCAAACGGGGCCTGCAAATTGAGTTGAGCTGGATAGATATGGATGTCACATTTTTCTGCATTCTATTTTTAAAATGGCCAAATGAACACAGGTGTGCAGGATGGCATTATCGGGGGGGGGGGTAAGGTGGAATTCTGCCTCTGATTTATGTACATCCATTGGAACATCCATTGAGAGCCTAATGCAAATCCTCCTGTGCATGTGGTGAGACTGTGTGCACAGGTTCTAGTGAAAGTGCAAAGGCCAGGGATGGAGCTTATCATAGAGTCATCAAATTGTAGAGTTGGAAGGTACAACCAGTGTCATCTAATCCAACCCACTGCAATGTGGGAATCTTTTGCCCAATATGATTACCCTGAGATTAAGAATCTCTACTGACTGTACAGTACTGTATTGACCTCTCTCTCCCCCCTTTCTCTCTTTCTCCCCCATCCAGCCATATATAGCACATTCATGATGTTAGGAGAGGAACAGGCAGTATGAGATATGGGGAGAATAAAAGCATCTTGTACATATGAAGAGTTTTGGTGTGTGGCTTAGAGACTTTGGCCGCCCCTGCTTTACACGGTCAGCATCTGTTAAAAAGATTTTCCAAATAACATGTAGGTAGGAAATTGAAATCACCTGGAAACCAGCTTAAAGTCATTTTCTCAAGTCAAGGTAGACTCTCTTGGTATGGCAGGCTGCTTAGGGAAAGTTCAGCCATAGGAAATAATACCCTGCACTGGCTATTTAAGAGCTTTCCTGTACTGTTTATATCCTGTTTAAGCTTCAGTCAGCAATGCTGCAGAGCCAACACTTCAGCATCAAACTGTTACAGACGTTAAGTTATATTTGCTGCTATTTTTAAAAAGTGTAGTGGAAGTTTAGTGCCTTCTGGTGTACCTCCTGACCTGAAATCTGGGAATTCTTCAAATGTTGGTTTTAAATTGAACTTTTTAGTTAAATTTAGTTAAATTTCAAGTAATTCTGTTTTCAAAGTTCCCTTTGTCCCATCATAATATGTGATTGTCCTTCTAGTTCTGCTTTGGGCTTCTGGTGGCTTCTAAGTCATATTTCTCTCCCTCTACACACACCATCCATAATCTGTCTAGAACTAGATAGGGTCTCTTAAATTGCCAAGATTCTTTGCAGGGATGCGTGTGCTTTTACTGCATTGTGTGTATGTGACCTTACTCTTGTTTAGGAATAGGAAACCTGTGGGTCCTCCAAATGTTGTTGGATTCCACTATTTATTTGGTTGGTTGGTTGATTGGTTGGTTGGTTGGTTGGTTGGTTGGTTGATACACTGCCCTTCATCATAAGATCTCAGGGCAGTTCACAGAATAAAATACAGGATAAAAACATGAAAATAAGTAAAACAAAACAGCAGAGCAATAACCCCGCTTCCCACAGACACATTTAAAATGTTGTAAAATATTTATCAGCCCAAGGCTATAATTACATCTCACAAAACTACAGTCTCCGGGATACATAGGGGGCTAAGAATGATTCCCACAGTTTAGGTCTTCATTGTTCATATGCCATTGAATTTCACATAAAATAGGAGCAGAGAACCTGTGACCCTTCTGATGATTGCTGGACTACAACTCCCATAATCCCTGACCACTAGCCATGCTGGCTGGGGCTGATGGGAGTTGGAGTACAACATCTGAAAGTCCACAGATCCTCCATCCCTGACCAACAGCAAATCCATAGGGGTAATTTAAGTGGCTGGTGCTTGGGCAAATTATCAAAGGATTTTGAGGAAGCATCTAAAATGCTTTCAGTAAGATTAGGGAGCATTCTTGGGAGGGTGGTCCATACATCTCTAGTTATTACATTGAATCCCAGTTTCAAATACACAAAAACTGAAGCATCTTTCTGTTCCCTTGTTGAGGGTGCCAAGCAGGGAGAGAACTGCATATTTCTTTGATAATATAAGCTCTTACAGTTTCCTTTCCATATTTTGACATTGGCAGACCTTTCTTGGATCAGTCTTCTTTTCTTCATAATATCATATTTCAATAGTACAAAACTGATGCCCCAATACGATAAGTGCCCCTTTTATTTCCAACATTTAAATTTTGGTGTGTGTGGGGGGGGTAGTCTTACTAATGAGCTTAGGTAGTTGGCCCTTTTCCACTCTTGTTCCACTTTTTGGGTGGTCTCAGATCAACAAGGTGTTCATTAAAACGTCCATCTGAATCCCATCTGCCCTGCAGATTTCTTTCACACTCCACCCATAGCTTACTGTGAAAGAAATGGCTTTAAACTTTATATATGAGTTATTAATACCATAAAGATATTTCTGCCCACATCACTTGCTTTCTTTGTGGGAAGCAAAGCCCAGTGCATGGCCTCATCGTAGATGCATTATTTTGAAAGCGTATGAAACTGCAAATTGCACAGTTTTAATCATTTAAGGTAGCTGCCTAGCAAGCACACGCTAGAATTCAGATGTTTTCAAGATGGCTTGTTAAATATGGAACACTTTTCTAAGAGGCTGTTGATTCTTTGCTGTTATAAGTGGCTGTCCTTGGTAATTTATAGAATCCTAGAATTGCAGGGGTGGAACAAGACCTGAGAGCATCTTAAACGGTACTCCAGCATAAAGTGCCCTGCCCACTAACCATTATGGCACACTACAAGTGGATAGCATGCTTGGTGAAAGCTCAGCCCGCTAAAGCAGTCTGCACAAAAAGGGCTCATCAGTGCATAAGTCAGTTCCCAAAGTCTACTTACATTCACAGGTGATCAGGAAACATTAAGTTGAAATGGGAAGCTACCTTATACTGTGTCAGAGAATTGTTCTATACAGGCATTCCCCCCCTTACACGGGAGTTACATTCTGGACCCCCTCATGTAAGTGAAATCGCGTAAGTGGGGAGCAGCCTCTAAAAAGCCTCTAAATGCCTATTTTGCCCTGCTCTCCAGCTCACTCTCTCCCACTGTCTCTCTCCACACAACTCTCCCTTCAGCTGCAGTTGTAGCCCTGGCGTCGGCTGGTGGGTGGAAAGTGGCAGCAGCTGCTGCGCTACCCCGCACATCAGCTGTTAGGTGGGGAGGCTGAGGAGCCTAAGCAAAGCCCTGCTGTGCCTCAGGTCTCTTCGGGGCTTCCTCTGTCCTCACTGACATCGTCTTCCCTCTACTGCTGAGTTGCAGCCCTGTGGAGTAGGCTGGCTCTCAGTGGTTGGGGTCACACAGGGCAGGGAGTTTCTAATCCTACTCATTGGTGTCACCAAGTGCCACTTTATTTTGCCCTTGGTGGGAGTGGTTGGCATTTATGCATCTGCAGTAAGGCAGGGGTGAGGAACCTCTGGCCCATGGCATAAATGTGTCCCATGAGGCTGTTTCTACAAAACTACCACCCCTCCCTACACCCTATGAGCAGGTGGGAACATGACTGCTAATGCACAATTGGGAACCTTAAAGTGTGCTTCTCTCTGGCAAGGGAGGTTTCCCTCTAATACAATGTATTTTTCTGCATCATTTTCCCTAAGATATGCATTTCTAAGCATACTTTGCCCTAGTATATATATATATTGTTGTACACATTACTTGTCCCTTGCAAAGTTTGGAGAACTGCAAATTTCAAAGAATTCTGTGTTTCGGCTCACGTAATGTTTCAGAAAGTGCACATCAGGCAGGTTTGCTTTTAAATGTGAGCTGAATCAAGTACCTCTCGCATCCCTAAGCCTTAATTTAGGATTTTGGAAAGTGCGTCTGCCTTACAGAGGCTGAGTGGAGCAGCAACTCCATTTTGGCTCTATGGCAAAGAGCAATGCCTCAGATAGAAACAATTCATGTAGAAATATGTCTGTGTTCCTTTGAGAGAAGTGAATAGATAAACTGTCCAAGTTATAGGGAAATAGAGCATGGATAATGTTGGTTTGAGATATTCTGTTGCTTAAGTGATGCATTAAATCAATATTCTGCAAAGCCTTTCCTTGCTACGTTGTTTTCTTGGCCGCTGTCAGAATTCGCCATTTAGGTCATCTGGCTTGAGAAAGCAAATTTCATTTTTCATGGCCTAATTTATCTAAATGAATTTATTTTTAGATTACTTCTCAAGGTAGAAGCATTTTGGGGGGGGGGGGAATGTTTTCCCCATACTGACAATTTTCGATTCAGTTGGTTGGCTACTAATTTAGGGAGATAAATATGTTTTTGAGTAAATTACTACTCTGTGGGCTGTATAGTCTATAATTGTTTCTGAATGTCTTGTGTGTGTATCTGAGCAATGGAACAGAGTTGTGAAATGAGGATACACAAAGCTATAGGGACCATAGCTCAGTGGAAGGGCACATGCATAGGAACTGAGTCAGACCACTAGTCTATCTACCTCAGGAGTGTCTACACTGACTGCCAGCAACTTTCCATGGTTTCAGGAAGAGATCTCACCCAGCCATACCTAGAGAAGCCAGGAATTGAATCAGGGACCTTTTGAATGTGTGCTCTACCAATAAGATACAATCCTACTGGTCACAAAATGGTGTAGTAAGCTACCTATATGTGGGGGCAATGTGGATTGGCTAGGATTTACCAGTGACTAGTGCGAAATCATATGGCCAGTGGCAGAGAAACTATATGATCAATGGCCATGTTACAGATCCCTGTGATGAACGTAATAGGTAGGCTGGTAATGGATAAGCTTGAGGACTAGAATTTTGAGTCACACCAACAGCAGTTAGGTACAAAATTGTGTAAGGATTTGCACTCAGAATTAGGAACTGAGTGTTTCCAAACACATGCTTTGTGTAAGAATTCATTTCCAGTATCATAACTGAGCTCACCATTCTTTCACTCAAAAATCTAGTCCTGGTTTATCACCCACCCCCAACTTCCTTTGTTTCAGCAGCATTTTTTTGGTGTTGCTATTGTTGAAGAGTTGGGAGACAGAAAGCTTTGTGGGTCTACTGCCTGCCCCTAACATACCCCATCTCAGAAACACATATTTTCCACAATCCAGCTCTAATTGCAGCTGACTAGTCATGTGCAACAGCTAGCGGATCCGTATGAAGATTTGCATCATTCCCCATCTGCATTAAAATATGCACCCAGCCTTTTCAGTGGAGCTTGGATAAGCAGCATGTTTGCATTCCCTTCCGCATCAGCTGTGCACAACGAAGCCTATTTCTACATGTGAATCTCTCCTCTTAGATCAGGGTAATCATCCTCCATTTAAATTTTGATTCCATCCTCCTAGTGCTTATGTAACCAAATGCCAACAGCCATACCCAAGAGGGAGGTATGAGCAGAGTCTGGGTAACCCTGAGTTTTGCAGTAATACAAATAGACTTTTGGAGGGATGGCGGGGTGGGTGAGACTCTGTAAGGGAGGGGCACTCTGGTCAGCGACTGAAATAATGATTCATGTAAGGGGTGTGTGTGTGAAACCGAAAACAGCTCAATGAAGACTGAGAATGCTCGGTACCCACAGAATTATAACTAACTGTTAAGAGAGAGAGAAAACTGAAAACCAAGTGGAAGAAGGAATGGAAAGGATTGGTGGGAAGATGAGGATGAAGGAAGAGACACATAGAGGAAGGAGCTCTGGGAAAGGAGAGCTTTAAAGCAACATTTTGTTAAGAGCTCCCCTTGTATACAGCAATCACTGTTCTTTGATCACCAGCCATTATGTTGCCAAAATGGCACCATCCAGATGCAAACAGATAGAATCAGCCGGCAAGAAAAGAATGGGGGAATGTTTTTGCACGTGAACCCCAAACAGCTCAGTGAAGACTGCATAGTAATAGGGGAGGAATTCGATTCAATTTACATTTAAAGGTGAACCTGCCTAATTAGCACAATTGCACACAAACATTAGGAGAAATTGACACGAAAATATTGGTGAATTTTCATGAAGAATTCTTTTTAAAATTGCACATGAAAGTGGGAATGTGGAAAACTGAATTTAAGATTGGGAGAATGGTAAATGGAGATTTACCAGAACTGACTGATTTGCCTTTCTGCAGGACTGGGCATGCTCGCTGGGGACAGAATAGTAATTGACTACTTGACAGAAGTGAGTGAGAATGGAATGGAGTATCTTGAGCAGGAGCATTCCACACAGTAACATTTCGTTATTATGTCCTGTTTATAATGCTGTTTCTGCCTCGATATTATAATTTGCTAAAGCTGAAGATTAAAGTTTATCTTTGTTGTACAGGTGCTGTTTATTTTTAGGTTCTTTTTTTAAAAAAAAGTGGAAAGGATTATTTAAACTGGAGCTTGAGGAGTATGTGCATTCGGCAGCTGTAATGATACCATGGGGAAGCTTTCATCCAACCGTCACTAAATGGCTGAGATGTCAAATAAATGCCACAGAACTTCAGCACACTGAGGTACTTCAATTCGCCCGAAATACATAGATGTCTCCTTGGCCATAAATCACCTCGGCTGCACTATGAATCTTGTAAACCTTGAGATAACAAAAACCCAGCTGAAAACGTGCAATTTATGCAATTAATTTTTTTCCTTTAATCAAGACTTAAAAGGCCAAGATCACACACTTCCTACTGTAAACTATGGCTTAGGGTCTCTCATATTTCCAGTGCTGCTTGAGGTACCATCCGTATGCACCATATAATTAATCACAGGGCTCTAAACTCTTGTTGCCAAGTCTGCATTTAAGCTTCTGAGGCTCCCCTTTAAAAGAGTTTTAGGAGTGCATTTAATTACAAATGACAGACATAGGGGCTTGCATTGAAAATAGATCCTTTTATTTTGCAACTGGACCAGGAGGTCTTCTTTCTAAAAATGGAAAGTCTTTCCCCCTAGGATGCAATACAGGCAGAAGAGTCAGATCACTTAGGGTCTGCCCACATGGCATTTGTTTATTTATTTGTTTATTCATTATTAATTTATATACCACTTACCCCCCCAAACAGCTTCAAAGTGGTTCAAAGCTATAAAATCAATACAAAATTAAAAAAAATACACAATAACAATTGCATTGGGGCACTAAAACACCTTTAACCGATATATACAATAAAACAAGCAATTAAAAAGCATGGCAATTAAAACAGATACACCATCTTAAAAAACACCAGCAACACCAGCTCAGTTAAAAAAATAAAATCTGAAGTTAGTTCAGTTCAGGGAAATGCTTGACTAAGAAGGCTTGTCTCCAGGATCTTCATCACGAGTAACAATTGCTTGAAAGAAAAGGAAAGAGAAAAGAAAAAGAAAAAAATACATATTTGATAGTTCTATATTATCTATCTGTCTATCTATCTATGGTAAAATCTCATGAGACTCTGGTTGTGGGATTGAGCCCCATGTTGAGGTGATGATGATGATGATTAATCTGGATTCAATTTAACAGGAAGCCACAAGAACAAGGCTTCTCTGCCAACCCACATGACCCTAGGCCAGTTATGTTTCCTTTTCAAGTGGGAACAAGTGGGAATGGGAGCACCCTAAATTTAGGGCAACTCAGCCAATTTCCCCACACTGGGCAACAAGCCAAGGGGGTGCCATAGGGCACTGAAACGATGATGTAGTGCTTACGCAGAACGTAAGGAGAGAGGCAGGGTGCCAAATTTTGGGCTCGCACAGGGCGCTGCTGAAAAGTGAAAGACCAAAGTCTACCCCGATTCTGAAGGATGAGGCAGAAATACTTACCCCGACACATTTTGCAGACCAGTGCCTACTGCCCCAGAAAACCCTTGTTTAAGGATAATTTCCTGGAATAGTGGAGGCTGGGAGGAATCGTTTTGCCAGTATTTATGTCCTTTTGACTAAAGACTGTTATAGGAAGCCTGGACCACAGAAAGCATTGCCTTGAATGGATTTGTCGCCCACTCTCTTTGAAAGCAATCCGGACAAATATGAAGGGCCATCCTAGTGCAGGCCTTGCAGTTTGAACTTCAACTTCATTGGCTGCTGGGATCCATCTGAAAATAAAATCTAGCCGTCTCCTGGTTATTAACATTTATATCTATCCAGTCAAACCATTTCCCCCTTTACGTTGTGCTATCAGCCACACCAAAATGGAACCCAGTTTCCGTAACAGAAGTTTTATCTATAATTCAGACTCCAGCCAGTAGCACCTTAGAGACCAACTAAGTTTGTTCTTGGTATGAGCTTTCGTGTGCATGCACACTTCTTCTGAAGTGTGCATGCACATGAAAGCTCATACCAAGAACAAACTTAGTTGGTCTCTAAGGTGCTACTGGAAGGAATTTTTTTTATTTTTTATTTTGTTTTGACTATGACAGACCAACACGGCTACCTACCTGTAACTTAGACTCCAGCGATTGATTATATCCCCACAGAGCTTATAAAACAACTCTGGTAGCCGCATTGTTGGCTACCTTTTTTTTTTACTACAATAAATAATTCTGATATGATCCCATCTTGTACCATTTTTTAGAAAAGGTCAAACTGGTGATCCAGGAAACTATAGATGTATTAGCCTGCTATCAGTTGTGGGGAAGTTGTATATTCGGTTCTTCAGCGATAGATGTCTTTGTTTCTTGGGTTCTGAGAATATGCTTACGGATTCTCAAGTGGCATTTTGAGAGAATCATTGCACCCTTGGTCACTCTCTAGTCCTTTCCCACCCACAAGACACTTGCAAGGGAAAAGGTTTACTGCCTTCATAAATTCAAAGGCAGCTTTTGATTCTATCTGCAGGGTCAAATTATGGCAGTATGCTGCTGAATGTTCGTTGCTGGCTCTTGTGCGTAGGTGCTGTTTGCAGACTTTTTTCACCATCACCTGGCTGGCCACTGTGAGACCAGGACTTTTCTTATGTTATTGTGGTCCTCTAATTCCCTTTATGGAACTCGATATTGGAAAGGGCCCTGAAGCTGCAACGAGAGACCAGATTATTGGAAACAATGGGCTTTGATCATGAATTTAGCTCAAACTGAAGACCTATGCTAGTAGTTTGGCCACTGATGAATAAGCCACAGTTTACTTTAGCTCGAGAGTGAAACGTTCTGCCTGTATGAAACCTGAACACCCCATAAAACACTTGCTGACTTGCTACATATATGCAAAGTGGAAACAGACCTATAGTGCAGTAATTGCTCAATTAATTGCAAGTGGGTGCAGAGTCATGCCTAGCCCCCATTCCTGGCTTCCCTGTTTACAGTGGTTTTTATTTTATTTTATTTTTAAAACAAAGCAGCATACTTGAATGAAATGTAAGAGGGATTAAAACAAGCATCCATTCATTAATCCATCTTTAAGAGGGAACATTTGAAGATTGTTATCTGTTTTCTGAAGAAAGCACCTATTATGTTTTCCTTCATCTCAGAGTACAAGAGGGAAGAGAGCTACAATAAAAGACTCAAAGCTGCAAACACAAACGCCTGGAATTAGATTCATAAAAGTTTAGCTGTGCTTTTACTCCTTAAAAAAAAAAATACATTTCAACTCACGATTTTGCAGACAGGGATCAAAACTCTGCTCAGCACACAGTGTTGAAAGGCAATTAGTGTCTCATCCTTTCAAAATAGTCGTCCCCCCAATCAAAAGCAACAGATAATCTTTATGTTTGGCCTTTTGTTTGATGGGGAGGGGAACCATATCAAAATGCTACCACTAGAAATTATTTGAGGGTTCCACTGGCCTCAGCTTCATTTTTTTTCATTTTGGACCTCCCCATTTTTGTGATTGTAAGCTGTTTTAAGTTATTTTAATGCTGCATTTTAAGTTGTTGCAACCTGTTCTAGGACCTAAGGAAGAAAAATTGGTTAATAATAACAATAACAATAATAGTAACAATAACAATGTCCTTGAAGGATGGGTGGCTGTAAACTGTTTAAATAAAAAATTGCCTAGTAGCACCTTAGAGACCAACTAAGTTTGTTCTGGCTATAAGCTTTCGTGTGCATGCACACTTCTTCAGATACACAGTGTGCATGCACACGAAAGCTTATACCCAGAACAAACTTAGTTGGTCTCTAAGGTGCTACTGGACAATTTTTTATTTATTTCGACTGCGTCGGACCAACCCGGCTACCTACCTGAATCTGTAAACTGTTTGCTAACCTTAACTGTTAGCTAGTAAAGCTAATTAATGTGGCTGCCACAACAAAAGTCAAAACCCACATTGGCAACTACCAGTTTTGGTGGCAATCAGCAGCTACCAGTGAGGTGGAGCCAGTGGCGTAGCATGGGGGCTGGTGTGGGCATGGCCCCGGGAGCAAATTTCTGCCTCCACGACAGCCTTCCTCATCAAAGCTAGAGCCTTGGGGAGGCAAGCCATGCCTGGGCTGGGCCTTCGGGGCTGGGGCAGCAGGCCCCACCCTTGGGCTGGCTGAGAGGTAGTGAGGGTGCTGCAGCTGCCTCCCACCAAGGAGAGAGGGAGAAAGAGGCAGGCAGGAAAGCACTTCTGGAGCCACATGTATTGCCCACACTGCAAGGACAGGATGGTGAGGCGACACAGCAGCGCTCCTGGCTTTCTGATTCTCTGCCTTATATCTGCTTCTAGGCTGGGGCTAGTTTACAAGGAGAGACTCCCTTGATTAGATGTTGGTTGGCAAAGGGACTGACTGCTACCCCGTCCACCAGTGGGGCACAACAGTTGCTTGGTTCCAGGCACCAGCAACCCATGCTATGCCCCTGGGTAGAGCAGTTGGGGCAACATTGTTCTCCTGGCTTCCCAACACAGCAGTGTGCTGGCATTTACCAAGAGGGAGAGGGGAGATGTGGGGAGCTTGGCACTGTGCAACGTCATCGCAGGAGCATCAGATTGGCTCCACCCTATTTTGTGGCAAATGATGTCAGAAAATGGGGGTGGGGAGGGAGAGAGACATACATCCTTCGACATTCCAGAAACCCACCCACATGCTACCCTCTGCACAAAAAGGATTGCAGTTGAGCCTCTATCTTTGAAGGCATTATGCCCGTTGGTAGCAATCCAGAGAAAAATCACACTCAATGCCCACTGAATTCATGGGGCAATTAAAAGTTAGTTGGGATAATAGGAATCCCATTGATTTCAATTGGAATCAAGTCCTCCCCCCCCCCATGGTTCAAGGCCACAGTTTTGAGCAGCAACTTGTCAGGGGAAACCAGAGCTCAAAAAGAACTTCGCTTCATGAAGAAGTGGCATTTATGCTGAAAAGTCATTTTGTGGTCCGCTGCTTAATTACACGGCCCCTGTAGTCTTTCTGCTTACACGTCAATTATTTTATTGTCGGTAGATAGTAGAAAGTGCCAATTTGACTGCCTGAATACCATTCTTGCTGTCATATAGCCTTTGATTGTGTGTGTGTGTGTTTAAAAAAAATCAAAACCCTGCTGTATGCTGTTACAAATCCATTAATTTCAAACTCTGATATATTTGAATGATTCCAACGTTCTCTTCAATTCACATTAAACAAAACTCGCTGTGGTGCAAGCCAGAAGGAATCGAGTTAACTTTAAAAGCCAATTAGTTGCATATAGCTTATCCTCATGTAAGAAAACAAAGGGTGAAACCCAGCCAAAGTTCAGCATTTTTAGGTCCAGTTGAAACACACGGTTAACCCTTTCATTGTCAGTGGGACTTAGAAGTGCCGAACTTTGAATGAATGGTGGCCAAGCACAGAACATTGTTCTGTGAAAATTATGGAAGTGAGGGGAAAGAGGAGTTAAACCTCTAACAGGCCCAGGAGGTGTGGGCGGGGAGAGTCAGTGTATTTGCCTGACATATTTTGAGATGGCCTCTAAGCTCCCTCTGCAACCTTTTTAAATGTTATTTTGAAAGTTGTGTTGGCACCGCACAAATACTTTGACAAATACTTTGGAAGCAGTTTCCTTCTTGCCATTGTTGCCCTTAAGGAGGATTTTGTCTAAACGTGGGACTGGGAATCTGTGGCCCTCTAGATCAGGCATAGGCAAACTCGGCCCTCCAGATGTTTTGGGACTACAACTCCCATCATCCCTGCCCACTGGTCCTGTTAGCTAGGGATGATGGGAGTTGTAGTCCCAAAACATCTGGAGGGCCGAGTTTGCCTATGCCTGCTCTAGATGTTGGGCCCATTGGCCTGAGCCGGCACTGCCAATAGTCAGGAATGGTGGGAGTGGATAGTCCAACACGTGAAGCACCAGTGGTTCCCCATCCAGGTTCTAGTGGATAGGAACTAGAATTACCCCACCACTGCAACTGTATTAGGTTTGCCTTTGCTTTTAATGGTTATTTTGAGAGACAGTGTGGTGTAGTGGTTAAGAGCGGTAGACTCGTAATCTGGTGAACCGGGTTCGCGTCTCCGCTCCTCCACATGCAGCTGCTGGGTGACCTTGGGCTAGTCACACTTCTTTGAAGTCTCTCTGTCCCACTCACCTCACAGAGTGTTTGTTGTGGGGAGGAAGGGAAAGGAGAATGTTAGCTGCTTTGAGACTCCTTCAGGTAGTGGTAAATCGGGATATCAAATCTAAACGCTGCTGCTGCTGCTTCTTCTTCTTCTTCTTCTTCTTCTTCTTCTTCTTCTTCTTCCTCCTTCTCCTTGCATTTATAGGACAGCCTGCCAGATAACATAAGTAAACTGGTCTTCCTTGGAGAAAGTCAGTCAATATAGAACAGGCATCCCCAAACTGCGGCCCTCCAGATGTTTTGGCCTACAACTCCCATGATCCCTAGCTAACAGGACCAGTGGTCAGGGATGATGGGAATTGTAGTCCAAAACATCTGAAGGGCCAAAGTTTGGGGATGCCTGATATAGAATAATATATTCATTCAGCCTGGACACTGAGATCTAGCTTTGAGGACCTTCTGGCAGTTCTCTGTCTGCGAGAAGTGAGGTTACAGGAAACCAGGAAGAAGTGGGCGCCAGGGAACCAGGCAGAGGGACTTCTTGGTAGTGGCACCCGCCCTGTGGAATGCCCCCCACCCCACCAGATGTCAAGGAGATACGTAACTTTACAACCTTTAGAAGACATCTGAAGACAGCTCTGTATAGGGAAGTTTTAAATCTTTTATTATGTTTTTATATATGCTGGAAGCCGCCCAGAGTGGCTGGGGCAACCCAGTCAGATGGGCGGGGTATTATCATCAGCACCAGCAACATCATTATCATGATTATGTATGTGAGAGGTGTGTGGTGTCTTCTCAAGAGTAAGCCTCCACGCACGTTGATTGTTAAACTAGTAACTTTATTTACAAGATCAAACATTCAAGCGTTCAGACTTCATCATCCGTCTCATCCAAGTCAGATACCCGGACTGCCGGCTGGCGGCTCCGCCCCCAGCATAAGAGCTTCGGGAAGCCCAGGCGCCGCTTACCCTCTTTCCGCTTCCACCCTCTGGACCTGAGCGGAGTGGCGCTGGTGGCTTCCCCTCTACTCCCATCCTGACCGCTGGGCGGCTCTGGGGCTCTTACAGCCTCCCATAGCCCCTGCTCCCCTTGGTCCACCTCCATTTCCTGTCCCCCGCTTTCAGGCTGCTCTGGGTCTCTAGCCAGATCCCCGAGCCCCTCCCCTGCCTCCGGCTGACCACGTGCTTCAGCCTCATCCCAGAGCCTCAGCACCTCTTCCGGTGTACACGGAGCCTTGGCCTGCTCCCAAAGCCCCACCCCTTCTGATTGCGCTTGGTTTTCCTCCTCTCCACTGCTTTCTCCTTGGCTCTGCTGTGAATCGCTGTCAGACCTAAACTCCGCCCTTTGCCTCCAACTGCCTCTGCCTTCCGACCCTGCTTTGGGGATGGACCCATCCCTGACAATGTAACTTTAGGTGCCTAGCCAGGTGCCTAGTCCAAAAGGGCATGGAAAGAACCTCCAGTGCATTTAGCACCTCAAGGAGATGAGTGTAGTGAAAAGGCTGTGAAGAGGCAAGTAGATAGCAAGGAAAGCAATCTTACAGATATCTACCGGTATGTTTAGTGTTTGTTTATTTATTTATTTATATTTTACACAAACACACACTTTCTCCTTCCACTTCTTACCTAATTCTGTTTTCCCATTGATTATTTCATGACTAAGTTTCCTCCCTCGCTGTGGGATTTATTTTTTTTAAGTCACTGATTGTGTTTGATAAGTATTTTTAGTCCAGTGAGGTCCCCCTTAAGTGAAGGCAATGACAACCGAGGCTGCAAAAGCCATATGGCAGTGCAAGCTGGGAACTGTGCCCTCAACTTTCACACTTATTGCACATATAGGATCTTTTGGCTATCGGCCTGTTGTGCCCATCTGTTCCAGTGGCAAGGGACCAGCTTCAGACCTTCGCTCCTCACCCCCCCCCCGCCCAGCTTAGATGCCAAACACGATTGTGTTTCTAGGGGTAACATTTAAAATAGGTCCGAGAGGAAATAGATATATGGTTTCCGTCAGAAGCCTTTTTCTCTGCACTAATATTATATGATTAACATTTATTCTATGGCACCTTGTACTTATTTGACTCCTAAGACATTTCCTACTTAATGAATTCTATGAGAAAATACTGGTAAAATGAATATGTGGCATCCACAAGCCTTTTTGTCCTTGAATCATACATTGAATGAAGGAGAAACCAATCAAGAGTTTTGAGGGTAAACAGTAGGCAACTCTGTGCTAGATCTCCAGTGTCCTGCAGATAGGAATCTGGTATTTTGAGAAGAAACTGTCCTTATTTATTAGCCCGGGTTTTTATTTTTTTTATTCAAACTTTTGTATCTAGAGACATGTGTATCAAGTGATTTCTGGATCAGCATCAGGATATTGAGGCTGAATGCCCTTTTATTTTATTTATTTATATTCCATTTATGAATTGCTTCCCATAAAATCCCTCAAAGCCATTTCACATTAAGGACACCACCACCATCATAACCAACAACAACAACACAATTAAAAACCATTCTCTATATCAACACTATTTCGAATCCAATACAGATAGCAGACTGGGATAAAAGGTCCAAGCTGTGCAACCACTCTGGCCAAATTTGAGTCAACGTAAGATTCAGATGGAGTGTGGTAAAGGCAGCTCCAGCATCGCCCTGGGTCAGATGTGGTTCACTCGGAGTGATCCAAGGCTGTCAAAAGGGGGTGATCAGCTGGTAAGGAGTGGGAAGAGATACAGACTGCCTGCATCCCCACCAACACATGTGCTTGTGGGGGCTTAAAACCATAATTAATCACTATGCAAGGCCCCAAATTTGGTTTGGAGCCAATCTGCATTGAGTTGGCCCTAGATCATCCCATGCTGGATAGTGGCTGCTCTGAAGCACCAGATCAGATTGGGGGGCTGCACACAGTCCTAATAAAGATCTCCACTTAAAAGCTTTACAGAAAAAGGAAGTGTTCAACAGACGCCAAAAAGACAATCGAGGTGGTGCCTGTCTAATGATGGAAGGAAGGAATGGCCCTTCTGGTAAGATGGTATCTGCAGGATCCCTGCAGAGCACAATGACTGGTTGGGCATTTGCTGGGTATCTTGTAGATGTGCTTCTGTATCTGCAGCTCTGCAGGACTAGGATGCCTGTTCCCCAGCACAGCATTTCCTTTAATTTTTATAGCCATTACTGCACACATAATGTCCAGGGCTCTGAACAGGCTAGGAATTTTTACGCCTGTAAAAACACAATTGACATGACAGTTCCCAGTAATTTTAAAAGAAAATCATGGTGAAAGAGAAAACGTAACAATCCCTACTCATCTGGTTTCCCCTTTATCTCCCATTTCCCATCCCTAACTTTGGTTAACCTATTTTCTGCATCAGTTTGACATTTATTTATTTTTGGAGGAAAAAGTAATCACCAAAAAATCACCAGGATGTTAGTGCACATTTTCCCCAATATACACTGTTTTGCAAACAAAATAATATATAATGATGCATTTGAATTCTGTATTCACCAATACGTGCACTTTATGCACTCTTTGATCTCATACAATACATGCATTTTTCCATACAGTTATGAGTTTGCAAAACTGCATCACAACTTTTGGAGAAGTGTGAATTCTTCAAAGGACAGGTGCACTTCAGTTCATGTATAGTTTCAGGAAGAGTGAATTAGGTAGGTTCATAAAATCAAATTTCTCCTATATCTCCAATTCTTCCCTTGACCTTCTTCTTGCCTTCTCATTTCTTGTTCCAGCTTTAGCATTTCGGTCCTGATATTTTTAAAACTAGAGTTCCCTGTTACATACAAAATGGGAGCTCTAATGTCCATTTACGGTTCAGGGTCTTAAATGAGAAACAAATGTGACTGAGATCCTGGTTAGGTAGCCAACATTAAACTAGCATTTCCTGTCTTGGATGTCATTCAGCAGTTCACTGTGACTGAACTGCTGAAGCCAGTGTTCAAATGGATGATATTTTGGGTTAGAATGGGCCTGCCACTCGTTCGTGGCTTGTTTCACATCCTAGGATTGTTGCATCTGAACTGGCATGTTGTACTGGCTGTTAAGCTTTCATATCAATGCTGAGCAGGAATGGAGTACTTTTCCATAAATTTTTGTAGCTTTGAATATTCTAGGGGGAGCTATCAACAGAGGATAAAGTGTTTACCTATTCAGAGCAAGTGCAGTGAGGATCTCCCTCACTTAAATGAACTGACATCATGATGCCATCATAAAGCTATCTGATTATGTGACATCATTATGATATCATAATTCTAATTACTTGATCCCTAATTGGCTAAAGCAAAGAAAGGTGAAGAACTCCTTCCTTTCTATGATGGCTTTGTTTTGAAAATACACCAGATCAGCTGCTGATTGGTTTTCACTAAGAAAGAAACAAAAAAGGGGAGCAATTGGTTTCGAATCAGGGAACATTTCATTCCCCAGCACTTATTCACCGTGATAATAGGAAACAGTCAGTGTAGACTGACTGATATGTCAAGTAAGCCCTGCACAATTCTTTGCAACTTTGCAAGTGGATCTAAGAACCCAGCTCTTCTTAGATTTCTGATAACAGAGACACACTTCCAGTCTTCAGTTAAATGGGAGATGCATTCTTGTACCTGAAAAGATTTTGTTGTAGACTCATGTAAGCGTAAGAATCATGGTTACTTGTCTGCAGCTGAGCCCGTTCTCTGTGTATCTGACCGAGTTTTCTGCATCTTAGATCTGGATAGATCTTTTTTTTTTTTTTTTTTTTTTTTTTTTACAATTTTCCGTTTTATTCAAGAAAAGCAAAGTCCATTTAAATACATATCCAAAACCAAAGCAAATGTAATTTTGATAATAAAAGTCGTTTCCATCTCTAACCTTGTAAAACAGCCCAAAGGCAGCAAGTCAAACTGAAATGTCCCCTAAAAAAACCACAACCCTCCTTCCCCACAAAACAATCCGCCACTGGCAAGATTGGTCCAAACCAACCTTGACAACAAGTGTGCCAAGTTATAGCATTAGTCATGACAGTGAGGGGCCATCACACTTAGGGGAAATACAATACTCCAGTTAATCAGTGTTTGGAGATAATTTTGCTGGTGTAAATCTATCCCAGTCTTGAACAAAAGCTACCCATTGTGGCAAACTGCACAGTGACTTCATGCTGAATGCCTGCAGTATACGGGCCTACAAGTCAGCAGGCCAGGGAGAAATCGGTAGTAGGAATTAAAAGGGAACATTGACCATACTGTGGATAGATCTTCTGACTTACTCTGCAAGAGATGCTGTTTCTTCCTTCCTTCCTGCTAGTAGGTCTTAGAGGGGAACATTTGCGTGCCCTGACAAGGGCTGTGCACCCATCGTACATTCAAACCACATATAAAGTTCATGGCTTCCTCTAAAGAATTCTGGGAACTGAAATTCACCGCTCACAGAGCTGTTATTCCCAGAATCCTTAGCAAGCCACAGTTCCCAGTACTCTTTGTGGGAATTTCTGTGTTTTAAATGTATGTTGTACTCTGTAAAGCTACAAAAAGAAGCAACTCCACAGGGGGAATGTGGAGAAGAGCCCTCTGATTCTCGCATCTCATTTATGTAACTGATAAAGAATAAACATTTGCTTGAGTCAGACACCCCCTGTATGTTATTGTCCAGTTTCCCTCTTGTGTGTGTGTGTGTGTGTCTGCCTCCCATGCTTCCATGCAAATTCTGCACCTCTGCTTTCAGCGCTCTAGAAGATTATGCTCCCTATCCCCCCTTCCATCCATGCTCCCCAAAGGGAGGGGGAAAGAAAGACACACCCCACAGATACACTCTCTCCCCCAGTCTATCACTGTTTTTGAGGATTCCATTTTGGTTGCTTTTCTAACCCCACACCCGGCCCATGTTCCTTTTGCTGGATTAAGCCCCCCCCTTCTTCCCCGCTCCAAATAAGCTTCCAGAAACGCTAACCTAGTTTGATCTGACAAGCCACATCACACAGCTCAGACTCAAATGGCTTGGACAGGGGTCAGAGTCAATCCAGTTGGGAGGCAGTTGAGCAGTACTGACTGGCTGCCAAACGAACCCTTTCTCACTAGCATCAAGCCCATAACCACATTAGAGAAGAGCCAGGGAGTTGGGGTGGCGGCAAACAAACCAAAGTCCCTTTGTCCAGGCTTTGGTAGGTGTTAGAAGGCACACACTGTTTTGCTGAGGTATCTTCTCCCCGTAGTATCTGCCAGTTTTCTACTAGTAGCAAATCGTAATATTCCAGAGCCTTTGTCGTAAGATTGAACCGTGTATAACATTTTGCATTCCCCCCACCCCTTCTCTTCTTGTATATGGGAGCAAGGTGCTCAACTCCAAATGGAGAAATCTGTTGTAAATGACATGATGCTCTCTTTACAAGGGACATCTGTGTGTGTGTTGTTCCTGACCTGTGAAAGGTGTGGAGGCCTGGGTTGGTATTTGGGCATAAAACACTGACTTGTGTCCTGAATATATACTCTATATTCTAATAGCAAACTCATTGTGTGGATGTTTATGTACCGGTAGCTAAAATGACTGCATCCATGTACAAGAGATATCAGCAAACTTGGGAAAGTTCAAAGGTTTCTAAGATTACCACAAAAAACCCTGCAAAAAAAAAAACCCAAACACCAACCCTCACCCATCCTAAGTGAGGAGGGAACCTCAAAAGCAGTCCAATGAGGGCTGAGCATGCTCAGTGACCATGGTATGCTGATGGACTGTTGTGGCAGGAAGAGAGGTAGTAGAATGGAAAGAAATATCGTAGAAAAGGCTGGCTGGGCCCATAACAATGTGTTGCACATTCCAGTTGTACGACAAACAGCTCAATATCCAAGGGAGATGCTATACTGTGAACAGTTATGTAAGAAACACCAACGAATTGGAATTTGGAATTCCAAAGCATCATTTCCTTTCCTTATGCTTTCCCCCCCTACGCATTTGGGGTGATGGAAGTAGCTGACCGCTTTGCTTCTCAGACCACTCAGGTGGTGCTGAGGCTCTGTCAGCATCTCTGACCCTCAGCTCCCCCGCACTGCCTGGCAGTTCCTGCTCCTCACCACTGGGGCTTTCCTTACTATCCCCGCTGGACTCAGAACTGCTTCCCAAGAGATGCTGCACTTCCCTCCATCCCTCCTTCCCCGTCTCAAGAGCCTTGCGTGAGGTCAGATCCCTGACACCTTAACTGATGGCTACCAGTTATTTTGTGGTCACACTAGTGTGTCCTGGCACACACTTTAGATATTACTGGCTAATCCACCCTGGTTAATCCACAAGTGGATTTCTTGAAACCCCAATCCCATTCTATGCAGCCATTGACACTCCAGAAGCTGCCTCACTCTTCTGTCTCACTTATTTCCTCCTCCTCATGGCTCTCTTTCTAAGTAATTTCAGAACATTTGGCAGATACAGTACTTTAGTTGACAAAAAATAATGTCATGTTTTTATAGTTTTGTTTTCCTGATTGTGTGGCTTGGGGAACAAGAAGTTTTTCTCCCAGCTGTCTGAGAACAAATTGATAGACTTCAGGAAGGAATTGCTTTCATATGCTATTCAGAAGCTCATAGCCTGCTGAATTAAAAACACACCTTTGCAAGCTTATTTGAGAGTAACCCCATCAAATCCAGTGTGTCTTACATCAAAGTAGGCTTGCATAGGACTAGAAATTCTAATCTGAGGTAATCATGGTAAAGAAATGAAGTAGAGTGGTCTTCATTCCAGATTAAGTGGTCTCTATCCTAGATGCGGGTGGCACTGTGGGTTAAACCACAGAGCCTAGGGCTTGCCGATCAGAAGGTCGGCGGTTCGAATCCCCGCGACGGGGTGAGCTCCCGTTGCTTGGTCCCTGCTCCTGCCCACCTAGCAGTTCGAAAGCACATCAAAGTGCAAGTAGATAAATAGGTACTGCTCCGGCGGGAAGGTAAACGGCGTTTCCGTGCGCTGCTCTGGTTCGTCAGAAGCGGCTTAGTCATGCTGGCCACATGACCTGGAAGCTGTACACCGGCTCCCTCGGTCAGTAAAGTGAGATGAGCACCGCAACCCCAGAGTCATTTGCAACTGGACCTAACAGTCAGGGGTCCCTTTACCCTTTACCTTTATCCTAGATTAGTTAATCTAGAACACTTTTGTCTCTGACGCAACTTATCACAGTTTCTGACTCCCTTAACTGCTGCATTATGCAACCCCGAAACCAAGGAGATACCGTAAGTAACTATACAACCTTTAGAAGACATCTGAAAGCAGCCCTTTGTAGGGAAGTTTTTTAATGTTTTACTATGTTTTTATATATGCTGGAAGCTGCCCAGGGTGTTATAAATAACAGCACCACCACCATCATTATGGAATAGGACAGTGATGGCTAACCTTGACACTCCAGATGTTTTGGGACTACAACTCCCATCATCCCTGACCACTGGTCCTGTTAGCTAGGGATGATGGGAGTTGTAGTTCCAAAACATCTGGAGTGTCAAGGTTAGCCATCACTGGAATAGGATGTCCCTATTTTCATCAGAGAAATGTTGAAGGGTATGCATTTGGCAACATAAAGATAACATCACATGTAAATACAACTGACAGTGCTATTTGTATGGCACTTCTATATATGTCTGTGTTTTATGATGAAGACTCAGGTTCAGATAATGGACTTCCAAAGATTGTGTAAACACATATCTTGTATGTAGAATCATTCCATTACAGCAGCCTTCACAAAGCTGGTTACCTCCAAATGTTGCATGTCCTCAACTCCCATCAACCCCAGCTGGTTGACAAAGCTAGAGGTGATAACTACAGGTAAGATATATTAAGTTCTGAAGAATGTGATAGGGAAGCTGGAACAATAACTCAAGCTGATGTTCCAACGTCTAACATCCCAGTCTTATTCCCATTCATTTCTGTAACATTTTCTACCAAGGCTAAGACTACAGGTCAGGTACCTATTCTGAATTCTGAGTGAATTATTCATTGCACCTGAACTCTTCCTCCAATGCACTCAGAGCATCTTATATGTGCTAAGCACAGAGCTTTTGGCCTGAACAGGTACGAAGACATCTCATGTAGAATGGTTTTTCCTCTCTGATTGAACAAGAATATGGTGATTGCCTCTTGGGGCTATAAATAAGGAAAAGGCAGATGGGCTGCTGTGAGGGATTCTTCCATAAGTTTGTTCCTTCTTTTTTGATCCTGATTACGGTCCTGAACGTGCTGAGCAATAGAGACTGAAAGGAACTGTTAGAGGCCAGGCAAATTAATGGGTGTGGTTGGGTCTTGGCCACAGTATCAGTAAAAGGGTAACCTTTTGTCTTTTTCATATTATCTGGCCTGCTTTGCTTCTGATTAATAAGCAGATTTGTGCTTCCATTTCAGAAGTATTTCTTATGACCTCCTGAAGATTTGGTCAAAGATGCTGAATATTCTACAGTAGTGCAAACATGTCTGAAAAAAGTAATTTTTGCCTTTGTCATGTCTTACCAAGAATGCTTTAGCATGTAAATTTCTGGCTTCAGGTTTTTTCCATTTTGTATTAAATAGCTTGACTCCTAGCTAGTGTGCCTAACTTATAGAAACACGAGGTAGCTTGCTTATGTTGAGGTGCATGAAACCTAACTCTAATACTTTATTGAATATGAAAAAATCCTAGTACAATGTAATTCATAGCAGAATCACAATTTTATTTTGCTCTTGATTACAGATCAGGGCTATGGAAGAGAGAGCTTACCCACAGTGTCAGGTTCAGACAACGCGTGAAGCCAAACCTAAGCTGCCACGCTGTACAGAGCTACAAGGATTGTGGGTAAGTACAGCAGTTGTGATTTCTCCCCAAGGAGCCTTCACATTCACATTAACCTATGGTTTGGCTTAGTGTTATATGTCAATGCTGCCATTTTCTGTTTGTGATGACCTGCATTTATTGTTTGCTGTTTATTTTGTTTTTCTGATATCTTAGTGTGTATTTTCAAAATATGGTCGTATTGTGTTCTTGCTGGAGATCTTTAATAGTAATAGTAAGAATAATGTTATTTTCTAATGCTTTGTTTTCGACATGAAGAAGAAGAGTTTGGATTTGATATCCCGCTTTATCACTACCCGAAGGAGTCTCAAAGTGGCTAACGTTCTCCTTTCCCTTCCTCCCTCACAACAAACACTCTGTGAGGTGAGTGGGGCTGAGAGACTTCAGAGAAGTGTGACTAGCCCAAGGTCACCCAGCAGCTGCATGTGAGGAGCGGAGACGCGAACCCGGTTCACCAGATTACGAGTCCACCACTCTTAACCACTACACCACACTGGCACTACACCACATGAGCTACTTTGAGCCCAGCTTTGTTATTGGAAAAGGGGCATACAGATATCAAATCATATGTTGCCAACCAGCTGATTGGTGGGTCTCCTTTGACCATTGTCAAATAGTAGTGGTGAGCTGTTGTAGGTAGCTCTGCCTCTTTTAAAAACCTTTGCCATCCAAGATGCTCTAAACATATAAGAGCTAAGGTAGGTTTCCATGGAAGCCATCTTCTAGGTCCCCACCATAGCCAAAGATAAAGTAGGCGGCAGCACCAGACACTTGACCTTGGTCTGTTCCCCTGGATTAATTTGGGTGGGGTGGAGGAGATCATTTGCTTTCTAACCACAGAAACGGAAAGTATCTGAAAAAGGCATCTTCAGTAGTATAATTCAAGATGAGTATTGAAGAGAGAACAATCCTCCTACATTTGTCAAATATCTCTTGCCTGCCTGCCTTTTTAACTAATTTCAGAGCCGCCTTTGTGTGGCTAGAAAAAAGCAGTAGTGTCTTTAGAAAGGCACAAAATAAATCCCACTTACCAAGTGGGTAATCGCTCAAGGTCATCTGTTCGTTGTCTTTGTCTCAATTGTTTGAATTAGTAGCTAATAACGGGGCCGAACTGTGAATGAATTATTATCCGTGGGGCATATTTTGGGGAGTGTCAGGAAATATTACAGGGTAATTAAGGTTATCCAATAGCAAAGCAGAGTTACCAGCAGATGTCGAGTAATTACAGTGTTTAAAAAGTGTGGGGGTTAAAGTAAGATTATAGCTTTTATATTGTCTGCCTTTAGAAGTCATATTTGGAATTTATTCAGATGTGGATCTGCTGCCCTTTTTTCCTTTTGTTCTGATTCTGTCACTTGAATTTTGACTTCAACAAAGGCTTTTACTGGCTGGGAAGGGGAAAAAAATAAACATCAGCAGATGGTATGCAGTGTCTGTATATAATGTGGCACGTGAGAACCTCAGAGGTGATTGCATCTGATAAGTATCCACGGCTATTTATATATTTATTTTTTGCATTGTTGTTATTTTTTTAGAGTACGGTATCTAGGTTGCATTTCTGTGTCATGGCACCCAGTGATTACATTCCAAAATGTATGAGGTATATGGTGGGCAGGGGGGGTGGGGGAGGCACAGAACGTGGCACTGAGGATTGCATGTTTCTGTATTAAAAAAATTAATAAATTAGATAAGAGGTTAATAACAAAGTAAAAAAAAAAAAATCTAGTGAAACATTGTAATCGCAAATATAACAAATATTCCATATTCAACACTGCTTGAGCGAAAGATACTTGAACGCTCCGCTTCCGCCGCCTCACGCTTGCCCCATTCCTGCACCCCCCCCCAATCAGTGAATAAAAGTACTGACCTACGAGATTGTAAGGCAGGGGTGGGCAACCTTTTTCAGCCTAGCAGGTGTATTCCTTTGTGAGGAACCAAATTCTCTTCTGAGGATCAAATGTTGATGGTGGGCAGGGAATCAGCACTGAAATGGGTGTAGCAATAAGTGTTGATTTGTACACCAGGCTGGTTTCTGCACATACTCACTCTTCTCTATCCTGCATCTAGACAGGCAAAAGGCATGGTCAGAGTTCAGACACATTCCAGCCAGGCAAAAACACCCAGGGTGTGCACTGGGAAAGTGTTTGAAGGCCAGGCGAAGAGGCTTCATGGGCTATCTCCATACTGGGTTGCATGCTTTCTCTCATACACACATGCACAGGCCAAATAATCAGCTTAGGAAGTACGAAAAACAGGCCACAGTTTCTTGTACTGCTGCTAACTTGATCACACACCGAGAGAGACAGAGAGCATGCTGATGAAATCTCCCTCTGGTGGGTGGGTGGTGATGTTCTGGTTGCATAAGGACTGGCACCCAAAAAAATAGAGTTCACTCTCAGTGTGTATAATAAGTTTCTAATAACCACCCAAACTCTTCTGTTCTATGATCTGTGTGGGCATTTTTAAATCTTTCAAACAGTTCCCAAGTTGGGTTTCTTTTGTGGCGGTGGGAAAACTACTTGGCAATTGAACAGTATTTAATAAAAGATAGGTGAAGTTGTATGTGTGTGTGTGTGTGTGTGTGTGTGTGTGTGTTGTTCATATGTAATATACTGTTCTGAAACAAGCAAATTATTGCATTCCATTGTTTTCATTTACAATAACCCATTGGCTAAACCTCAAGTGTTAAACTGAATTATATTGGCAAACACTTTGTCGGTTCATAATATGAAATTTTTAAAATGTGTTTTGTATCTGCTGATAATACATAAAACTCCCATCTTTCTTGACGCAGGAGTGGTTAACAGGGCTTGGCTGATGCATCCCTCTCCCTCTTGGTAACAGCATGGGGAAGTCAGGTGAGCAACACTACCCTGCTTGTTCCACTCCACCAGCAGCTGCTGCCCTGACCATTGGCCACGCTGGCTGCGACTGATAGGGTTGGAGTGCAACAATATCTGGAGGGCCACACAGCCCCATCCCTGCTTTGGAAAGCCATGGTAGACCTTAAACCTGTGGCAGTGCATCAGTCCTATAGCTTCCTGCCTACTAGTGAGAGCCAGTGTGGTGTAGTGGTTAGAGTATCGGACTAGGACCTAGGTTCAAATCCCCACTCAGCCATGAAGCTCACTGGGTGACCTTGGGTAAGTCACTGCCTCTCAGCCTAACCTTGCTCACTGGGTTTTTGTGGGGATTAAATGAGGAGTGGGAGGTAACACATACACCACCTTGAGTTCTGGGGGTGGGGAGGTGGGATATACCGGTAAATGCCATAAATAAATATGTCTCATGCAAACTAGGGGGGAGGGGGAGGTTGCCAAATATTTTCTATTGAGCATTGAACACAATGTACTTACAGTGAAATTACAGTGGTACCTCGGGTTGCAAATGCTTCGGGTTACAAACGCTACAGGTTACAGACTCCGGTAACCCGGAAGTAGTACCTCGGGTTAAGAACTTTACCTCAGGATGAGAACAGAAATTGCACGGCGGCAGTGGGAGGCCCCATTAGCTAAAGTGGTACCTCAGGTTAAGAACAGTTTCAGGTTAAGAACGGATCTCCAGAAAGAATTAAGTTCTTAACCAGAGGTACCACTGTACTTGGCTGCTTCCAACGCAATGTATGTTGTGGCAGCATTAGGACATTGTTCAGACATTGACTCAGGACAGCAACACTTAACACAGAAAGTGGGAGAAGTTTAGACAAGTCACCAGACAGTCTGAGGATTCGGGAGGAGGGTTACATGAAAACGTTAAGCGTCATTAGAGTTTAAAAATATCTAGCGTGGCCCTGTGTTCAGTGCAAAATATAGAGCAACGTGTCTAAAAGCAGAAGCACAAACCGTCAATTGACTGACTGGTTTCTTTGTAGCGCTGAGACCTCTTAATGTTTGAGAAAAATATATGGTAGGCCACAGAAAGAGAACCCACACTAATTCGGCCTTTGCTTTTTATGATGTGACATGAAGGGGTGTCCTTTCATTTGTGAAGCTCAGGCTTGTGCCTTTTAAAGGAGTGGTTTTAACTAAACACATGTTTGACACCTCATTAAAAACAAAAACAAAAAAACCATTGCAGGCAACAGTATTACCTAGCAAACAATATATTCAAAAAGCTTTGCAGAGATGGCAGTTTCTCAGTTAAGACATTTATTACACAGCAGCCCTGATAGTACTGTAATTATTGCACTCAGGGTTTGGTTCTGTTTGTGACATCTGTGTTTTTGCTGAAACCAGTGGAGGAATTTAGACCTCCCCCCCCCCTCATAAATTGAACGTGGAGATTATTGAGGGCAGGAGTTTATCTTGATCTGTATCTTCTGTTTGTCCTGCTCCTGAATCCAGGGGAACACAGAGATGCAAGTGTAGCCTTCACAGCAGTTAACTCAGTAATTCCCAAACTCTGCCAGGCACAGGAGTGTGCTGTGAGAGAAAATGATCCAAGATAGCCTTGCTGCGGTTATCCATGATTTTATTATCTCAAGTTTAGATTTACTGCAATACATCATATGCAGAGCTGCTGTTGAAAATGGTCCAGAACCTTCAGATGGTCCAAAGATTACAAACTGGGACTGGTTGCTCTGATCATGTCATACCAGTACTTGACCATCTGCAAACCGGGTTCTCCTTCATGGAGAGCATGTGCTGCGGTGGGGGCTGACAAGTCACCCCACTGTTGCTGGGCGGGTTAGGATAGATGACCATGGCAGGTGATTGGGCCCTGCGGGTTGCTGAGGAGAACGTTATGTAGCAATTTTTGATGGACAGCTCAGAGGTTATATATTCCCAGTGCAAGCACCACATGGCCCTCTTTGCTGCGTGCATCGGATCACCCGCCCTCCCTCCCTTTATCTAGGCTTGCGCGTTGACCTTGCTATGCCTGTCATGGGGTCGTCTGCTTTTGGGGCAGGGGCCTGGTAGGAATTTTTCCATCTGGCTGATTGGCTGTTGCCATTTGGTTTTGCCTACTGCGTAGCAATTAGTCACAACTTGTAAGGTTGCGGTTAGGCATTGGTTATGAATTTGGTTGGTGGAGGGGTAAGGATTGGCTGTGCCTGCCCCTCCAATGCTGCTGCGCGGGGAATTCCGTTAAAGGAATCCAGGGGCTCATCATGCTTTTGTCCGTATCCCCCGGTCAGGGGCCAGGGCCACGCAAGAGCCCCTGGGAACATTTGGGGAGAGGCGAGGGCCTGGGACCCCGACCCCCATTCTCTCCCCAAAGTGTTTTCCCCTGTACTGACTTTGCTAACCGGGCGGATGTCAGTCTGCCCCCAGGAGGGGGCAGCTAGTTGGAACCAATGCCTAAGCAACCACTCACATTTTGTATTTTAATAAAAGTTGTGGCCAAAATCATGCCAAAAACCTTAAACTTAAATTACGGTGTGTAGTGTGAGTTATTTAGGGGGGTGGCTTGGGGACCTTGATACGCAATGGCTGCCCCTCCATTTCTGCGCTCAATTCAAAGTCCTGGTTTTAACCTTTAAAGCCTTTTCTGACTTGGTGCTGACCTTTAAAGCCCTAAACGGCCTCAGTCCTGTATACCTGAAGGAGCGTCTCCACCCCCACCATTCAGCCCGGACACTGAGATCCAGCGCCGAGGGCCTTCTGGCGGTTCCCTCACTGCGAGAAGCAAAGCTACAGGGAACCAGGCAGAGGGCCTTCTCGGTAGTGGCGCCCGCCCTGTGGAATGCCCTCCCAGCAGAGGTTAAAGTGATAAACAACTATCCTACATTCAGAAAATACCTGAAGGCAGCCCTGTTTAGGGAAGTTTTTAACTTGTGATTTTGATGTATTTTAATATTTGTTGGAAGCCGCCCAGAGTGGCTGGGGAGACCCGGCCAGATGGGCGGGGGTACTAATAATAAAATTATTATTATTAATATTATTATGACTTGCGGCCAGGTTTGCATGAAGGATTGCCACTGTTTCACTTCAGTTTTTTCCTGAAACAGTTTTCAGACTGAATTATCATTCCTCCTGGTACTGTCTGGTGCCTAACTGTGATTAGAAATCTAGGAAACCACAATCAGGTTGTTGACCCATTTGACTCCATATTATTTGCCTGGCAGCATCTCTCCATGGTTTTCAGACGGGAGTCTTTCCCAGCCCAAATTAGGATTAAATGTGGGGATTTGGCAAGCAGAACATGTGCTCTACCATTGAAGTATGGCTTAGAGCAGGGCTGGGGAACCTCTGGCCTTTCAGGTATTTCCTTGGCTCAGGGGTTGCATAACTCTGTACCCTCCAACATTTCTCCAATGAAAATAGGGATGTCCTACCACACCCTCCAACATTTCTCTGTTGACATCCTAAGGAAAAGCTGGACATTCTGGGATCAAATCAGAAACTGGGACAGCTTCTGTAAATCCAGGACTGTCCCTGGAAAATGGGGACTCTCGGAGGGGCTGATATTGTCAGATTCAACCTCCCATCATGCCTCTCACCATTGACCATCTTGGCTGGAGCTGATGGGAGTTGGAATCTGACAACATGTGTATGGCCACAGGTCCCTCAACCCTGGTCTAGATCTCACTCGCTGCTTTCAACAGTGGCAGATCCTCTAGCTATAAGAAATTCATATGTGTATGTGACCAGATATGTGATCTAGGGCCCCTCATGACTAGTGTTTTATTGTGGATATATTTAAAACATGCTTTTAGCACAATAATGGTGGGTTGATTTATTCTGCTTGGTTAGTTGTTCTGCAATGCTTCCCCAATGCTGCCACATTGCTGCTGTCTGGCAGGGCTGTAGCACAACAAAAGTGGGACAAAAGTAAACCAGAAAGAAAAATCACATTTGACCACCATGAGCCAAAGACATCATGAATGTCCAAAGGAAAGCACGTCTGGAAATTCAGAAATCAGGAAGAGAGAGAGGGAAAGAAGGAAAAGGAGAAGTTAGAGGTAATATGGAATGTTTCCTTAGCTTTGAAAACAGAAATACAATAAATGCGGGCATTGGTGGCAGCAACATCTTAACCATATATATATGTTCTTTTATTATCCCCAAAGCCTAAGTGAACATCAAGGCATATTTAATGAAAATTGTATTTTTCATTCATCTATCATTAATGTTAGCAAGATTTAACTACTGAAGGAAATATGATGCTGATTATTATTTACAGGTACCTCAGTGAGACTCTATCAACAGAGTTACTATAAACAGTCATTCCTGCATAGCCACTTTTTGCTACATGTTACTACAAGGACATCTACCTTCCATCTCCCCCCCCCCTTTTTTTTTAGTTTAAGGAAAGATCTTGGTTTTCCACTTCTTGCTTTATTACACCTGGCAGCATTCCCCACAATTGGTGGGATAAATAAATAATTCAGATGAAAATCTTTCCATAAAGAGCCCACATTAATGGAAGCTCACAGTTGTGAGTGATTTCGTAAAAGTGTATTTCTGCAAGAAGGATGATTCGGTGTGTTGGCAATTACCATGATCAGATTATCTTGATGTCAGAGTATAATATAATAAGTTAGAAGAATACAGTTTAAAATGCAGCTTAAAATGTAGCCTTGTTTTAGTGGTAGCCATAAGGGGAGAAAACGTCAAATATTCACCAGGGCCTAGAATGTGTGTACCACACATGCTAGGAATAACTGGATCCATAGAAGAGGGAAACCTGTTCCTATAGCACTTCCCATTTGTGGTCCAGGATTTGCAGGATTTTACACACACACACACACACACACACACACACACACACACACACCTGTTTTGTTACTTTGTTTCCTTCCGCACTCCCCTGGACCTTGTAATAAGATATTGTCGAAGAGTGATAACATCAAAGCGTCTTTATTGAGCATGATCAAGGAACTCTCCAATGTCAATAGAAGAGGGTGGCTTATCCACAGCTGGTTGGCAGCCAGCCAGAGAAAAGGCTGCTAAGGAGAGCCTTTAATGTCGAAATGACTTATAAAAGAGTACAGGCAGGGGCTGCAACAAAGTGATGCAGCGTGGAGTTCAAGGCGCCAGCCAATCAGTCTTCCGGGATACGCCATTCCATTTTCACCCTCCCAGCTGATTTTCCTCCCCTCAATGGTCAGCCAGCATTTCAAGACTACTGTGCAAACTCAGACGTCATTAGGCTGGCAGGGGGCGGGGATTGGGCTCTTCCTTAGGTTCTGCCTCCAAATACTTCTTTGTACTTCTCTAAATGTTGGGGTCCCCCAACCCCACTGGTATGCATGGATCAGGATGCTTGGATGGTGATGAATGGCCTACATAAGCCAAACTTGGAAACCCACCAGATGCCCTGCCCAGATTTTGTTAAGTGCCATCCCAGGTCAAAAGAGAGGTTTCAACTAGATTTGAAACTGGGTTTTAAGTGCTGTGCTTTATTCATTCATGAATCAAAACCAAAATGCGGTCTCTTTAAAAGAAGAGAACTCCTATGATTCAGTTTGTAAATCCACCTGAAAAAATTTTTTTTTGTACATTTTGCACATAATGGAAAACTTGAAGATATTGAGCTTGCAAAGCCCCCAAGCCTGAACTCTCTCTATGAGGGCAGACAAGGCTGAAATGCTGATCATTGATTGTTTAGCGTAAAAGACACTGGGATAGTTTTACACGTTATGGGTGATTCTCCTTGCTAGTTTTCCTAGATGATGTTATCTTACGAAAATTCTCTCTTCAGATGAGCCATAAAAGTCAGATGCTATCTGGGCTTTTTAATAATACGTTTAACCAAAAAGAGCTGAGTGTGCTTCTGAAAATTCTTCTCTAATTAGTTCTACTTTGGGTTATTATATAAATCGCTTACATTTTAGAGCATCGTATTGATCCCCTTGCTTTACATTATCCTCGCTAGTAAGGAACAAAGAGCCAGAAAGAAAAGAATACATTACCAAACAGCATTGAGAAAACGTCTAATAAATCGGTGCAAGCTTGACAGCTTGATTTCCCCCCTCCTCTAATATTGCTCTAAGGGTCTCAGGTGTCATCAGAGTATTATTAATCCAAGCTCCTGTACAGCTAGACAAAACAAACCCGTGTCTTGGAGACATGAATGAACATGGATTTACTATAAGCCCATAACTTGCTTGTGCTCAGACATCAACAGCTTAATCCAAAAACATTCGAACTGGTGTTATCTGTCAGAGATGCCAAGGGAAATTTCTATGGCAAGGTGGTGCAGTGCAATCCTATGGATATTCATTCAGAGAGAAAAAGTTACACAGGACTCAGCAGAACTTGCTTCTTACATCACGGCTTCATATATTGGGAGTGCACCTTATTTGTGTATGCTTGACGGAGACCCTTTGTATGTGGGTTATAATATTGGGTTGGGTAGAAATATTTCCAGAACCAACAGACTTATTCTATAAGTTACCTCAGTCAACAACAGCTGCAGCTTCTGTCGTAACATCAAGGGAAGCCCTACATGCAGCACATTGCAGTAATTCAGTCTTGAGGGTAAAAATAGTAGCAGTAGTAGTAGTAATAATAATAACAACAACAACAACAACAACAACAATACATTTTTATTTATATCCCACCCTCCCCGGCCAAAGCCAGGCTCAGAGCGGCTAACAACAAGTAAAAATAGCACAGTGTACATAAAATCACACAGTCAATTAATTAAAATACATTCTAAAATCAATTCAGAATCAAATTAATGGCAACCATTAGGCTAGAGTTCTATGAGGATTACAGAAGGAGAGAGGGGGTCAGACAGTGCCTTGGCCAAAGGCCTGGTCTGCAGGCCATGCGGAAAGATATCAAGTCCCGCAGGGCCCTAGTCTCTTGTGACAGAGCATTCCACCAGATCGGGGCCACTGCCAAAAAAGCCCTGGCTCTGGTCGAGGCCAGCCTAACCTCCCTGTGGCCCGGGATCTCCAAGATGTTTTTATTTGAAGACCGTAAGGGTAGCAATGCCAAGACTGCTGTGGGCCTGCTTAAGTCCCTTGAGAAATTGATGGTTGATCATTGTATTTTGTTATTTTATTGCTACCTTAAGTCACCCAGGTAAGGTTGCTGGGTGGCATATAAATGGGGTAAATGATGTGTTGTTTCTAGCCCCAAAGTGAAAGTTGTGATTTTCCTCTCAACAACGAGGGAATCTATACATTCATAGAAGCTTGGAGCATCTCTTTGATCACCTTAATCACCTCCTGTACTGCAGAGGCAGGGAATCTTGCAAGTAACAAAGCTTACAAATTAGAGCTCAAGTGTGCAGCCCTATTTTATTTATTCATAATTAGTTCTAGGCCATCTGCCCTTCCATAGCAATGTTGGTAATTTGTGGCACACTGAGGACATGAGAGAGTGATTTAAAGACAGGGAGAGAGAAAAAAGATAGACAGATCTTTTTAGGTTTCCCAAATCATCCTTACCTGGTTGCCTGAAGGGGACTTTCATTCTTGACGGTGGCTGTTTTACAAGCCTAGAGTAATGTATTTTTCCTTAGGCTTACAATAAGTTGCTGCTCTTGATAACACATGGCTGTAATTCCAAAGAGCCCTGTCCTAAGCAGATTCACTTTTCATTCCGATCCGGAATACTGCAAATTCAGCAGCTGGTTGAGTTGCTCTTGCTTTACTCGCAGTGATTGAGAAGAACAAACTCAACAAGCACCTGAATGAGACAAGCATGAAATTCTGTATCCATTATACCACCATGGAGTGCAGGCTTTATCCCACGCAGAGCAACCTGGTGCCATCCTGCTGCCGCAGATAACTGGCTTGGAGACATGGATTTCTGTTGCTGGATTGTTGCTGTAATCCTAGCATGATTTAATGCATTGCCAAACAAAAACAAAAACAAAAACCCTCATATTCAGCAGTGTGAGTACTCCTTTAGAGAAAGGAGATTGTTCAATTATCAATCTTCTTAAGCTATTTTCTACACCTATGTTAAGACACTTCTCACATTGTAAATACAGGACATCATCCAGCAAAGTTGCGTCTGCGATCCTAGATCCAGGAAGGAAGTCCCACTGGATTCCCATCACCTCAGTCTAGATGGAGTTAGTCGAATAATGCACTTTTCCGGATTTTTTAAACTTACTTGCTATTACAGTTCTACCTCGCCTTTCCTGCAAGTAGCTCAAGGTAGCATACATGCCTCTCCATCTTACCTTCATGGCTACCCTGAGAGATAAGTCAGTTTTAGGAACTCTGGCTGGCCCTGATATCAGGGATTGAACCTGGAACCTTTTGCAAGCAAAAAGAACACACAATGCATGCATTCTGTTAAAATGCGCAGGAGAAACCCTGCATTGAAAAATGTGTATTTTCTGGAAGACTGTATTGTTCAAAGTACATGCAAATTACATGTGGGTTTTTCATGTGTTCTTTTGGAAAGGCTGCAAAAGCCAGGAATAAACAGACCTATGACTGAGTGCCACTGAGGGCACACATTGGTTTGTCCATCCATTCCCAAGTAAGGCTGGAATTCTATATACTCATACTTGGGAATAAGTCACACTGAAGGTCCATAGCTCAGTGGCACAGCATCAGCTTTGAGTGCAGAAGAGCTTCGGTTCAATCCCTGACATCTCCAGGTAGGACTGGAAGTGATTGCTGTCTTAAACTCTGGGGAACTGCTGCCAGACATTGTAGACAGTACTGAGCAAGCTGGACAAATGGACTGACTCAGTATAAGCTAGCTTCCTTTGTTCCTATGAATATAGTGTGGTTTGCTTCTGAGTAAACATTGATAGGATTGGTGTTGTTAAATTCATTTAATTTCAGTTGGGGTGGGAGCCTCAACCTTCCCCTATTAAATGGGTGGACTTAAGAGAGTTTTTTTTATTGAGATGCACCAACATTTGTGTATATTTTCTTTTTCAAAAGATAGAGGCAGTGGAGCGATGTAAGAGAGAAAAATAACTACCTCAATTAAAGCATCTTTATGGAGAAAAACACATTCTTTTTCCCCTCATTGCATCTTCCTGCCTGCACATGTTCAAAGATCTGTTTTGTGCATTTAAAGTGCAGGTCCCCAGAGATCTCTATCTGTAGTCTCAACAGCCAAAAAACTAAATATTTGTAAACCTCCTTCCAAATTAAGCATTGTTTAGACGGGTGGAAGTGGTAAGAAACCGTTAAATCAGTGGTTAGGAAGGCAGGTCTCTGTGGGTACTGATGGGAACGAGTCGTTAGGGCAAGGCTACATCACCACACAGGAAGTAACATAAAATTCTTGAAAGCCTTTTCTCCAGCTGTGGCGGAAGAGTAATTTGCATTGAAGACCCTGAGAACCACAGATCTTATGCACTGATCATTCCTAGCAAAGGGTATCCTTCCATACAGTGCAGCAGTGCAGCTTTCAGAAAGCAAACACTCATATTTATTATCATTGTGATGAGATTTAAAATAAGTAGAACAATATGTAGGTGTGTATCATATCATGGGGGGGGGGTCTTTGCTAATTATAGTTTATATAGCACTTATGAAGTGTGATTCTAAGTAAGTACTTAGAAGTCCCAAGTTCAAGGAGTGTTGCCCCCCAGCAAGTGTGCAGCCTGAATTGCTAACTCATTAGTCTTTGGGTTCACCCTGGCAACCTGAGATCAATCATTGCAGGGGGTGCTTGGTGCCCACTGGGGACTGGTATAGTGGAAGACAGGGAGACCAAAAGTAGGTGGCACCAATGAAAGGCAGAGTTGCCCCAGGGCAAGACAGGCAAGCGAGGGCTGGCTTAAGGCAGGCTAAAGTTGGTGGGCCAACACCCCATTTGCTGAGCACCTTAGTTGGCCCTTCTTCATCTCAGTGAAGGCTGTGGTGGGAAGCTCTGGGGACATTTCATGGAGGGTGGGGGAAATGAACATCATTTGACTTTGGGGTGGATGGGTTGGTGAAATTGGTCCATTACAGGGTAGTCCATAGACTTCTTCAATTTCTTTATGCTCTGTTAAGTTTCTCAAGGGCAGAAAGTCCTGCAAGAGGCTGGGAAGCCCAGCTGCTGCCGTGTATCTTCAAAATGGGCTGGATAATGTCCCTGGAAAGAATTCTATGTGATGATGGAGCTTCATTTCCAGGCACATTTTTGGCAGCGGCAAGGGGAGACAGCTGCCTCCACCCAGGGAAGAAGCAATGATCACCAAGGATATGCTTGCTTAGGCTGGAGAGGAGGACTAAAGCCAGGCTGACAATGACTGATTCACACCAGGTCATACAAGAAATCCAGAGGTGGCTCTTGAAGTTCACCTCTCTAGCTACTAAGCGACACTGGGTCTCTCAAATAGCTATTTGATTTATCATTAAGACCCAGTAAAGGCAATCGTCTTCCACCAATGCCCCTAGGTCACCATTTACCATTGTTTCCATTGGTCTATTCTGCTGGCAACGAGGAATACGTCTGCTGCTTGAAGTGCCAGCAAAGCTGCTTCTTCTTCATGCCATACATTTAAAGCACAATGATACCACATTAAATCTGTTCTTTGAGGAGAGTATAGGGGCATGCATGGAGGGGAGAAAAAAGGGATCTATTTACCGGTAGTTAGATATTGCCCCCTCTTTAGCTGTGTCTATCATAGTGAGCCCACCCCATCATATTAGAATGACTCCTTCTTTCACAGCAGACAAATAGTTCAATAAAAGAGAGAATTTTTCATCTCAGTGCAATATTTAGGTGCCCTTTAATGTTATGCTGCTGTCTTGCGTGACTCTATCCCACAGTATTGGGGGGGGGGGTTGTGGTCCTCTAGATGTTGCTGGAATGAAACTCCCATCATCCCTGACAATTGGCCATGCTGGTTGGAGATGACAGGAGTTGTGAGCCCAACATCTGGAGGGTCACAGGTTCAAAGTTTGGAGCCACTTACATGAGCCTGTCCCACAAAAATAGCGCTCTCTCTTTCCCTCCCTCCCTTTCTCTCTCTTGGCGAGAGATCTATAAGATCTGCCCCCCACAAGTATTTGTGGGTCTTTAAAGCAGATGCTATTGCCATAGGGTGAACCCACAGAAAGGCACTTTCCACAGCACTGCTGTAGTATTTTAATTTTGCCAAATCTTTCCAACTGCCCATCCTCAAAACAAATAGCCCTTCCTCTCCCTGTGTACACCATTAAATGGTTTATTTTAAAATGTAACACTGTTCACATTTTAAATAGTTCTATGAAATGTGTGCCGACTGAATGTGAAGGCTCATTTCTCCACCAAGTTCCCAAGACTTGCAAAGCATGGAATCTTCTGAAACTTCTCCAACAATAACGTTGAGCTGAAGCCAAACTTGATTCAGAATGCGGTTGCCAGATGGAGTTCTACGTTCTCTCGATATTAATGAACCTGCTTGAACAAAGGCTGTCATTGCATCTTATGTCATTAGAAAAAAAATGAAATTGATGGATGGTTCTGATATCTGGGGTAGACGGTAACGGAAAGCCTTGTGAAAGTGCTGAGAGCACTTGAACAGGCCACTAGCGGCCGAAGTGCTGAAGCAGGATGGCTTTGCCAAGTCAGAGCACCAGTTCCTATTTTCTTATGATTGATGGATTATATTAAGAAAAAAGAAAAAGAAGAAAAGATCCAAAAATAAACCTCACCTTCTTTCCAAAAAGTACTTGATGGGAGAACCCCGCACCTCCCCAAACCATATAGAGATGATTAGGTTTAGAAATACATTTTTGTCTCCCAGGCATCACACTCCCAAGATTCCTGTCCTTACATATAATAGAAGCTTACATCAAATTGGCCCGAGAGTTTCAGAAGGCCAAGGAATTTGGTTGATGCTTCCGGTAACTTGTTCTACAGCTTTCTACGCAGTGCAATTCCCCTGTGAAACTGGAGATGTCCCAAAACTGACTTTGTGGAGCAAACTGTGAAACAGGAAATGTCTAATTTTGATCAATGTGGATGGGTAACTCTGAAAGAAAAGATGTAAGAGGCATTTCCCCTCCGCCTCCCTACAAGCCCTTCTGTGTTGTTTTTCTTCTCATCTAAGCTCCTCTGGATCTGCATGTTTGGGAAAAAAGCTCTCTAAGAAGGAGGGAAGGAAGGAAAGAAAGAAAGAAAGGGAGTGTTTGGATTTTAGAGTAGGGGGCAGCCTTCGTAATCTTTTTAATAGCCCTGTCAATGACTGCTTTTAGAGAGCTAAAAGTGGGGCTTGTTTGGGTTAAGTGGCTGGGGAAACTCAGCCAGATGGGTGGGGTGCAAATAATAAATTATTATTATAAATTATTATTAAAATTGGAAGGAATCTGGCAACAGGGCTAATGGATTTCATTAAGGCTTCACGTACTTCACTGGTATGCCTGTTTCACTGTTAAAACTGGTCCATTGCTCCCTTTGCTTTCATAGAATCTAGTCCACCCCCTGCAATGCTTTCTACATGATTAGAACAGGTCTGTGTTCAAAATGAAGCTGTGGTGATGGCTACCAAGTTGGGCGGCTTTTAAAGAAAGAATTATACAAATTCATGGAGAGTAAAGGTATCAATGGCTATAAGTCACAATGGGTATGTTGCGCCTCCACTGTGACAGTTAGTATGGGAATCAGGTGGGGATAATGCTGTTGCACTCAAGCCCTGCTTGTGGGCATCCCATGCCTAGCCTCTGTGAAACCAAAATATTGAACTAGATGAACCATTGGCATTGATCCAGCAGCACTCTTCCTCCATTCTTCTGAAGCTCTTCTGATTCCACATTACATAGTATGACCCTTAGCATGAGAAACCAGGTCGGAATCAGAGATTTTTTTATAGGGACAGGTGGAAGGAACTCATTGGTTCTTTATATCTCCTGACTCCTGCTAGGCAATTAGCAGAGGTACCACCCTCTGTACACTGGGAATTGTAATGCCTTCACATCGATCCTCTAATCATGAATCAATGGAACATTTTTCTTTCTTTCCAGAGGAAGTAGTTTGTATTCCAAGCGCTAAAGGAAGGCCTGTGAATCAAAGCTGGTACTTTCAGCCTCCTTGACTGCACTTGTGTACCCTCCAACATTTCTCAGATGAAAATATGAATGTCCTATACAAATCATCATCATCATCATCATCATCATCATCATCATAATACAGTGGTACCTCGAGTTACAAATGCCTCCGGTTACAAATGCTTCAGGTTATAAACTCCGCTAACCTTGAAGAGTTACCTTGAGTTGAGAACTTTGCCCCAGGATGAGAATGGAAATCATGTGCCGGTGGCGCAGCGGCAGCAAGAGGCCCCATTAGCAAAAGCACGCCTCTAGTAAAGAACAGCTTCAGGTTTAGAACGGAACTCCAGAATGAATTAAGTTCATAACTAGAGGTACCATGGTAATATAATTTTATTATTTATACCACGCCCATCTGGGTTGTCCCTGCCACTCTGGGTGGCTTCAAACATATATAAAAACATAATAAAGCATTAAACATTCAAAATAACCTTTCCTATACAGGGCTGCCTTCAGATGTCTTCCAAAAGCTGTATAGTTATTTATCTCCTTGGCTCGGGGGTTGCATAACTCCATACCCTCCAACATTTCTCTGATGAAAATAGGGATGTCCTAGGGAAACAAAGGACATTCCAGGATTAAATCAGAAACCAGGACAGCTTCTGTAAATCCAGGACAGTCCCTGGAAAATAGGGACACTTGGAGGGTCTGCACTCGGGAGATCATGATCCCAGTTAATTATTGGGGCTTCAGCCATGCAGAGCTGTCTTTAATCACAGACAATCGGTGCTTGCAATTTGAAGTCCAAATGATCAGCTGATAGCCAGGGCTTCAATGGGTGCTGCCAATTATCTGATCCATGGTGTCTGCAAGCCCTTTATTGCCCAGTTGTGACTTTCCCTGCCTCACACTTGATATCACACCTGATACTTCAGCTGTAGAGCCTGGCTTTGCCAAAGTGGCTTGGGGGCCAAGCAGAGAAGTCCGGTGGGCCTAATTAAACCTGTGGGTTGGATGTTGCCCACCCTTGGTCTAACAGAAGGAGAGAGCAGGTCAATAGCTGAATGAGCTGCGCTGCTTGGCTCTGTCAGCCAGAGAAGGAGGTGCTGGCTTGACTATGACCTCTGGCCCTTTACACACACAGCCCTGTGGATAGAGACATGGAAACTGCTGAACTGGCTAGACTCATTGAGATTTGCTCAGTGTAGCGGTTGGCTTGCTGATGTGGAAAAGGCTGGTAACTACCGAGCTGTGAGCCTCTAAGATAATGTTTTGAAGAAGTCGTTGAGACCTCTGAAAACAGTGTCGTTCGGAGATGCGCCGATACGCAGCCCTACCACATACCAGCTGTTTCTAATTTCTGAATAATATGTGCAGGATTCAAACATCACGAAACTGGGAAAGATTCCAGGAGGCACAGATGAGCTGATAACTTATAGAGAAACACAACAGTCAGTTTTATCAATCAGCTTCCCCTCTATCGCTGCCTTTGAATTTTTCGTGGTGTTTCAGGTTTCCTCATTTTTTAGGCACTGCCAAAGTTGAAGAAGGCAGGGCTGTGCCTGGGTATGCAAGAGTGGCTGCAGATTGCTATGCTTCAGCTGATACAAAGTGGGTCGGGTGTAAGTGCCAAGGAAAAGGCCTGCATCTTGGAGAATGCAGTTTGGGGCAGCCTCTCCCAACTACAGATCCCATAATTCCTGGCAATTGGCCACACTAGCTAGGCCTGATGGGAGTTGGGGTTCTAAGAAGGAGAGCTCCAGATTGGGGGAAGCTGCTTTGGGACATGAAACACCGGACCCAAGACTACATACGCAGTATACCTTTAAAGCACTTTAAAAGCATGCTTTCCCCCTCCAGGAATCCTGCGTACTGTAGCTTTCTAACTGTAACTCTGTTGAGGGGTAAACTACATGTGCCCATTCCACGGCATCCCCTAAATAAGTGAACCAAGTTGAACAAGACGTCCTGTTACTTTTGATGCAACACAGGAATGGTTCACCCTCACCTGAGGACTGCATGCCAACTTTTGGATAGGGAGGCTGTAGTGGGTGGGCCAAAACTGGGTGGGACCACCCCAGCCTCTCACCTGCAGATCACCTGCAAGCATGCACAGAGGGGCATGCAACATTCTCCCCCAGCTGATTGAATTATTGATCTCATGAGCTGAAAGGGAGCAATTTACATCCCAAACAGGGCAGTGAGTTGCAGGGAAAGGTTTAAACCTTTCTGTCTGCACCAGCACTATGTCTACATTAAAAATAATAATTCTTCCCTCCTTTTAACATCATCTCCAAAAGCAGTGGGGCCAGAAAAATTTGCTGGGGTGGGGCATTGAACCAGGCCCCCAGGCTGGGGGATAGCCACCACTGCTCTAACAAAGTTGCCCTTTCGAAGGATGAAAGAACACACCATTTCCCCCTTAGAATGCTACATGTGGTGTAGTGTGGTGTAGTGGTTAAGAGTGGTGGTCTTGTAATCTGGGGAACTGGGTTCGTGTCTCCGCTCCTCCACATGCAGCTGCTGGGTGACCTTGGGCTAGTCACACTTCTTTGAAGTCCCTCAGCCTCACAGAGTGTTTGTTGTGGGGGAGGAAGGGAAAGGAGAATGTTAGCCGCTTTGAGACTCCTTCGGGTAGTGATAAAGCGGGGTATCAAATCCAAACTCTTCTTCTTCTTCTTCTTCTTCTTCTTCTTCTTCTTCTACATTTTAGTTAAAGGTTGTTGTTTATTTAAGCAGGAAGATAAAAACACTTTCAAATATATTGGCAGTCGAATCAAATGCTGGGTCCAGTTCAGATCCATCAACACTTTTTAAACACATCGTGTTTTGCTTAGGAATTAAAAGAAGAAAGAGTTGTCCAGCTTCCAGTTTGTCTGGAGTTCATTTAAGCCCGTCATTTTAAAGTTATGGATAAAAAGGTTGCTTCCCTCCTCCTTTCCAAATAAAAGTGAAATCATATGGAGATAAAGATATGGATTCAATGGATTCCGTTCCAAAAAACTTTTCATGTATAGATGCTTCTTTCTTCGTATAAATCCAAAAGTAGGTGCAGCCTAAAATGCTTTGCGGGGGGAGTGCACACACAGAGAGAGAAATTTCAGCACAGAATCAATTAATGTATGTGTCAAAACAATATAAGATACACAATTGTGCTGGAACTGGTTGTCCAATACAATTTTCTTCCCTGCCAGAAATCCCCTAACTTGAGCGGTGTAACTGTCTTCACTGGAAAATGGAGTTCTCCTGATCACAGCAGAACTTCTGGGAGGGTTTTTGGGGGGTCTCATTATGGTTCCAGTTCTGTCTTACTGTGTAAAACCAATTTATCTTCAAAAATTTAGCGTGAATTAAGAACTGATTATGTATCCTCTTGCCTTGTGACATAGATTTTGCATTTCATATTGCTTCAGCCACCTCTCCTAACAGAATCACAAAGAATATAGCAAACATAATCAAATACAAATAGGGAAAATATTTCAGATGGAGGTGGGTGTTTTCTGAAATGTTGGATTGGCTCATCAATCCTGCATTAAGTTATAACACCATCATCATTTAAACTGAAGTAATAGAGGCGCTTGTGAACATCTAACAATTTTTACTTAAGCCACAACTGTCACAGGATTCTTTTCTTACTGAAGTTTATGCAACACAGTCAGCATGCAACTTTCTGCAGTCTTAACTACTGTCACCTTGTGTTTCATGGGAATAATTAGGAGAATTATTCAGGGGTGAATGGTGAAACATGACACTTATCACAAGCAGGTTGCACAAATGATTTCACATAAGCATACCAGGGTGCTAACATAGCATTAGATATGTAGTCCAGTATCACATAGACAGAGAATGGGAACATCTGTCTATTTTGATTCCTCACAAAAGTCTGTCAGCATTTTCATGTGTAATACATACATTTTTTAAAGGAATCATCACCAAGGAATTTCAATGTTACTTTCACTAATATATGCATTTTTATGCAAGGTTTTGGAGGAAAGCAGCATAAAACATGGACAAGCACAAATTTCAAAGAATAGCTGCATTTCATGTATTGTTCTGGAATGTGCACCTGCAGTGCACATTTAAATCAGCACCACACCAATTTGAACAGTCATGGCTGCCCCCAAAGAATCCTGGGAGCTGCAGTTTTCTTAAGAGTGCTAAGAGTTATTAAGAGACCCCTGTTCTCCTCACAGAGCTATGATTCCCAGAGTTCCCTGGAAGAGGGATTGACAAGGAAACCACTCTGAGAATTGTAGCTTTCAGTGATGTAGATGCTCTGCCAGAGAGCTACAGTTCTTCCCAGTTGTGGGACAGCCACAGAGAATGCCTTCCTATGAGTCATTGCTTGGCACACAGCTGTCAAGAAAATATCCTTAGTTTATCTCAATAGTCATAACTGTTCAAAAGAGAGGAGGCAGTCTTTGAGATGCTGAGGCCCAAACCATTATGGGGTCAGGAGGGTAACCTGTGGTTCACCTTACATTGCTGGACTACAGCTCCCAGAATTCCCATCACTCCATGCTGACTGGAGCTGATGGGAGTTGGAGTGCAACAAGATCTCAAGCAGGGTTTCCCAAACTTGGGTCTCCAACTGTTGTTGGACTACAACTCCCATCATCTCTAGCTACCAGGACCAGTGGTCACGGATGATGGGAATTGTAGTCCCAAAACAGGTGGAGACCCAAGTTTGGGAAACTCTGATAGAGGGACACAGGTTAGCTATCCCTGCATTATGGACCTTTCTTCTTTTAAAAAGGTAAAATAGAGGGCCTTGAATAATCTGTCCTGGTTGGAACGAAGTGGTGCAGCTCACAGGTGCTTTTTAATACACTGGGGGTAGAAATCACTGTACACCGTTTTACTATTACAGTGGTACCTCAGAAGTCAAACGGAATCCGTTCCGGAAGTCCGTTTGACTTCCAAAACCTTCAGAAACCAAGGCGCCTGCAGCCAATCGGAAGCCATGGAAGCCCCATCAGACGTTCAGCTTCCAAAGAACGTTCGCAAACCGGAACACTCAATTCCGGATTTGCAGCGTTTGGGAGCCAAAACGGATGAGTACCAAGGCATTCGACAACCAAGGTACGACTGTGTATGGATTGAGAATGACAGGCTGACAATGTGGTCCCTTGCCACCAGAACATTCACTATTCAGAACTTCATTTACTGCATTCATATTGTTTCTGGATCCAAATATTAATGGAATGTAATTGGGGGAGGAACCCACAGGAAATACTTTGTAAACTATCAAATGACTCTCATATTCATATGATGTGAACTAATTCTTTTCACCTCTAAAGATTGCTTCACATGCATGAGAATATTCATTCCCATAAGTGTATAGAAATTTGTTTAATCCCCACATAAGAATCCTCTTGTGTGCCAATTTTGCTTATTATCAATAATAATGCAACACAGGAAATTACCCAGTAAATTACAGTAAATTACATGGTGTAGAATCACTGCATGTGATCTACTCATGGGACTCACCAAAAATGTGCTTCTGTATAGGGGGGTTCATGTGCAAATAGATTTTTAAAGATAGAAATGAGAAATAATTCCTGACACTAAAGTTATAGACATAGATATTTTGTGCATAGAGATTCTGTCACTTTTTCTACTGAAAGGCATTTTATATCAAAGAAATAAATAATTTAATTTAGTGACACAAAGAGGCACAAAGACATGGACTTTTTTCTATGGGTGCTCCCAGACTGATGGTATTTTGGGATTCAGCTGCATATCAGAAAATCCAGGTTGCAGAATTGAAGTGGATTTGGCACTCTTGTGCAGCAAGCTCCAAAAACAGAAAATTAGATGTGGTAAGGAAAGTGACAGGGAAATTCAAACAATTGCTTGATGGGATGTTGCATAGGTAAAGGTAAAGGGACCCCTGACCATTAGGTCTGGTCATGTCCGACTCTGGGGTTGCGGCGCTCATCTCGCTTTATTCTCCCAGAGCCGGCGTACAGCTTCCGGGCCATGTGGCCAGCATGACAAAGCCGCTTCTGGCGAGCCAGAGCAGCGCATGGAAACGCCGTTTACCTTCCCGCCGGAGCGGTTCCTATTTATCTACTTGCACTTTGACATGCTTTCGAACTGCTAGGTGGGCAGGAGCAGGGACCGAACAACGGGAGCTCACCCTGTCACAGGGATTTGAACCACCGACCTTCTGATCAGTAAGCCCTAGGCTCTGTGGTTTAACCCACAGCGCCACCTGGATGTTGCATAACCTCTCCACAAATCCAAAATTAATGCCCAAGAAACAGACACTGTTGTATAATCTCCTCACAAATTTTGTGAAAACAAATCAGGATGAATGCTCTCTAGGAAGTGAATATTGAAGATACTTACGTTTTTGAGGTACTGTGTTAGAAAACAGGTACAACCAGGTACAATATCAGACAAACTTGTCTCCACCATGCACCTGCACTTGGTAGCCTGTGACAAGAAATGTGTGTGCATGTGGTTTTACTCTGTGCAATTATGAATTGGGGAGAAATTGATCCAGTACACATTTAAAGGTGTTGGCGGAGAATAGTCATGTATGTACCTGCCTCAGGACTGATGGTGATCACCCTACTTCAACAGATATAGGAGGTATACTTGACAAGGAAGTCAGCAGCATATGCAATGGGTGCAGATGCTCTGGAAGGTGAGCCAAGTTAAAAGAGAGGGTACCAAAGGCAATGTCTTGCAGGCCAAGGCTTTGTGCCTACAAAGAAAACCGGGTAGAGGGTCCAAGTGCAGGCTGTTTAAATGCACTGGGAGTGGACCTGGGGGAAGCCTGCTTGCTTTGTCAGTCCCATTCCGAAGGTCAGCCCTGTGTCCAAGCCTGCCTGGCCAATCAGGCAGGCAGGCAGGCTTGGATCCAACACCTGATAGGCAGAGGGGGCATTATGCCCCCTCACCTGCTCAGGTAGCATCCCAGTGCCTGGAACTCCCTCATCTGGTCCTGTGGGCCCGTAATGCCACCACACCGAGAAGGTGTGCGGACTTCACAAACAATCTGATTAAGGGAACGTCTATGAGAAGATCAATAATGATGGATGTGTTTCCGTAATCTATAGCTTTCCAGTCAACTACTGATCTTCCTTTGCAAAGTGCAGTTGCAGGAAATGGCTAGGGGTGTAGTGGGTTAGGCCACGTTTTCCATGGGTGGGTGGGTGGGTAGCAAAGCACCTGCATGTATGTCATAGAACATGCCTTGGAGTAACACATTGTGTAGCTTGTAACTGCATCACGGGATTTAAAATAATTAATCCTAGACAATAAGGGAACAGGCAATTTTGATCGGGGCCACAACACATGGGGAGCTGAAGTTTAGCCCTCCCCACCCCAGCCATGGTGAAAATTACTCCCTTGTGCTGCAATGAGTGATGGAAAAGAACAAGATGCTCCCATTTGTGGCAGTAGTGGCAAGGAATTTCTTCCCCACTCTGCATAATGGTAGGGCCAGCCTTGATTGCGGATGGAAATTCCCTCCCTCATACCTAGGATGCAACTTTTCAAAATCTATATCCTGACGTGGCTCAAGCCATACAATTAACAAAACATATAGTTAGGCCACAAGATATTCAGTATGCTTTCTGATATGAAGAACAGCCTGCACAAGATGAAACGTTGCCCACTCTGTCATTTAATGATAAGCAAAACAATTTAAGACGAACACAGTAGAAAATGGCATTGTCAGTGGGAACTGATAAATTACTTAACAGCCAGTTTCCATCTTTAATTCTTGCTGTCACTTGGCTACATTAAATTACTCTCCCAATAGTTTCCATCTTTGATTCCTACTGCTGCTCTGAAATGAGGGTTAGAGAATAAAAATGATAGGAAATTCACTGCGTGTGATCAGAAACCATTAGGCTGTGTTTTTAATTGATGACTTGGAACAGAAATACGAATTCGGATGGTGCCAACAACCCCTTTTAGATTTTTGTTAGACCTTATAAATGGGTGTGTTTGTGGGCAAAGATGCGGCTATGTGTGGATTTGATACACGTATGGGCCGTTGCATGTATATTGACAATGGTGTAGTTTGAAAGCACATAAGACCACCACCTTGCTGAAGCTTAAGCTGGTCAGGATCTGGTCAGTTCACTTGGGGACCATGTGTATGCCACAATGGGAAAAGGGCAGGATCTAAATGTAAGAAAATAAGCAAGTGCCATGTAGGTTTGGGGGTGAGATGCAAACACCACCAGTAAGAGGGCAACCTTAGTCTGACCAAAAATGCTCAGCCACCAGAAGTGGCTTACAGGGTGGGGTGAAGCGACTACGCTAACTTCCTAGCAGGTAGGTTACTGTTGCTAATAGGGAGAGAGACGGGCAAGGCGGCAGGGAGGTTGGCATGGCAAAGCCAACGCAGTGCTCCTATAAGTGCATTTGCACCGTGCCAAGCTCCCTGCCACCTCACCTCTCGCCCTTCCAGTAAGCAACAGTGACCCACCTCCCACAAAGCTAGCATAGCAGATGCATCCCACCTGCTGAGCCACTTCTGCCAGCCACCTAGAAATATGAATTAAGGTTGCAAGTGTTCTCTTCATCTCTTCCTCCATGCTCTACCTTGTTGACACTCATTTGGGGTGAAGCTGGATGCCTTTGTTAAGAACAGCAGGCAGGGATTCACTCTGGGTAGCAAGTGAGGGAATTCAAGCAGTGGTGGCGGCGAGGAAGGAGTGCTTGCTCTCTATCACTGGAGGTGCCTTCTGCTCCCCTGTTGGTAAAAGCTGAAACTCTGTCTCTCCTCCTCTCCTACATGGTGCTCACGTTTTGTGAGAGAAGGTAAAGGTAAAGGGACCCCTGACCGTTATGTCCAGTCGCAAATGACTCTGGGGTTGCGGCGCTCATCTTGCTTTACTGGCCGGGGGAGCCAGCATACAGCTTCCAGGTCCTGTGGCCAGCATGACTAAGCCGTTTCTGGCAAACCAGAGCAGCGCACGGAAACACCATTTACCTTCCCGTCGGAGCGGTACCTATTTATCTACTTGCACTTTGACGTGCTTTCAAACTGCTAGGTTGGCAGGAGCAGGGACTGAGCAACGGGAGCTCACCCCATCACTGGGATTCGAACCGCCAACCTTCTGATCGGCAAGCCCTAGGCTCTGTGGTTTAGACCACAGCGCCACCCGCGTCCTGTGAGAGAAGGTAGGGGATCCTAAATGATACCCCATCCCCGATTCCTCCCAGTTTGAGCCAAGCCATGTTTCTCCAGTAGCCAAGGGGGGTCATCACAAAAGATAAAGAGATCAGTCCCACTTTGCTCAAACCTTTGTTTAATTCATGTACAGAACATGGATGGGTTTCTTGAATAAGCAAAGCAATGCAGAGACCAGGTTACCATCCACATGAGACACATAGGCACAGAGAAACATGATGAAGCATGGTGGGGGAGCTTCTATAAGACAACTCTATTCAAGAAAGTAGTATGCCTTCTAAAACAGCACTATGGAGGCTATCTCCAAAGGGGCTGAGGGCTGGACCCATATAATTTTAACCCAGTGCTTAATTTTTCTATGTGGTTGTCTTGACTGAAGCACTAGACCAGGCATGAGGACCATTTTTGGTGTGAAGGCTGCATTCTTTTCTGGGCAACCTGCCAATAGCTAGTCTTGGACAAGGCCAGATATAACAATAATAGTGTCTACACACATTTGTCTCCATCCTCCAACCAGGAAAAGCAATGAGGTTTCATTAGAGCTAAGGGCACATTCCAGCCAGTGCCCCCCCAAAAAATAACCACTCAAGGAGGGTGTAAAACAGGGTTAGACTGGTGAGGAACATGTCCTGAGGGAAGTGGATGTAGCTAAGGAGGGGGTGTAGTCCAGGGAGAGCTCCAAGGGCGAGACAGAGAGGACTGGAGGCTCACAGGGCCAAGGATCCCAGTCGTTGAGATGAACCATAGAGTACTCATAGAGAACTACAGAGTACTCATTCAGAAGGGGAGAGGCAGAGAGGGGGCGTCTCCTTGTACAAGAGCTTTTCCCAGCTACTGATATTAAGTCTCAGTTTTAGCTGATTTTTAAAATGCTAATAGTATGTTGTTAATCTAGCATTTTCTTTTTTTCTTTTTTAAGTTGCTCTGAGCATTTAAAAGCATCTGAGCATTTAAAAACAAAACAAACCCAAAACAAATAAATAATATGCAATTGAACATACAGCTTGCCCTCCTCACAGCAGCAGTTTTGGGAAATAGCCATTGTTTCCCAAGCTTATTGTTTTATTATCATTTCTAGTAAAGCAGAGTTGGCCTGAAATATAGATTTCTGAGGGGGTGGGGACACCTAATCTGATAATGCTGATTGATCTGATAAACTTTACTTCCATTTCAGCTTTACATTGAATTAGTACCCACCAGGTGGGTTCTCAGAGCTGAGGTAAGCTCTTTTATTTTAATGCATATCATACAATTTCACCTAGAAACTGCTTCTAGAGTATGTCGCACCAATACCTTAATCTTTTCCTTTTTTTTTAATCACTGTGAGGTTGAACATTAACAAGAGACAGAATTATCGCCTCATTTTATTAACTGCACCCAAGGAGAATTAACAGAGCATGCTGGCAGCTTTTTTTAACCCGACATTTTTCATTCCATTTACCTGAATTTTTCTATTAGATTTGAAATGTACATCATACTGTGAGGATACTCTTTAAAATCTGGTCCCCTTCATAATCTTTGACAGAGTACGTTAATAAAAGCAAGTGAAATACTATCCACTGGAAGGAAAACGAAAACAAAGCATTCTTCCTCCTTTGCTGAAAAATTCTAACAATCCTTAGGAAAGGCTTAACAGATTATTGTTTGATTCTGTAACCCCTTGTAACTGGGAGTGGGGGGAAATAAAAAAATAAATGAGTTTTGGACAAAGTGCCCAGACTGCTACTTTACCACAACATCACAACCTATTGTACTGTGCTTGCATCATAATCTGATGTAAATTGGATTCATGTACAATTTGTTGCAAGACTCACACAAATTCTGACCTATCAAATTCAGTGCAGCATGCCAGCCAGTGGAGGCTGGTAACAGTTTGACTTGGTAGAACTGCAATTTTTAATCTTGATATATTCATCATAATAGGATTCGGACAGCGCTTATTTAGTAGGGTGCACCATTCCTGTGCAGAGAGCCTTTGCCTTTTCCTCTCTAATAAAACCAACCCATCAATTATTCTCTGCACATTTATGTACAGGGAAAGAGCTTCCACATAAGAGGGTCCTGGTATGATTTTCAGACAACATTGATGCCATACATCTTATTTAGAAATTAAGCCACACCACAGGACATACATTTTGGAAGTCATGTATTGTGACTCTACACCTAAACATCCACTGTCCAAAAGGCCTAAGTAAAGATTAATTGTAGAAAGAGGCTCTCTGTTGCTTCCTTGGAAAGCCACAAAACAAACACTAGACATTTAAAAACCAGCTAACTGAAGTAGGAAACACTTCCTTTTTGCTTTTCTGACCCTCAGGAAACAGCTCTGAGCATGCTCAGAATATGTGTGTGATAAGCTAAGTGCTTACACATGGGAATGTTACTGAAGCGGTTTTGACTCTTCCCATATACTGTAGTGTCTGTGCTAGGCAGACCTCATGACAACATAAGAGCTCTTCTACCAGGGCTGACTTTCCAGCAGGATCAATCACATGTTTTCTCTGCAGCTTAAAGGCACCTGAGAAGAATCTCTTTTACATAGTTATACTTTTTGATTAAGGATTGGCTGAGTGGTGCAGAGAGCTAATTGGCCAGAAAACAGGCAATGGACAGAAATGCCTCTGTAAATTTGAGGAAGTAGGCCTATAAGATTATGAGGATCAGGAAAATGTGTGGCTTTTGAGATTCTGAGGAAAATTTAAAAAAAAAAAATGCTAGGCAATTTCAGCAGGAAGAGAGTTGTGTCTCCACTGATGCTGTCCATCTATAGAAATATACTGAGGGCTCAATAAGGCTGTAGTTTTATACTGATTTACTTGGGAGTTAGCCCTACCAAACTCAAATCTAACTTGCTTTCTGAGGAGATTTTCAAGCATGCGGCACTATTCTGGGAGGTGTTTATTTTACCTCAGGTAGGCCGTATTAGTGTTTCTTCACATAATCGCATGTATGGAATCTGTGGCTGAGGAAGCCCAATGGCTGCCGGAGGAAGACAATTTTGGTGTCTGAGGGGGTAAAGGTCAAACAGCGTGACTCCTTGATGCTTTAAAAATGTAGTGAACCATTAATTGCCTTCTTATGGCATTCTGAACTACAATACCACAGACAGGGCCCTTCATTCTGTTTATTAGGAGGACGGTACCAGGGCAAACCTATGAGGAAAATGGTGCAGCTTGAGGGGGGGGGGGGGAGGAAAGATGTTTTTCCAGAAGAAAACACCTCCTTGTTTGTTGCAAACACTGTTGATACAAGGCTGGTTTAGCCTGGCCTCATTTTAAATGGACCTCAGGGTGTGGTTTGTGAAGGCACATTGTGCTATGACACTATCGAAGTGGATCAAGACTTGGTCATTGCTGGACAGGACACAGCTGTGGACCTCTGTGGAAGAAGGGTGAGGTAGGCATTTAATAAATCAAACAAAAATCCAACACACATTCTTGTTACTTAAGCTTTCTCACTTCTTTTCCAAATGCAGGACAATGAGAAAAATTGCAGTAATACTTAGTGACTACTCCATTGTGTATCATTCTGTCATGTGTGTGCAAACTCTTGCTGCCCCAACATTGAGGATAATGACTTAAAAAAAAACCTTCATGTAGATGAACATAAAGCTTAAGTCAAGAAATAATAACCACGGTGCCTTCTCTGAAGAGATAAAATGTAATATGCCTAATAAATGTCCTATTTGCAGTATACATTTAAAGCCGCCTCATAACACTTTACACAGTCATGGCTTCCCCCAAAGAATCCTGGGAAATGTAGCTTGATAAGGTTCCTGAGAGTTGTTAGGTGACCCCTATTCGCCTCAGAGAGTTACCTCACAGTCTCCGACAATAGAAGCTCTCAGCTTCCAATTCTCAGCACCATTAACAAACTACATTTCCCAGGATTCTTTGGGGGAAGCCGTGAGTGTTTAAAGTGGTATAATTCTGCTTTAAAAGTGCAGATGGGACCAAACACAGGTAATTATATCTATTTATTTTGCTTTGGTTACCATAATTGACACAGCAAAAATGTTATTTCATGGTATAGTGAGCAGTATGAATGGCGGGCAGGGATTTGATCCTGCATAAGAGAAAAACAAAAGGAGAAACCATGATGTTGGACTGACATTGAATGGCATTTCAGGCAAACCTGTCAATCAGAGCAAATGTTTTGGATTGTGGGATTAGTAACAAAGTTAACCTTGCACCTTAGGTTTGCTTATTGACCTAGAAACCTCCATTTATTTATTTATTTAAGTGCAGTCTTACACTTATGAGGTTCGCATTTCTGATTATTACACAGAGCCTTGGGTCACTTGTTGTTGTTTTTCTGGCATGAACTACCGTAACTGCCCTGAGACTTCTGGGTATAGGGCGGTATATAAATTCAATAACTATTAATAATAATAAGTCATGCCTGTTGCTTTATCTGGTCTTTGGTGGAGATGCTGGGATTGAACCAGGGACCTTCTGCATGCAAGGCAGATGCTTTGCCACTGAGCTATGGCCTTTCCATACTCAAAGATTCCATTCTAAAGGAGCTGAGCATGAACAACTTTTCTGTAGTCAATGGGAGCTTTTGGAGCAGTTCAGGTCATTGGAAGGACAATACTAGCATTGGTATTTGAATGAATGAAATGAGCTTCCCAGCCCTGTTACAGTGCCATCTGCCTCTGGACAAATATTGGGATTCCATTCCGAATGGCCACTAAATTTTTTAGAAGCCATTCTGTACTTGAGTGTCCTCGATATTACATTCTTTTTCTCTATGACTTAGAAGCTCCAGTTTTAACATTCATCTCGGACTTGCATGTAGGCTGAACAGAGTTTGATGCATGTCTGGGAAATTTGCCTTTTTGCTCACACAGGGGATGATTCAAGTGTACAGCTGTCACAAACTGTATTCAGGATCTACTTTGTGAATTAACTGTCTGTTGCTGAATTCTCACAATAACAGCCAATTAGAAGCACAAAAGAGAAGTGGCCTTGGGATATGGGCCCTGAATCAGAAAGACATAGAACAGCCAAAGATCACAGAATAGTAAAAAGGAATTTAAAAATATTGTGTGAGTTTTGAGAGTAATATTTTACATTTCTGGTATGTACACCAGACTCGGATGACATTTGATACAACTTAGTGAGAGGGCACCAGAATCTAGAATTGGGGGTCCATAAAGGCAAACCAACGAGTCATTCCTCACTTCTCAAATCGTTACAAGTCCCACTTAAATCCTTTGGATGTGACTTGAAAAGAATTTGCAGTGCTATTATGGTGCTGTGGGTTAAACCACAGAGCCTAGGGCTTGCCGATCTGAAGGTTGGCGGTTCAAATCCCCGCGACGGGGTGAGCTCCCATTGCTTGGTCCCTGCTCCTGTCCACCTAGCAGTTCGAAAGCATGAAGTGCAAATAGATAAATAGGTACCACTCCAGCGGGAAGGTAAACGGCATTTCAATGCACTGCTCTGGTGCGCCAGAAGCAGTTTAGTCATGCTGGCCACATGACCCGGAAGCTGTACGCCAGCTCCCTCGGCCAGTAAAGCGAGATGAGCGCAGCAACCCCAGAGTCGTCCGCGACTGGACCTAATGGTCAGGGGTCCCTTTACCTTTACCTTTTTACTGCAGGCATGTCTCCCGTTTCTGCTTAACCGGAGGCCTTGTTAGAGATCTCAAGAGTGTCGCCTCAATTTCTTCCTCCCTCCTTCCCTGTCTGGAACAAAAACATTTGTCCCTAAGATTAGCCTCCATACCTGGGATTGGAAAATGGTTTAATGTAACACTGATTGTTTAAAAATGGATCCAGGGGGATATTAGAAACTACAATCGGGGGGGACGGGGGACGACGACCCAGTTTTCTGAGTGCATGTTCTGAAAGTTGGGCAATAGGGGCAGTACAGGATTCTTATTGGTGTACCAACCTCCCCGCTGCACCAAAGATTCCCTGCCTGAGCTGGTTCAGGTTTTGGCAGATGTTCTCCTGGAGACACCTAGTTTGGTTGTCCTTGGGGATTTTTAACATTCGTGCCAACATGGCCTTACAAGGGGCTGCTCGGGACTTTGTGGAAAGCATGGCCTTCATGGGGCTGTCCATGAATAAGTTTGGCCCAACCCATGGCCACAGACATGCCTTAGGCCTGGTGTTCACCTCCATGGATGTGGGTGATCTGACATTAAGTAAAAGTGAAACAAAAGAAGTACCATGGTCAGATCACTTCCTGGTGCAACTAGACGTCTCCACGACCCTTCCCCTCCGCAGGGTTATGGGACTGATTTGAATGGTCCAGCCCCGCCACTTAATGGATCCAAATGGTTTCCAGAAAGTGGTAGGGGGTGTTTTACCCCATGTTGATGGCCTCTCAGCCGATTCCTTGGTGGCCCACTGGAATGCGGAGTTTACCAGGGCTATCGGCAGTCTGGCTCCGAAGCGCCCTCTCCGATTGCATGGAGCCTGGATGTCCCCATGGTTTCCCCCAGAGCTGAGGGTGATGAGACAATCACTGAGACTGCTAAAGTGCTGGTAGCAGAAAACTCATTCTGAGTCAGACTGAACACGGGTTAGAGCTCAACGTCGAGCCTACCAAGTGGTGATAGCAACAGCAAAGAGGACTTTCTCCAGCTGTCATTGGACTACAGTTCCCTTCAGCTTCAGTCAACATGGCCAGTAGTCAAGGATGTTGGGGGTTGTAGTCCGCCAACATCTAGAGAGCATCACTGAAGTTAACCTCTTTATTGGATGCACAAATCCAAGCTGAATTTCACCAAGCAAGGCTCTCATTACTTTCTGCGTATTAATTTGACACATTTCCCACTGTGCTCAGTCTTCAGAACGCTCATCATCTTAAGAGTTTCACATCATGAATCTAATAAGGTTTGTTGCCTAATTTTCTCCCCCAACAATGGCTGTGATGCTGCGTACAGCTACTTGGGAATAAGTCTAACCAAACTCCATGTGGTTTAGTACTGAGTAAACTTGTATACATAGCATCTCTGTTTCTCTCTCTCTCTCTCTCTGTACAAGCAAAGCTGTACCATCCCGACTTCCCCATCTGTATGTTTTCATCACTTCCAAATCAGCTGTCTGCATGTACAAAGTTGCTTGAATTATTATCTTACCCAGCTGTTTTATTTATATATATTTTTGCATGCTCCTTCTGACAACTTTGTATAGTAGCAATTTGTTTTTCTGAAGCAGCCACTCTTTTCAGTGTGACAAATAATGAGCCCTTTGTCAATACATTCCAAGTGCAATAAAGTCCCTGTTGGTGCACTGGGTGATTCTGACGCTGTGCTTCAGCTGGGCTGATTACAGCATTTCAAAATGAGGAAAAAACCCACGGTTGCTGCTGTAACACTCAGATCTGTGCCTCACGCATGCGATGGCAGGAAACCGAGTTTTAAAAACCCAACCCTGTTGCCTTGTTTTGGCTTTGTATTTACTTTACTTTTCTTTTTTTTAACATTTTGTCTCCTTCCTGCTACTTCATTCTTCACCCAGTAGCACATTGGGAAAGAATCATGATTACATTTTACTGGGATTTTATACACCATTAGCAAGCTGAGCTCTAATGAGCAGATAGCCACGAAAGCTCCATATTCGTGACTGCATTTTAATTAATTTACAGAACCTGGTAACAATTATGACCTGTACATTTTAAGAAGGCTATTAAACTTTACATTTGCCAATTGAGAGTTTTTAAAAAGCTAAGGCAAGGCAGATTTTAACACTAAGTGGTTTCTTTCTTTTTTAAAAAAAATAATGAATGTGGAGAAATGCAAGTCAACGAACACTACATTAATATTTGTTGTCATAAAGTGCTAACAGAAAAAAACCACTTGATTTTTCTATGTTGATAATTAAGTACTATTAATGTTGTTAGATATTATATCTGGGTCCGCTACATTGTCCCTTGTTTCTGGTTTTGCTATTGGAAGTTGTTACAACAGTCCAGTCTGATAATGGTGTTTTGTTGAGGTTCTGTAACTTAACTTATTGCTTATATTGTTTATTGTACTGGGTGGTGAAAATGTGGTTTAGGCAAGCTAGAGTGCCAATAGGAAGAAGCACTAAGTGCAGGGCAGGTTACCCTCAGACAGGGGACATAATGCATCACTCCAGGCAATTTTTTTGTTGTTGACTAAGCAATTGGGGGTGGACATGAGGGAGCAGATGCTTCAGAAACCTTACCTCTTACTTTCCAATCCACAAAATGGCTGACATTGCTCCCTCTCTCTCTGTTACACAGATAGCTGTCAGTCAATGCCAAGGGAGGATGGAAGGAAGCTTGGGACTAGCTATTCCCTTCTCCCTGAAACTTCTCCAATAAGAAACTCAGGCCTTTCTATACATGCTATTTATTTCTTCTCCTTGCAGATGGGTTCGGGTGGCAAATTATACATCACCAAAAAGGAGGGAAACCTCCCCACCAAAAAAAGGGCAGTAGAGGACACGGCTTAGCATCAGATTTGGATAGGCTCATTTATAAAATAGATGTAAATTTTGGTGCTCAGGATGGTGTATAGGGTACCCCACCTGTTTTATCCTAATGGGCTGAGAGATTGTGTCTGGTCCAAAGTCATGGCTGAGTGGGGATTTGACTCCAGTCTCCCAAGTCCTGGTCCAGCATTCTAAGCACTATTCCACAATGCAATAGAAATAGAATGACCTGTCCATTATGGGGAAGACTGAGACAAGGTGGTGGGTGCGCATGCTGTGTTTGCTAATTGTTGGTTGGCACAAATTAAAGGTCCCTGTGCTCCCTTTTTAAACTGGAAGGCCTTTCCAACAGGTTGACTCCTTCAAATACGGAACAGTCTGGTGCAAAGTAGAACACTTGGCAACTATAGCATGGAGCTGGTGCCCCCAAAAACAATGCACCACGTCTTGAGGTGTGGGCTGGACCACTGTTGGATTCAGCAGCACATCCCCCCCCCCACTGATATGACAAGAGTTTCTGCCCTCTATGGAAAGAGAGCAGAATTGCAGCCTAAAATGTTCTCAAGGAGATTTGGAACATTTCATAACTCATGCTTATTTGCTTAATATGCTTCTTATAAAGGGATGCTGGAAACTACACTGGGTGAGAGGGGTTACAAAGGCAGATGAAGGGGGGTGGGGAGGTATGTCAGTCCTCCAAATCTTGAGTTTCCTGAAGTCGTTTTTGTTTTTATGTATGAAAGTTTACAAGCAGAGTGACATATTTTTAGCAACAGCATGCAGCATTGCCAAAAAAGTATAGAGAGCAGCTTCCAAGTAGATGAAAATAAGCTGCTCAGCCCTTTGATGTGACTTCACTGCACACAAAACATACAGATAAAAGGCTCTCTTACTGTTTATTATGGAATTAGTTGGGCAAAATTAGAAACCCTTGGGATATACTCAGATCTTTGCCAAACTGTAGCTCGTCAATCCTTTCTTTTTTTACAGTAGGAAGAGATTCAACAAAGAGATTTAGAGCTGACAGGTTCCACCATTGTGTGCAAAAGATCTCTCTACAGCAGTAGGCCTAAGACTCCCTTTGGGCATGCACTTTCCAATTCCCATTGAAGGTTCTAAGTTACAATCCAAACCAGGAACCATTGCTTAGTGGTTCCTACCACTCTTGCTTCTGTGGTTCCTCTCATGTTGGTAAAACAACACCTGAAGCAGCCTTCTTCCATTTTGGGACCCCAGCAGCAGCAGATGGCAAGGTGGGGCTGCCACTTATCCGACTTCCCTCCAGATGTGTCACTGGCAGCATATTGGGATGGAGAGGAGGAAGTGGATGTGGCAGCCAGGTTGGAGTGGTGCAAATGCATTGGCAGAGCCCTTCCAGGGCACTTACTACAGGGCATTTACACTGCACCAACCTCACTTGCTGACATGATGCCTCCTCAAAAATGTTGAGTTCCTGTAGGACTGAAAATGAAAATGAGATAGCACTTCTCCATTTTAACTCCATGGGGAAAAAAATCTTTTGATAAATGTTATCTCTATCAAAACAAAAACACAACCAAACAAGCAATAGAACTTACTTCAGAGAAAATATATTTCTCCACCACTCAAGTTTAGATTTTCTGAAGACCTGCTGTGTGCTTCAGCTGTCTGTAGATCATGATCTACTGGTTGGACATGCCTGGTATAGAATACAGAGGTACCCTAACGTGGTACATAACGTGGGCGTGAGTATCACGAACGCACAAAAAAAAACCCCACCCCAGAAAAAGCGCGATTTGAGCGCTTCTGCGCATGCGCGAAGTGCGCAGAACGCTTCTGCGCATCCGGGGGTTGCGCACGCTCCAGAAACGCTTCCGGGTTGCGGGCATTTCAACTCGAGCATCCACAACACGGGGGGTGCGTAACCCGGGGTACCACTGTATTGGTATCCGTTACTGTGTAGAAGAGAAGCATTTGTTCATATTCCTAAATAGCATTTAAACACATCTCTAAAAGTTATGCTTTTAATTGTAGTTGGAAAATGTTACTTTGAAAATACTACATGTCTATCCTCACTATTTTTTTAAAGAATAAAAACTTCCCCTATTTGAATGTAGGTTATAAATTCCAAGAATTTTCCTCCTTTGCCAAAGTCCTTTTCGTGCAGCACATCTAACATAGAAACATGTGTCAGGATGCATAATGTTTCAATTACATACCCTGCAGCAATGTTCTCTCTGCAAGAAAAAAAAATATCTAAATTGTAGATTCAATGGTAGATTTACTTTTTAAGACTAGAGCATTCATACATATGAGTAGGCAAGCAGGAGGGAGTATGTCTATGTACTGAGGGGAAATGGGTTAGGTCTATGGCAAGACCATGTGGCTCTTTTCTGAAAGAGCATGGACGATATCTAACATTAGTCATATTCAGAGTAGTCCCATGGGTCTAAGTCAATGGGCTGAATTCAACACAGTTAACTGTTCAAGTGGAAATACACTTGCTCACAAAACAAAACTTCCCCTCCCTCTCCTCTACCTGTGCCACTCCTGAAATCTGCTCCAGAGGATTGAGGGAACTCCCAGAGTAGATGCAGGTAATAAATGGGGGGGAGAAGAGTGGGGAGTTATGCTGCGCAAGCTGAAGTCATTGCACTTATTAAATGACTTGCTTGAATACAACCCAGTAAACTTAAGTAACTTCAGTCCATTGATTAAAATGGATCTGCTCTGAGCAGCAGCGGAGCATATGCCCACGCTGCCCAGGGCAGGCTTGCTCCCGAGGGGTGCCCTCCCAGATGTGGGATAGCTGCTCGGGTGCCCGGAGTGGCACACATGCCCTGCAGCCGAGGGCGGAGCGAGCTGCTGATGGCGGACATTTGGCATGCCGCCCACCCGCGACTCCCAAGTCTCTCTCAAGCTGTCAAAAACGAAGGGGGAAGGGGGGAATGCTACCCGCAAAGTGGCACAGCTCCCCCCTTACCCCAATGGCTCGGGGTAGGCTTGGGAGTTGCGGGCGGGCGGTGCGCCGAATGTCACCCCCCTCAGTGAGGGCACACAGGGCGGTCCGCCCCCCACCCCCCTTCCTACGCCCCTGGCTCTGAGTGTAACTAAGGTTAATAACGCCCTGTGTCTAAAACATCATCCTGTTTTCAGTGCTTGGGGACACATTCATGTTGCTTCAGTGCTGTTCTCCCTGTGTCATTTTATTACTTGGTCCTAATATTCATAAGCCTTATTTACCCACACCACTATTTACCTTGATTGACTGTGTGCCAGCTCACATTATTTTGCCAGCATCACACTACATTTATGATGATGTCACAGATGCTCCTAATTATTATTATTTTTAAAACAACAACAACCAGCCACTTCTTCCTAATGGATTCAAGGTCAGTGCAGGTGAATTGAAGTATCTAACAAAAAGTAGTTTATGTAAGATAATTTCTGAGCTTTCCTGTAACTGCAGATAATTAAATGTGTTTCCACGCATGAAGGTGTTGCCTAACAGTTTCAAGGAAACCTCATGACATGAAAGTAATACATCATCATCATCATTATAATTTAAGTTTTCATTACTCCTGAGAATCCTACTGTAATTTCAAAAGTGCTTAGAGCCACGACAGTAGCTTACAGCAGGAAAACACACACAACTGCAACATAAGAAAAGTAGTCAAAGCAAAATAAAAAATAAAAAAATTACCCAAAAAAATGGCTTTCTAAAAATGAGAATGTCGGGTATCATTGCATACACAAGATTTGTATATAAGGAGAAATTCCCACTAAAATGCTGGTATATTTTCATGATGTCTTGAAAAAAGAAAAATGATGGGGAAATAGAGAGAACTGAAGTTAAGACTGTGAAAATGAACAAATGGGATAAATTGACAGACTCATCCCTTCCTATTTCCCAGTTCCTTTTTTTCAGATAGTTGACATTTATCAATTGAACTGCGATGTCACAGAGAATTCGGAACCATTCAATAACTGCTGAGGAGTTGGGTACAATATTAGTGCTGTTGAGGCAAGCAGGAGCTTAGCTCATTTGACAAGGAGAACAACAGAGCCAAGAGGGAGAAAGACCCTTTCTTGTGTTGGTAGGCTGATAAGAGGGAGGAAATCTCATGCAGGAGTTAGATACAGGAGGTGTTTTGGGAACGGGGTGATTGCCTAGGGGACCTAAATGGTTCAGCAAACTGGATTTCACATTCTGGTTTAAAATAATCAGCAAGACCCTAATATACAGAAAATTCATCTGAAAGAGATACTGGAACTTCTGCTTTGTGGAGTGAAAACCTATCTTCATCTATAGAAGTCTTCCTGTTGGCTTCACTGGGGCAGAATGAGGCATTTGGGTGAACGGTTATGTTGTAGTGAGTCCCAGCAGTGCAGATGAGACCACAGTGTCAAACTTTGCCCCATCTGTCCCTTCCAGCTGAACGTTTCTCTGCCTCTTCCTGGAGCTGCTCGGAGCATCTGACGTCAATGCCCAAAAAGGAGTTGCATGTGGCCGACAGATTTTCTTAAAGGATAAGTGACTCATAAGGGTGTTGGGGGATACAGCCTAAAGAGGCTGGTACAAACTTAGAAATGTATGGAGACAAGTTGTGAGGAATTTCAGACTGTGTTCCTTTGCCGTGTTGCAATAATCATTGCAATTAGCCCAGTGATTGATAAAGGTTCTGGTGTCTGAAGCGACCCAATTCAATCATGTAGCGAATTCTAGGAGCAGCAAAAGATTGTTGTGTGAATCCCAGTAAAGACCAAGTAGCAAACATATAATTTGCTTCCTTTGAGGAGGAAGCACCTGCTGTTCCTTTTGATATTCTGGAAAAGGCAGCTAGTAGTAAATCCATTTAAGATGTAGTTCTGTTTGTTCTGTATGTGTCAGTATACCAGTGGAAAAGACTAGGGGAAACCTTTAAATTTTTATCAGTGGGTCTTTCTGCTTTCCAAAATCCCAGAAGTGAATATTCAAGACATTTTTCTCCGAAAGCTGATATATAATTTTCTGCAGTTTTCACTTATTATTGTACACTGTTGTTGCATGTGTCAGCCCAAATCATTGTTGCACATTTGACGGGACTGTGTGACAAACTACTTTCCCCTTTCCTGCCTTTCCAACATACTCATGTGCCACCCTGTGCTGTATCTTAACTAGGGCACTTACCTATATATGGAAATTTGCAGTTTTTACAGAAGATATGGAAGATCACAGGTACTTGCAGCATCCTAGAATCACCTGGGCACAAGTCCTTTTGGCCGGGTTTCAAAGAGTGAACACTTCAGAGATGCAGAAAAATAATGCTCTGAAGGCCATTTTCCCATCTGTTGCCTTCGGTATTTTGAGCACAAAATACATGAGTATCACAACAATTGTGAATAAGGCATCCATTGCTTTAAAAATTAAGTGTCTTCAGACTGCTCAAAAACAGCTATTAGGGAAAGAAAAGAATTAGTATGCCACATCACAGTGGATGCAAAACTCAAGTATTTTATATTAAGATCACAGAAAGCTCAAGCTGCCTTATCCCAGGTGAGACTACACAGGCAGTGCCTCTTCCAAGCCCCAGATTTATCCCTTGCTAACTTGACCGTTTTAACTAGAAATGCCAGGAACTGAATCAAATCTTTTGCATGCAGGGCATTGTGTTGTGCCATTACCCAAGTACAATATATGGAGAGTGACGCAGCCATAAAATAAATTACTATATTTCTGTATAGAAAACAATCATTTAGAAAATGTCAGATAAAACATATACCATAAACAGGCCAATAATGGTACAATATGATTGTGAAAGATATATCTTCTTGCAGATAACTTGGATAATCAGCCTACCATAGATTGCATTAATCGTATCTTATAACAGTCACAATTTTAAGGGGTCAGGGTAGTCAAGACTATTAATAAAAAATATTAAACGTAAACTACTTTTCTTTCCAGATATATTATCTTTTTTGTTTTTGAAAGTGGTTGTTTCATATGAGATGAAAATCTTGTTTTCAACATTTTAAAAATTACTCCATGAAATATCTGTTTCTAAATTATAAATTAATGAAAGTTATGGTGCTTTTTTCAAGAAGGCTTTTTTGTTTTGTCAGAAGGGGAGAGGTCAGTTTTTGAGCAAACCTGATTCGAATTTAATGCTATTTTATTTTTATCATTTTGCTACTGCTCACTGAGCAATATAGTCCATAAACATTATTTGATGAACTGCCTTTGTAAATATTTGCCCTTGTCTTTTAACAATTATCTTTAGGTTACGGTGGGGCTTCCTAGGTCGCTTGCCTCTTCTGCTCAGTTAAGAATGTAATGAAATAAGGCATTCACAAACATATTTACAGCGTGTTTCCTTTAGAAGGGAAGAAAGCACCCACAATATATATATATATATTTAAAGGGCAACAAAATCACATGACTCTCATTTGAAAAATACTTAAGAATATTTTCCCCTGATTTGAAATCTTAAAAACAATCCTGAAGCAAAAAAGTTTTAAAATGATAATTTACTTTTGGACAAAATGCTTTACTAATTAACCTGTTTTAGTTGCCACGTCCCCCTTTTATCCCATGGTGCTCTTCTCTTGCCATTTATATGCTCTATTTCACTCTTTTCAGAAAACAAGACGCCACAGATATTTTCAAGCCAGCTCTTGCATGTTACCCATCGTGTACCACAAGAGACGTGATGACAGGTAATGGAAAACTACCATTCTCTTCTTTTTGAAGGAAATATGTTTTCCAGCACAGAATAATGATCTTCTAAGTAAAACCATATAGCAGCCAATATATAACCACCAACATATAATTTGATTTACAATGTGGCAGACAAAGGATTTTGAAAATCAGTTTTAAAAAACTTAAAGATCCATCAGGTTGTGGTTAACAAAAGTTGCTGATAAAATAGTGCTTCTTTTCTCCAACTTTTTAACTTTTCAAAACATTTGTATCAATATGTGCCTCTCACAACCATCCTCCCAATAACAGTCAGTGAATTATGCTCCTGTTTATTCAGCCAGAGTTTTGTATGAAATTGAGATACATAGCGATACAACACCTATCTAATTAGTTCACTTTCTATCCTGCTCTTTCCAAAGCCTTCAGACAAGTGACAAAACTTAAAAATAAAATGAAGCCTACATTTAAGAAAAGCCAAAAGGATTACCGGTAAATGCAAGTTACCATGTATTTACCTAATTCTGGCCATTAGGTAAATGTAGGTCTCTTCTACAAACACTATTTGAACATCTTTAAATATATTTATATTTTTCAATAATGGTAGCAAAACCTATGATGATTTCTCTTACGTTTGAATAGGTTTCAATTGCTAAAAAGACTATTTGGGATCCATAGAAAAGCCACTCTGGGCTCCTGTGAAAAACAGTGGACTTTAATATATAAGTAAATAGTGACATTGATTATCGTCAAATAATTACTGTACATTGCTATGGTAGCTTGTATTTACATCATATGGATACCCTTTATGGGGCAAAAGTGGTTGTTGCCTGGATTTTGTTCTTAGCTTGGCTGAGATCAGTAGTGGGCTGATCTTCATTATTTTGTTAGTGAGCAGGAGATTATTTACAGCAAGGGTTGCCAATCTTTTGGGCCCACCAGCATATCTGTAAACAGGAGAAATTGTCGTGGGCAACATATGCACACCCCCCACAACCAAGCACCTAGCCCAACAATGCTTCTTTCAAGCCTAATTTCAGCAGGTAGAGAGAACCCTATGGGCACCAGGCCAGGTGTCTGTGAGGTGCTATATTGGTGACCCCGATTCAGAAGAGCAGAAACTAAACAAAACATTGTTCTACTTCTACTTCTCCACATTCCAGCAATTGCTCCAAATTTCTGGCAACATCCTTTTGTGACGCTCAAGTATAGAAGGCTGTATTTGCTTATACCAGAGTGTTGCCATTTCCCTTTGCTGTCCATGTTGCTCTCCTTATTTGGGCAGCCCAATTATGTCCTCGCTTGATTCGAAGTGGCAGCTCCAAATAGAATGTCCCCGTTATGTCCTTCGTTGTCAACAGCTCACCCATATAACCTGCAGGTTTCGTATGCATCCCTCTGCTCTAATTTTTAACCTTATACTGTGGAAAACAGTAGGAGGAAACAAGGGGCCAAGTCATGTACAGGCATGAGTATAGTGTGTATTAATTAAGGGCAAGAATGGTTGATGACTTGACATACAAACCTATTAAAAAGTTGAAAAATTCAGAAAAATAATAGCCAGCTCATTCAACAATCCTAAGCACTTAACAGATCTGAATAGTGTATGGCCCACCAAGCTAAACCTGGCAGTGACCTCCCTCCTCGCTTGAGCCATGGATAGCGGTCTACAATCTTTCAAGTACGGTACTTGAGAACCACACCCCTTTTTTACACTGCTGAAGTAAGCAACAGCCAGGTTTAGCATTGTGTTTCCGTGCATGGCTGAATGACTGCCTTTCACTTGGTTGTGGCACAAGGTTTTATCTTTAAACGAAGGGAAGTGTAATTGGTATTTGAAACATTTCAGCTTTTTTCCCTGCAAAGAAAATCTCATTTTTGAAGTCACACAGCGCTGTTTTCAATTACAACAAGAGTCGAAAAAGTGGAGAAGATCTCATGTGCAAATCAATGTTCCTCTGTTAAAATCAATGGGCTGCTGAGATGTACATCAGCCCAGTATCTGCCATCTGCTCCTCCCCTCCCCATTTCATTGTAATTGCAAAACTAAGCATGAACAGGGACTATGTCACAGTTCTTGCAAAGACAGAATTCTTATTACTGCGCCTTTGATAATAATTGGATACAGAACACCTGTAAATAAACTTTATTGTATTTTCCCCCTATTCAGAATATTGTGGATTGTAATGTTCTTTTTAAACAAAATAGCAGCATGAAGGAAACTACTGTTGCAAGGGTAAACTTTGATTCTTTGTGCCGTTGTTCTTGTCTACAGTAGGATGGTGGCCATTGAGGAAAAAGTAGGTCAGTGAAATAATTGCAGTTCTGAAAATAATACAGATTGACAGTTGTTGAGCTTAATCTGCTGAATGGCCACGGGGGTGTAGCAACAAAGCTCATGTGTTCACATATATGACAGCCTGGTGTTAAGGACATAGCTAAATCCTTATGAAAATAAATATATAACATAACTGATTACTCTATGAGAGTTGGGTTCTGTTTTGTTTTTTTAACCAAGAAATGAAAAGGAAATAAAATATACTCTGTTACCGTACAGAGGATGGAAAAAGTATACATCTAGACAATTTCATTTGTTGTTTCTTATTCATTGGTATTTCTTAATACTGATGGATTTCTGAAGGGTTAGTATTTCTAACGCTTTCTCTGGTTAGATTTGTATGCAAATCTTTTTTTTTTAATCCAGAGCTAAACACTGTTAAACAGAATGGTCCAATTAAGCAAAGGTTTTCATTGTGGGGTGTTCAGTGAGGTAAATTAATCAGTTAAATTAACTACAGATAAACCTATAGCCCAAGCAGAAGGATGCTTTCTAAAATGGTTCATTTTCTAAAATGAATGACAATTTTATACTCCTCCATCCTTAAATTTTAGAAATATTTTGTTTCAGTCAATTAAAAAAAAAAGGTTCTTAAGGAAGGGTTCTTATACAATGGAGCAAATTATATGTTTGAAGGACAGACCAATTTGGGTTTCCCGAACAAGTCTCTTAACACCAAAGTGGCACCCAAATGGCGGGGATTTTGGGGAGAAGAACTAGCAACACCACTTTATTTAATTCGTGAAAATGCAGATAGTTACAACTAACAACTAATTTGATACACAAATAGTTATTATTTGTCTGTTTCTTTATAAGAAAATTTATTTACTCCCAACTCATAAAAAAATACCAGGGCAATAAAATAATTAAATCATCATAAAGTTATAAAATGATAAAGCACAGAACAAGTCACCAACACCAACTTACTCCGAATACTGTTTATGCATTCAGTTGTATGTTGGGAAAACCATCATATTGTTGGCTTTTCTGTGACTGTAAAATCCCCAAGTTTCTCCAGTCATTCTAGCATGCCAGTGTTTGCATTGCTTTCTTTTAGTTAAATTGCACTCTGCTTTCTAAAGATGAACTGTTCCTGAATAAGCAAAAATATAACTAAGCAATTTTCTGGGAAGTCTTTCATGTTCTGCTGATTCCCACAGCCTTGTACATGACCTGTGTTCAGCTTTGGAGAGCGAAGCCTGATTGAGTCTAAAAATTCCTGCACCCACATTTGTGACTGTGCGCAAAAAGATTCTGGAGTAGCAGGGAAAGTGTCAAACCAGAGGCAGGGTCTAAACCTGTTAGTGAGCATACTCTTTCCTGACTCATTTACATAAAGCAAAGATTTGAGGAAGGGATCCATGGCTTTCAGCCAGATCCTGATAAACAAAACAAAAAAAGTACATAGACGCTCTACCTAATAGTGTAAAAATATATACTGATTATTTCCATGAATTCTTTCTTTCAGAATAAGATTATTCTATACATAATTTCTTAAGAAAGGCTTGTTTGAAGTTCAGAAAGCCACATCCTTGTGTGTTTTCTTTTCATGGTTCTATTTTTAGAGAGTAAAAAGCAGCAGTGGATGTTGGAGAGCTTTTTCCTCATGAATAATGTAATTTCTCTCCCCCCACCCCGCCTTCTCGTTCTCTTGCGTGACTACAATCCCTTTATGCCATACGAATCCTTGAGATATAGAAGACACATGCATGGGGATGTGGAGCTACATGTTTTGTGGCTATCTCTCTGCTCAGTTGTCCACATTCCCTCTTGTGATTTGTTTTGTACACATGTTCATTGCCTAGATTGGGTGCAGTTCTGATCAGAAGTGAATATTATTTTCCTTGTGGCCAAGCCTTATTTTTACAAGCCAGTTTTAAGCACATATTTCCACACTAAGAAGGGTGGGGGTGTGCAATGTAGAATGATGTGGATTTCATAGCTGTGCTTCTTCTGTGCATGCCCTAACAAAGCTCCCTTATTGGCTTCATGAGGCTTATGCAGAATTATAGGAGAGGACAGCATACTCTTTAATATGCTAAATTAAAGTTTCCAGACCTGTCCAAAACAGGAATATGGTCTGTGTTGAGAAAAATATCATCTTAACCCATCAAAATAGATCCAACACTGGATGGTATCTAGCCAAAGTTAAACAACTTTTCTGTGTTCTGGTGATTGCAACAGGGCAGTTTAGTAAACATGGATAAATCTCACTCTGAAATCAGTGAGGTTTATAAAAGCCCTTAAGTTCGACTACGTCTTCTGTTTCACATAGGCTTCCCTGATTCAAAATTAGACAACCTACAACGGATATCCAGATCTTTGATCACCAGTGTTTTGTCTTATTATTTGTGAAGCCTCTGAAATATATATCTTACCCATTTTTAGCTACAAATTACAATTTTTGGTTCTTACTCTTCATGTTCCAGTCAGTCCCATCTTCAAGCTTCATGGTTTAAATAATGAATGCAGCACATGTATATACCTTTTAAGTACAGCATTTTTCTATACATTTCCTCCGAGTTTCACATAAATGTAATAGTCAGTCTTTCGTCGCAGTACTCGCTGTGAACCCCTTTCACTTCTGCCCTCCGAATTTATTTTTCCCATTCCTTAGACATCCTCTCACATGTATTGTCAACTCCAGTTAAGATTGCCCTCAGTAAAATATCTCTCCTCCATTCCCAGACTTCAGTAATCTCTCTCGTCTTTAGCTGTCAAACTGTGCATAACTTCTTGGTATGGGTTTGTTTGGATAATAGGGATCATTTCACTAATGTGTAACAAATACCACAAAATTGAGCCTTTCTCTAATTCTGAGAAGAGTATTGAGGAGAGAGAGAGAGAGAGATTTCATTTTCATTTTCCCATTTTCACTTTACGAATAGGTGGGGCTGCCTTTCTGCAAGACACTGCCACCCCCACTCCACGGCCATTTGTCTTTATCTAATTCCATCATCTCAGATGCCAAAGGTTCCGTTTCACCCTTGTTTGCATTTGCTTGTCATGCATGACCCTCTGTATTTTGTCTGTGCCTTTCACTTCTCCTCGACAGGCTGAAGCTTTTTCCTTTTTCAAAATAAATGGAGGTGGAGGGGGCAACTTCTTTCCAAAGCTCAGTTCATTCTCAGCCGCTTTTTCCCTTTACCAGGTCAAAAGAGGTGAAATCCACTCTTAGCTACATACTTTTTTTTAACCCTTGCCAATGAAAAAAAGAAATCATACTTGATGGCATGCAGCTTGTACTTTTCAGGCTCTGAGATAATAATAACAGTCTCAAGAGGTTGTGTCTGAGAAGACAGCCTTGCTCTTTAATCTCTTCAGCTATTACCGATGGATTTGAAATGCAAGGTGATTCTCATGGCGCAATTAGGCACAAGCTCAACAGGCACTCATTACTATAGAACCAAGTTCAAAGTGATGGAGCCAACCTGTGTTTGGATTGTACCACATAACAGCTGCAGGTTGAGCCTCACATTATGGAACTCCTTGGAACAGCAACACCCCCTGCACTTTGTAAAGTAGCTATCCCCAGAGAATGGTTGCAGTCTAATGGATTTGCTCATTTCCTGCATGGAGGGGATTTTTTTGTACCGGGAATAATGCAATCCTGCATGTGCACGCTGAAGAGGAAGAACCTGGACACAGGTTTACTGTCTCTGTGAGAGAAGGACACAAGTCTAGGTTCTCTCTAGCGATAGAGACAGACAGATAGTTTGATTTCAGTTTATTCTGTAAATACATGTGCTCACAAACATATTCAGGATGCTACGAGTGGAGAGAGGGCTCCTCTGCTTGGGTCCTGCTTGCAGACTGCCCACAATCATCTGGTTGACTACCGTGAGACCAAGATGTTGGATTAGATGGGCCTGATCCAGCAGGCTCTTCTTACATTCTAATGTTCTTATGATGTAGGCAGTGTTACTAAGAGAAACACGGTCACCAAATGATCCAGTTGTAATGGTTTCTCTTTACTCACCTTTAGCAATGTGTAGAGCGGCTTAGTCATGCTGGCCACATGACCTGGAAGCTGTACGCCGGCTCTCGGCCAATAAAGCGAGATGAGTCGGACACGACTGGACCTAATGGTCAGGGGCCCCTCTACCTTTACCCAAAAAGTTACCCAAGTCCTCTTGATTGTTTAAATGTTGTCAATTTCCCTGACCCCCCAAAATTGCTGAAGGCAGAAAAAGGGGGAGAATCATAGAATCATAGAGTTGGAAGAGACCACAAGGGTCATCCAGTCCAACCCCCAATGGGGGGACAGTTGGCTGGGCCTGGGAAGTGATCAATTCCTCCTAGCAAGAGGGAGTGGTTCCTGCCTGCTTGAAGGAGGCAGTGGTAAAACCACTCCTCAAGAAACTCTCCCTAGATTCGGAACATCTAAGTAGCTACTGGCCAGTTACTAATCTCCCCATCTTGGGCAAGTGTTCACAAACCAGATCTTGGAGGAAACTGATTTTCTAAATCACCTTTAATTGGGGTTTGGGCCCGGTTGTGGCACATAAACTGCTTTGGTCGCCCTGTATGATGACCTCTGTCAGGAGAGAGATGGGAGAAATGTGTCCCTGTTAATTCTCCTAGGTAGTTTTTCATACCATCAACCACACTATCCTTCTGGAGTGGCATGTCCAAGTTAGGGGTGGTACCAGTTTGTGGGGGTTTTTTGTTCTTGATTATATTATGTATCTTGTGTTTTTAATCTTGTATTTTTATGTTGTGAACTGCCCTGAGATCTACGGATAAAGGGTGGTATAGAAATTTAGCTAAAATATAAAAATATTGGGAAATCTTGCCTACTCTGAAAGTGGTTGCACTTCCCCTGAAGGAGCAAGTTCACAGTTTGTGGTGCTTCTGAATCCAGCGTTGTCACTTAAGGCTCAGGTAGCCTCAGTGGCTAGAAGTGTCCTTTACTAATTGAAACCAATTCAACAGCTAGTGGCTCTCCGCTGAATATCTTAATGTATAGTTCAACCTATGGAGACAGGTTGTCCTTCATGCACCCTGGTGCTAAGCCTATGAAGGGTTTTTATAGTGAAAAACCAGCACTTTCATGTCCAGCAAACTGGAAGACACTGCAGTTAGCATTGCACAAGCATGATATGATCTAGCAGTTGCATTCTGCACTAACTGCATTTTCCAAACAGTCTTCAAAGGCAAGCCCATATAGATGGTGTGGCAGTAGTCTAATCTGGAGCCTACCAGACATGGATAACTGTGCCCAGGTTCTCTCCACCTGGCCTAAGATGCTCAAAGCTGCTCAGTGCTGCAGAAGCTACTTATGCCTCTACCAGCAAAGATGGAGCAAGGAGCATCTCCAGGCTGCAAATCTTCTCCTTCCAGAGGAGTTCAGTCCTGTCTAGCACAGACTGAATGACACTATTCCTTTCGCTGGATTAACACCTTTTGGATCCCTGCCATTATTTTCCTTGTTATGTTAACACATGAGCAGCAGCATTTATCTAAGCAATTAAAATTTGAAAAGTGCCTATTAAATATTCAAATAAAACCAATATTTTAGATGTTAATACTTCAGTGAGTGGTTTCATAATGATGAGGAGCTTTATCATTCTGGTGGTGATTTTCTAATTAGAATTGGTCACAGTACGGGTTAGGTTTTATCCAAGCTGTCAAGTGCTGAGCTCCAAAAGATAGAAAAATAAGAAGCTGCGGTCGTAGTCTCAGTTGCACATACATAAATCCTATTTATTTCAGTGGGATCAGAGTACACACAGCTGGGCAGGATCACAGCCTAAGACACAGAGGCTGAGTCGTAATATGAGCTGCTGTGCATGGGGGCACAGGCAGGATTGCTGCAGCAGGCCACACCTCCAGTCTGTGCATACGAAATTGAACTTCTGGGCATGTTGTCACTTTGTTCAAATGTCAGAAGCTGCTGGGATCTGTGGGATCATGTGGCAGGCAACTCAGTTGCAAATGCCAGTTTCTTGGTGAAGTTCCCCCAAGGTTCTCGACTGACTGCCCATCCAGGCTGGCCATTGGATCATTTATATAAGAAGGCTTTCTGTTCCAGCTGAGTCTTGCTTGAACAGGGTCATTTGATGCTCTTTGTGTTCCTGTATTCTTAGCTACTATTTGGACCTGACTTCTGACTTAATCCCAGACTGTGGCCCGTAGCCCCACCCTGATGCTCTGCCATGAATCCACTATGCAATCTAGGCTGAATTGCTCCCCTTGTCTGCAGTATTGGTGCAATAACCACCACCCTACTGGCTTGCTGTAACCCTTAGCACAAGTTAAGGCATATGAAACACTTCATTTGAACGCTGTAATGGTGAAGTATAAATGCTAACTATTACTGTTGCTGCTGCTGCTGCTGTTATTCGGAGAAATTATCTGAGAATTTTATGTTGGGGACTCTCCATCTCCCCCATTGGTGAATTTCAGGCTCCACCCTGAAAAATATGCAATGAAACGTTACCCGGTGCATCTAGCATTAATATTCTTGTATTACTATTGAAGGAAACAATGGGCTCGACTGCTGGCCCAGGTTTTTGAGTGCACCTGCTCCCAGATCCCACTTGTTGTTAGGGATTCAACCTGTTATCATCTTCATACAAAATGTTCTTCTCCAATGACAATCCACTCCAGTGACAGCATTGGAGTGAGTGTTCAGAACCCCTTGAGAAATGTGATTATGATCAAGACTCATTTCATTTCCCTAAACTTTGCCTTGATTTATTGCCTACCAAAGACCACTCCTCCTTAAAAAAAAAAAAACTTTCATCTTTTCTTCATATAAAATTTCAGTAACAGTTTCAGGCTCATCCATCATCAGTTTTTTTGTTTCTCTCAATACAAGGGAGAAATATCCATTTGTTGAATCACTTTTTTTCTTTTTACAGTAATCTGCAAGACATCTGCCTTGGCCTGTCAAGCTTTTATTGTCTGTCACTCAAGGCTCCCAGAGCACTACAGTGCAGCATGCTCCCTGATCTGTTGGACCATCTGTTGGGGGTAGCAATGCTACAGGGAGCAAGATGGAAACCTCATTTATATGACTCAATTCCTATAGGAAAATCACTGAGCCATCACAGAAAAAAATGTAGAACTCGTGTTCTCAGCCAAAGATAAATATCTTCTTACTTTTGCTGATAAGAAGATGGCAACACGAGTAGTGAACTCCCTTGTTGACCATGTCAACACACAAGCTACACACAACAGCTTTCAATAATGGAAATAGCTCAGACACTATAGAAGCTGAAGAGCAATCATTATAGGAAGCTGTCTTGAATTACCCCTGTTCCAAACTCGCTTCAGGAGTGGGGCTACTGGTATTACCACCTGAGCTAGCCTCAGCCTAGCAGAGGGAAAGCAAGCCTTTAGTTTGACTTACACCACCCTTTTCTGCTTGCGTAAGTTCTGCCCGTTTGCCAGGTCATGTGAACAAGCTGAACGGAGCCTCTTCCAGCACAAGTCCATTGTGTTCGATGCTGTCCCCTCCACTCCCCCAGAATGCCCATTTTCCAGGTCTTACAGTGGCATAAGATTCAGTCTCACCTGAAGCCCGGCTGAGCTGGGATGAGGAAGTTACATCAGTGTATCTCCAGATAAGCCAGGATGTGAGGCTTACACAAGGGGCCTGGATGCATCAGGAATCAGCTGGCTGAGCTGGAGATATCCCAGATCCTACCGTAACTTGCTCAACCTGGAAGATAGTTTGGATTGCTCCTTTAACTGGGAAAATTTAGGAATGGGGTTGAGTGGCTGGAATCTCAATCAGCAGCATTCTACATTTCAGTATTTTGTTGCTGGTCCCTCTTCCTGTCCCTTGATAGCAAATAGTGGTGGAGGAAGAATCCATTTCAAATGGATTTATACACAGAATTTGGTGGTTCTGGCCCACCTAGCTTTGCTGACACTGCACTGTCTCTTACATCGAGCACCCATTTATGTTCTAGCCTTTCATGGGTGGTAGTGGCTTTTTTAAAAAGCCTGACTAATTATATGCAAACTAAAAAATAAATAAATGCATATTATATTATAAAATGTGTATAAAAGACCCAGATATTTGGCCAGACATTTGTACAGTATAATTATGTGCACTTTAGTATGTATCTTTTTATGTGCTGATTATTTCAGAAAACCTAGAGTTTATATGTGTATAATATGCATATAATATTCTACACGTAATAGAATAATGTGTATAGCATGTGAGAATTGTTTGCATTTGTAGTACAGCTGGGGCTGGGAATAGCTTGCTTTGTGTTGAGATCAAGGGGTGACATGGAAACTATAAAAGAATTCACACAGATAAGTGCAACATCGTGATTTTCAGAAAATCTCATCCCTAATAGTGAACAGTATGTGAATATTGTATATGCTAGGAAATTCTCTTGCCTCATAATTGCTTCTGCTAACTCATAAATAGTGTGGTTAGTGTACTGACCCAGAAAATAAATCTATCTATCTATCTATCTATCTATCTATCTATCTATCTATCTATCATCTATCTATCTATCTATCACCAAATAATTGGCTTCCTGCCCTGCTTACTAATTTGTAGAGGAAATCGGACTTTTAGCAAGTATTTTCCCCTTGAGATTTGCAACATTTAGATTCCTGAGCTGGAAGAATAATAGTTACAGAAAGGGTCAAAGACTGATGGAGCTGCCCCAACACTAACTGCAGGGGGTGGTGATCAATAGTACAGCCAGGAGCACAAAGCATGGGAAACAAAGCAAAAGTAAGCAAGCAAGATGCCCAGGAAAGTGACCTTGCTCATAATGGAGTGAACCGGTTGACCACTCCCTCAGTGTTTTATAACATAAGGGAGTGAAACTAATAATCCTTGATGAAGTGGTCAGGAACAGTTGTGGCTTCCTTCAGGGGTGAAAGGGCTAAATTCCTTTACATGCCGTCCTTCCCCTATTAAGATAAATTTGTCAACCTGTCTGAAGCCAGCACGAAAAATGGAGAAAAAAATGTTTGGCTCATCCCTATCCGCCCATGCATAAAAGTAGCCAACCAATTCAAATATCCAGTCACTTGTGTTAAGAGAGTCTGGTCAAATGCCACCAGGTTTAATTGATAATGTTAAGTAACTGTCTGATGGGCAGCAAGTGGTCTGGACTAGTTGTGAATCACTAGTGATCATCATTGCTAAGCTGTGCCTGAAGCAGTTTTTATACAGTTTGGAAAACTCACCTTTGGTTTCCTAAACAACAGTTTGATTTGCGGAATGGCTGAATGTGCCTGTTTCTGGTCTGCATCACTTTCACATGATTTTGCCCATGAATTTGTTCCATCTCTTGTCTGCATTAATCTGTGATTTTTTTTTTAATGCTATCCAAACATGCACTTAAATGCATATTTTCTCTTCAAAAAATAGTATATAAATGTGCATTTTATATTTGAATGGATACATAGATGCATATCTTCATACATTTAAACTGCCTAGAACTGTGTTACAAAGCAGAAGGCAGCTAAGTTCTGATCTGCACATTTTATACAGGAATCTGCAATGACTGAATATGATTGAAGTTGGTTTGGATCTAACTGTGTGAGTCTTTGAGTCACCACTGCCTGCTGTGCCAACCTGCTTCCCACCATTGCTGTTGCTGCATTACAAAGATGGGAGACCTGTGGCTCACCAGAAATCAGAAATCAACCTCAGCCAGGATAGCCAGTGGGTGTGAATTATGGCTGTTGTAGTCTGTCAACATCAGTAGGGCCACAGTGAGGTTACGCCATATTGCAATAGCACTGCTAGCATTTCCAAATAATTTGCATTGCCCACCACCACTATAATGCCATTTTGCCTAATGCTATCCTTTGCTATCAAATGGACAATAAATTAGAGGCAAATGGACAATAAATTAGAGGCAAATGGACCTCTAATTTATTGTTTTGAGATGTTGTCTTGCAGTTCCTAATGATTCGTCATTATTTTTTAGTCCGGCTGGGAGCAGAAATACTGAAAGATGGGGGTATAGAAGTTCAAATAAATTAATAAGTAGTTTAAATGTTCACAGGTGAATTGGTTTTCCAGAATACCCTTGTAAAACAACAGCAACAGTGAAGGAAGTTTCAAGTTTCACATCAGAATGAAAGCTGTGTGTTTAGAGTATTGTTGCCACCCCATCTCCTCACATTCACACATAGTTATGAAGAACAGCATGTGTGATTAGGTCCCTTTCCATGCGTAACTTCATCCGTTACAATAAGGATGGGGTAGATAAATCACATGGGTGAGATATGTGCATGTATGTTCCTAGACATCTATGAGATTCTACATAGGAGAGATACCGGTATATGTGCAAGACCAAGACCTCTCCAAACTAAACTCCCATGAGATGAGACGAGTGAATTGACCCTGTGGGTGAAGTCCATGGGTGTGACAAATACTTATTGGCCTTGCACAAATCATTGACACCCTTAGTGGTGAGCATATGATTGTGCTAACTGGTTAGCATCAATCTAGCAAAGCAGAACGCCTGATTTGGGGAGTGGAAAGGTCATGTCCTATTCCTCAGCAGAGAGAATTCCTTAGAAGTACTCCCTCTGTTTTCTCCCTGATTATCTCTGGTACCGAAGAAGAAACTAATGGTCCAGTCTATGGTACGTAGGGAAGAACTACATTGAAAGAATATGAACTAATCCCAGCAGCCCAGAGACCTCCCATTGCTCAACTTGTGTAATATCTCACACATGTTTTAACAATGAGGTGTAGGAGTTATGTTAAAAAAAATAAAAATCTACGGTCTCTGCTACTTAATTCTCTGCTACTTTGCCAAGGAAAAGGCGATGCTGTTTCCTGTTTCAAAAAGAAATGTAACTTGGCTGTTGGAATGTGTGAAATTTCCCATTTTTGTTCTGCAAATTTGTTCTCTTTGTAAAAACAGATTTTTACAGAGTTTCCTGGAGAAAGTCCAAAAGTAGCGAGTGTTCTGTACTAGACAAATACTTTAAAAGACACTCGTATATGTTGAGCACATAATCCTATAGAATGACTGAAATTAAACAAGTAAATGTTGATAATCATGTGCCACAGATGGTATTGCTTGAATCATTCATAAAACAGTAGCAATTTAAGTGTAAATGCATGGACTTTCTAATTTTGCGCATGGGCCTTATATGGAGAAAAGGCTGAAGGGGAAGAAACAGGACCCAAGGGCTATGTTATTATTATTTTTTTATTTATACCAGTATTTATATACTGCTCATTCATGTAAAATAGCAAGTTGGTGCACAACAGAAAATAGCATAAAATACAATCACAAGAATGACCGGCTCATCTAAAAAAAGAAAATTAAATAACTGAATAGACCTGTTGGCACAAAAAAAGTCTTCATTTGTCACAATGAAGAAGGTTGCAATGGTCTTGGAAGTAGAATCGACCCTTGTAGGCCTCTCCCCTATGCCTTGATTTATCGGAGACGCAAACAGCACTTTCTGGTGTCCCTCCTTACCCAGGGTGACATTCAAAATGGAATATTTATGTGTTTGGCAGAGGTCAGAGTTCAGTGGTAGAGCACATGCTTTACGTCTTTAGGGACTCTAATTCAATCCCTGGGAACAGCCAGCTTTTGCAGGAGATGGGTCTGACATTGTGGACCCTGTTGCAGAGCCATCCTCCTCCTCTCCCCCCCCCCCGGGCCAACACCTAGATAACCTGTGACAAAACAGAGTGAGGCCGACAACCAGTTTGGACTGAAAATGGCCACAATTTTATTGTTTACAGGTGTAGGTGGAGCTTTGAATCAGGCATTGGGTATATATTCATTTCAGCCTTCTGCTGGGGGGCTGAAACCACTGCAGGGTAGAGCCAAGATTATGGCCTCCCCAAGATGTTGATCTATTGATATGGCCGTCCTAAAGCTGCCACTGGAGGCACTATGACCCATCTGCCCCATGCTTGGCTTCTGGACAGAGACTTCTACCGAGACCCCTCTAACAGGGTAACCTGAATATGCCGCTGGATCAGCACTGGGTGATGCACCACTTCACCCAAGTTTGAAGACTAGAATTCCACCAAATGCCTTAACCGCCCAAAGCTGTCATGTTTTGCTATGGGGAAGGCAAAACCTTTTGACAAGCCAATTTGTCTAGAGGGAAATTCCTTCCCTGCTCCGAATATGGCAACTATTAGCACCAGGACTGGATTTAGGTTTGATGAGGCCCTAAGGTACTGAAGGTAATGGGGCCCTTTATATGTCCAGCTGTCCTTTGTCAACAACAAATTATCACCGGGTTTTTTTTGTGTTGAATATATGCTATATGGTAATTTATGAACCTAATAGGCATCTAAAGCCATTTGCACATGCTGCTATGCAACCATTCCATGCAGAATGTAGGCACCCTATATATAGAAATGAGCAAACCAGTGATATTTTAGGGAGCAGGATAGCAGGCAGGGCCCATTACTTACACCATAGGAACCTACACAACACAAAACACTGTTGCTGTATGTAGGTTTTATTTTATTTGTTTTTTATCTTGTATTTTGGCAATGTACATCCAGGTTTTTTGGTTGGGGGGGGCAAGAAAGTGGGGCCGTAAGCTATAGCTTGTTTAGCTTATACAAGAAAGAAGATTCCACCTAAACATTAGGAAGAACTTCCTGACAGTAAGAGCTGTTCGACAGTGGAATTTGCTGCCAAGGAGTGTGGTGGAGTCTCCTTCTTTGGAGGTCTTTAAGCAGAGGCTTGACAGCCATCTGTCAAGAATGCTTTGATGGTGTTCCTGCTTGGCAGGGGGTTGGACTGGATGGCCCTTGTGGTCTCTTCCAACTCTATGATTCTATGATTCTACGTAAATCCTGCACTGCTTAGCACCCATAGCAAGGTCAGTTAACATAAGGAATCAAGCCTGGTTGAAAACAAAAGGCCTGGAAGAAACATGGTTAAGTCAGCAACCTGGAAATGAAATATGTTTAAGCTGCATTGTTGAACTTTCAACCTGAAATGACATAATGATTAAAGGTAAGGGTGGAGGTTGCTTCTTTGGCCAACTGCACTGCAGAGGCCACACGCAGCCAGCACTATTATGTGTTGCTGCTCCGCCGGTCATGGCTGTGGCCAGTGCCCAGCTGGCCAGCAAAGGAATTCCCCAAGACCTAGGCCCTGGTTGGCCCATTTGAACCTGTCTACTTGCTGGGAAGTTACGCCCCCATGGTCGCAATGGTTGTGGGGAATTGCCGGGAAGGAGGCGGAGAGCGAAGGTGCTCAACCGACACCCACTGGGTAAGCGGTGAGCATAATAATAATAATAATAATTAATAATAATAGTTACTATTATTTTAATCATACCCTTCCCATCTGACTGAGTTTCCCCAGCCACTCTGGGTGGCTTACAACACATATAAGACCACAGAAAAACAACCACCATTAAAAACTTCTCTATACAGGGCTGCCTTCAGATGTCTTCTAAAGGTGTGTAGTTGTTTATCTCTTTGACATCTGACGGGAGGGTGTTCCACAGCATCCATTCTGGAATGTTGTTCCCAGGGATAGTAGATGGATCAGTGGTCTGACTCAGTAAAGCCGAACTATGCATGCAGAGGGACACATGAGTTTGAATAAGCAAGAGTCAGCAAGAGGTGTCCTAGGACTTTTCCAATTCCTACAGAGATAGTGAATCGATTGAAGCAGTTGGCATTTTCATTCTTTACCTGTACACTTTAAACACTTTAGTTACCTCTTATGTAATGCAGGTAAAGAGACTGAGTCACCTATAACCTTAACTAAACCAGATGTAGGATCATTAAGCATGTGCTGGATGATAATCAATTCCAGCTGTTGCGCATCGATTTGCAGCAGCCATATGGCACCCAAACTCTAGGGCGATGCACCGAGAGGAGAACATTTTAAAAGTGCAGTGGGTATATCCCTGAAGTGCCAAACTCTTTTCCAAGATGCATTGCAGATAGAAGACCTGAGACAGTAAGGGATTCCTCTCCCCCCGCCCCACCGTTGCCAAGTCCAGAATTCTGTGCCATTTGCCTAATTTGAATGCTGAGGGTCTATACCTCAAAACGGCAGCATCCTTCCTCTTTTCAGATCAGCCTTTTGTGCATCACTTCTGACCATCTGGTCTACCCCAAGGAATGAGGGAGGCAAGGTATGTGAAGCATCTGGCTCTGTGATGCCTGAGGGAGATTCACGAGTGCAGGAAATGGACTGGCTGCCCCCAGTGTTCAGGAGCAAGCAGCTGATTTGAGGGTAGCAGGAAAGATCTTGCCTTCCAAAAGCCCAGTTAAAGTCTCTTGTTGTTTTCATTGTTGTTGTTGTTGTTGTTTGTTTAATTAATTAATCACCTTCCACACACATGTTCAGGCACTGTACAGGTAACATTAAAAGCAGCTTTAAAAAAAAGAAGTTAAAAGCAATGCAGAAAATAACAGCAGGTAGGTTTAAAAGCAATTCAAAGTCGACACCAATGACATAGAATTTTATTCATCCAACTGGGAAAGCTCATTGGAACAGTTTCCCCTTATTGCATCCATTTCTTTTTGGGATTGCAAATGGTTGTATAACAATAGCTAAGAGCAAGGGTAACAATGGGAACCTTCTTGTTCCTCTGTGTAACAGAAAACCCCGCAAAATACTTGGTTCAAATTAGTTTTAGTCTTGGAACTTTATAAAATAGGTCTACTGTATCAGAATGCCCTCTGGATGTGAGGTTTGGTGGAAGTTTTGCAACAGACCTCAGTCTTGCATGGGCCATAGAGTGAGAAGGGGGTGCTGGACAAAACAGTGGTACCAGCACGGGTACTTTGGGAACTGATTTATGGCATAAAATAAAAAAGTGGAACACACTATGTCAAGAGAACAGAAGACCTTTAGGCAACTGAGGGTGATAAGAAATATATAAGCAAGGGAGAAATAAGGGCAGAAGAGTCCAATGTGGAAAGACGGTGGTGAGCTTTCAAGGAAAACTGATGCGCCAAGCTTTTTTGTTGTGTTGCTAGGTTTTCAAGAGGCTAGAGGCATAGGCCCATGACACAAATGTGCCTAAAATATGCACTGGCTAATTTATATGTAAAGATGCAAATTTAGGCTGACTTTGGGCTGACATACTTTGTATTTTGCTGTCAGGTCTTAATTGAATTGGTGGGTGGGTGGGGTCTCACTTTTACTGTACTTTGCAGTGTGCAGAACCCTCTCTGGAATGAAAAGAAAAGGAGGAGGAAGAAACAGGAAATCCAGAGGTCCAGCAGAACAGACTCAGGGAGGGTTTGGGCTTCCTAGACTACCGCCTATAACACCTGGCTGTGACATAGATAATAATTCAGCTTAGCTGGCTGACTGGACATTTCTTTAAAAATCCAGGGGATGCTTAGGTATATCTTCATGGAGTTGTTTATTATTTGCTCACAAAAGGCCCACATTATTATGATTGGTTCCTTGTTGGTGAAGAACTTAGGGGGGAAAGTTGCCGTCAGTGTAAGGTTACCAGACGTCCCCGGATTTACAAATCAGTCCCCATACAAAATCCATTGAAGTTGAAAAGTGTTCCCGGGTTCATTGAAAAAAATCTGGTAACCTTACCTCAGTGATGTAATTGACATGAGGTCCTTGCCCTTTAATAGCCCCAACATCTGAGCTCCTTTTTTGTACTAGGTTATGATGGAAATGTTGGGAATTGGTTTTTCCATATCGACAGGGTATTTATGAGACACCATTGTATAGAAATTTTGTATTAGACTAGAATTACAGACAGCCCAGGTTCAAATCTCCACTTGGTTTATTTTTGGTCAATCAGCCTCTCTCAGCGTAATGGGGTTGTTGTGAGAATAAAATTGGGGTGTGTGTGTGTGCAGACAATCCTGTAAGCTTCCTTGAGCTCTTTGGAGGAATCATTAAGCAATCGCCATCATCAGTCGTCATTACATGTGATTTAGGATTTTTCTAGAGATGGCATCTTTATTCACCGGCGTGTCATTGTTGAACGCAGTACGTTTGTTGGGACTTTTCCTCCCCCTCCATAGACACTCTTGTTTTAGCACTTCTGGGTCCTGGAGGCAGATAGTTCTCAGTGACATGCTTTCAGCTTTGCTTCACTTGTTGGTCCATCACAGCTGGTCCTCTAACCTTCAAGGGACAGAGCACAGGGCTCATCTCTTCAGCCGAGCTTTTGCCGGAGGAACATCAATAGAAGGGAATCAAGGATATCTTGTTATCAGACTCTATCTGCTTTGACAGTGTCAGAAAATGTTTGTGTTTTGTTCCAAATCTTTCCTATGTGTGCCCAGAGCCTGCTGGTACACCATGCTTTGGAGGAGGGGAGAAAAAGATCTGAACAGTATTTTTATTGTGGGAAGAAGGCAGAGGGGCAGGTTTGATATACTGTAAAGGCTCCCCTGGCTACTTGACCACCATTTTGACACCATTAGGTCCTCTCTAGCTTGTTTGCAGCTTGCAATATCCGACTTTTTTTGTCCACAAGTTTTACTCAAAATAAAAATTGTGGCATGCAGCAGGCTTATGCATCTGCCGTGTGCATTCAAAAACAGGCCCAACCACAAGCCAAGACTTGGCATACTCATCTCTGTTGCCTGAGTAGAAAGAAGAAGAAAAGATATGTGCTGGTTTTCATTTAAGCAAGTGCTCCCTCAAGCCATATCTCTGACAAGAACTATAAGGTGTTAAGTGGCTCTCAAAATCCCGGAATTTGTATCATGAAAGCAAAACACGAGAGCTGGCATATATAACTTGTGACCTATTGTAGCCCATCAACCCATTTTGGGATGTTCGCCAGAGGCACCTGATTTTGCTGCCTTCCTGGGACTGAAAATAAACCTCAGGCAGTACACCCCCCCCCCGAGGCAGGAGGTTCTGTTGGGAATGAAAAGGCTGTTGAAGGGTGCTTTTGGAAGCTATGGGATCAAAACCTCTACCCCAATCCCTCACTATACACCATGCTGAACTGCAGAGGAACCAGAGGCAAATTACAGGAAAGGAGAGGGGATTTTGACAAGTGCAGTTGGTCGTTCAGAGGAAAGCTGTTGTACCTGCTGAAACTGAAGCTGTTGAAAATGCCAAAACCCTATGCTCCTTTGCATTGGGTTACTATACAACTGAACACACACAGAAACACACATGCACGTTTGTGTATATATGTGTACTGAATATGCACACACCATGAAATTCTCAAGGTTCTGGATTAGGCTAGGAATTAGGAAATACAGTAAGTTAGAAATAGATTTGCTCAGGCTATTATAACTAACCTAAATTTTCTAAATGGCTCCCCAGTTTATCTCTGCTGCAGCTGTATCAGACCTTATAATGGGATTAGACACTGCCTTAGAAAAATGCACTCTCCCCCTTAACTGTAGGTTCCTGGCAAAGGATAACATTCCACTTGTTCCCTAATGAGAAGATGAATTTATTTTTCTTTTAGTAACGGCAAGGAGGTGGTGGAAGAACTGAGTCAGAGCTTGATTTCTACAGTGAATTCATTCAAAAATAATAAAGTGGACTTTAAACAGTGATTTTGACTGTATTGCATTCTAAAATTTAATTTAATTTATTAAAATAATTAAGTTTTCATTCAGAGGAGAACTATTGCTTCTATCTAAACAGTCTTGAATCAGAATCTCCTTCTGGATACAATCCTATTCCCAAAGAATACAAGGAAAACTGAAAATATCATATACATGTTAAGAATTAAAATTACGAAGACCTCTTGTCTCAAATTTGCTAGTGTTATCAAAACTGAAAATCCCTGGATGTTTCAGCTACAAATATTATTGGACTTTTACCTCTGGTAAAAAAACAAAAACCTAGCGGTATGTAAAAGCCCTTTCTGGTGGGATGGGAAATAACTACAGTATTTTCCTGCGTATAAGACTACTTTTTAACCCAGGAAAATCTTCTCGAAAGTCGGGGGTCGTCTTATACGCCAGGTCGTATTTCTTATATGGCGAGTATATCCCAAACTCTATATTTTAACTGGAAAAGTTGGGGGTCGTCTTATACGCCCAGTCGTCTTATATGCCGGAAAATACGGTACTTTCATTGAAACATTTGTTGTGTTGGAATTTTATCTGATGTTTTCATTGATGAGGAGCCATCACATTCATTCTCAGTTTTGCTTTTATTGAAATGTCAGTGGGATCTCAGCAATGTCAATTCTCCTCCTCAACTCTTAACTTTATAAAAGAGGAGGTGTGTAAATTAAGGTGTCACTAGTGGCTTCTGAGTTCAAAATCTGTGTTGACATTTGTCTGACCATCAGCGTTCGAAATTCACCAGGCGCATTTTGCTCCTGGCTATTGGCCACTTGCAACCTAGTGAAGATGCCAGGATGTCTATACCATCTGGACATGCATGCCTAGGGATCCTTGGATATTGAGTGTTTTCACACACACTAGCAACACATCCTGTAGAATTCTATCTGTTATACTTTATCAGCACAATCAGAATGAATTTCAGGAACCAAAAAGTTGTATTGAAGGACTCTCCTGCTCTCTCCCTCTTACGATTCTCTCTCTCTCTCTATCTCTATCATTTCCTGGCGCCTTGCATATACGTGTTCACGTGTGTGTCAATTGTGCATAAGTGGGGGAACACTTGCATCACACCAGTTTAAGCAGTCATGGCTTCCCCCAAAGAATCATGGGAATTGCAGTTTGCTAAGGGATAGCTCCATTGGTCAGAGCATGGTGCTGATAATACCAAGGTTGCAGGTTCAATCCCCGTATGGAGCAGTTGGACCAGATGATCCTCAGGACCCCTTCCAACTCTATGGTTCTATGATTCTATGAAGGCACTGAGTTGTAGAGAAAGCCCCCATTCTCCTTACAGAGCTACAATCCCCAGACTTCTCTTGAAAGAGGGATTGACAACGATGAGGGGAATAGTTCCCAAATAGTATCCCATTGGGACAGGAAAAATCCCACCACAAACAAGTTCTCCCTCCAACCTCACAGTCAGTTCTGGAAATGTTGTATTGCAGCCATGTCCATTTTCTTAATCTGCTTTAAACTTCAATATCACATCACTGTCTCCTTGCCTCTGTGGACAACTCCCGAGTGGCAAAATGTTTTATGTTCCATGTTCCATTTCCAACAAAACTCCAGTGACCTTACCTGCTGTTTCCACCGCTTAAGCTGAGGGACGAAGGAGAGAGCTATCTAGCTTTCTTTGTACAGGGCTTTCTGGCACAATTACTTCTGAAATGATACCATGTTCCTCTATGTGAGCTATGGGGAAAACTGGGAGTTTAAACAGACCATGTAATGAAACACAGCATTTGAACAAAGTAGAGCCAACCTGAGGTCACAGGACATAGAAATAGGCTCTAGGTTTCCTCAGAGCTTAAGTCTCTTCAAAGGTTCTGGCACTGCAGGGCAAATCTGTTACCAAATGAGGTGCCCCCAGTGCCCTTTGTGGGGGGGGGATCTGATAATGAGGCGTCCCTATTTGTTTATTGCAGAAAAGGTGGGCTAGTGTGGTGCATCTTTTCCATGTATTATAATCTCATATTTAAGTCTTGATGTCAAATAAACATACTCCTTCAGCCACCGCAGATCTGTGCATTGTTTATACATCCTCAGGGAGCTGCCAGAGTCATTTGGAGATACGCAGAGAACAAAGAGCGTTGTGCTCACTGTGATCTATCCTTGTTCCAGATTTAAGCAGGATTACATAGGAGGAAAGCTTTACAGTGAAGTTAAATTGCAGATCTCTCAAATCCTTGCATTATTGTGCATTGGTCTGTATTTAAAGCCACATAGATACGACTTAATTGAGTGTTGTTTCTTATGGAAAGGCACGGAAGCTGGAAAGCTACTGTGTGAATCCATCCAGTCAAACTAATGCCTTATAGGTTCCCCAGGCATCTGCAGACTAGCCTGCTGTTAAACATCATCCCTTCTGGATGGTTGTATAAGGCACACAGAGACCATTGATTAATGGTTTCACCAGTATATTTATGCACACTTTACTCTGATATGATGCCGTTTTGTGTACATTGCCTTCCTGGAGAATGGCAGTGCAAAATTTGGGCAAGTGTGATTCTCGAAAAATGGTTATATTTTGGTTTGGGTGTTGTTTCCAAACATGAAATGCAAACCTCACCTTTAAATGGAAACTGAACTGAATTTCTTCACAGTTCCTCGTTGTGAAAAACTCTACTGATTTTTTTGCTCCCACGCAATGAAGGGGGAGGCTTATTTTCCTGATCGTTCCTTTCCCTTGCAACCTCTTTTGTCACCCCATCTTCTCCAGAGGGTTAATTGGCCCTTCAGAACAGTGTGGGAGTTGGTACAGGATAGGGGCTGCTAGTGGAAGGGTAAATCAACAAAAATATCCTCCCCCTATCTTCCATCCATAAGAAGCATCCACTGGATCGAACCCCTTTTGTGCCTAGAACGAGCCTTTTATTCACACAAATGAAATAATTAAATAAAAACAGGTTTTGGTATCTGGCAACTAAATGTATGAACAGGCTCTGATGCAAAGCACTGCATATTTGAGATGACTGTTTGGCTGCAGTGTGTTATACACGTGATGGCCCATTCTCACATACAAGTCATCAGATGTGCACCGGTCCATACTGTTACAACTCCCTCAAATAAATCACGATGTGTGGACAAGAGCAGTCATGAGTGGCTGAAACAGCCACTGGCCAGTAGATTTCGTAACCCTGAGCGGTTAATTTACAAACTGCTCCCCCCCCCCCGCCTGCCAATTTTTGGACGGGGAAAATAAAGGTTTGCTCCACGTTTTCTGTGTGATTTTGAATGAAAACGCATGCTTCCTCTTGGTGCTCTACCCCAGCCCAATAAAAAGAAACACAGACACATGTCTTTATTAGAAATATAATGAGCAGTTCACCAGAGATTTGAACTGTCGCCAAGTGGCCCCTCAAAGCTCTGTTAAAAACAGCTCAGACACAGTTCTACACTTTCTGATGAGGCTCGTGCAGGGCTTGGGCAGACTGAGAAACAAAAGAGCAAGCTAATTCCTTTGGAAGTTAGGGCCCTCGGTGAACTAATAAACTCAACAAGGCCCCGAGCTGTGTGCAACGGCCAGCGGAGAGATTTCTGCGGCAGATCCTTGGAGGAAGGTTAAAAGCAGCAAGGAGACTGAGAGGGAGCACTGAAGAGGAAACAAATAAAGCGTGCAAGGAAAGTGGAGCTGGGGAGTGAAAACCAAGAAGTCTCTGAAGGAACTTTTCTGATGAGCTAATGCTGCTGCCGAGATGACTTGCCGACTATGAAAGAAAGCCATTCTTAGGCGAATAGCGACAGAGTTTGCTGCTCCGTCGATTTGAATGTTGCCTGTTTGTCCCTGCATCACAGCCTCGCATTTTCCACTTGGCTTTCCAAGGAGATCAGGCCTCCACACACATCAAGAGGAGGAATTGTTCGGTTGAGACAAGGATCAGTCAGCGGATTCTCCCCCTTCCCTTCTTCACACGGGTTTTACCACAGCAACTTTTCTTTCCAGAATTAGAAAGGTCCATCAGATAAGGGGCAATCCTGCATAGCCCATGTGAGGACCAGCTCCAGGATTGAGGGGGCCCAGGCCCAAGTGACCCCTGGTGGGCCCACAGATGTATCTTTCCATCAGTTTACGTGTGTTCCTTCATGGGTCCATTCCATTTCTACATCAATCTGTGTTTTAAAGGAAAACGCAGAAAAACGTGTGTTAAAATATTAGTTTTATCACAAAATATATGTGCATTTTATCTTTGTGTATGCATTTATAAACATATCTCACCCTAAAATTTGTAATTTTTAATTTACTGTAGTACATTATTTGATATATATTGCAAAATTTGGAGACAAGTGTGAAATTGTGGTTCGTAAGACAAACCATCAGCCTGGGTTCAGACAACATTCTAAACCGCATGGGGGCTTAGCTCCCCAAAATGCAAAATGGCCACAATCTCATTTGCAGAGTTCATACAGAGTTTTGCACGTGTTCATGCTATGCCGTCGTTTGGCTTAGCGTTATCTTTATTTTTTAGATGTTCCCAATTCTAAAGTACTGAATATGTTTTGCTTCCTCTTTTAGTTCATATTATCAGTTTTTGTCTGTCTACTTAATTTACCTTATTGTTATAGCATTTGATTAAACTCTTCTGTTTTATTGTAAAATTTACAGCTGTAACAATGGGAACATTAGAAATACATAGATTTTACAACGTGCACGTGGGAGTACTAGGATTTCAGTGAACCAAGGGAAATAGTCAAGTTTTACTAAGAATAGACCCATTGAAATTAATGAACAAAGTCCACTAAGTTAATGAGTTTACTTTGAGTAAAATTTACTGGAATACCACCCTATACCACAACATTGAATATATACTTTGGGCTGTGTCCAACAATACTCCGAGTCGACCCACTGAAATAAACAGAGATAACTAACGTAGGCCCATTAATTTCAGTGTGTTTACTCCAAGTGGAATTTAGTTGGATACAACTCATTGTCTCTAAGTGTACAGGTGGAGGAGAAAAGGATTTTTGGAGATGCAAGTGTGGCAGCCCTGAATATTTCTTTACTGTAGCTGCCCCTAAGCAGGGTGCTGCAATAGCTGCTATGATGCTTGAAGCTGCTTGTGTCACAAAAGCTACAACCGAGTGAAGTCAAGAGAGAAAAATATGATAATGCACCAATGGTTGCAAGACACTTAAGACAATGCGAATATTCGAAGATGCTGAGAAAATCCCTTTGGTGTCACTGCTATTTCCTTTGTTTTGCTTTAATGTAGTTATTTATCTGGACTTCAAATGGATTTGCATGCAGACGCGATGGGAAGAAATCTTGCATGAACACAAATCAGACGGATAAGCCTTCTGCATGACTTGCTGTACAACAGTATATTTAGTTCTAAAAATGGATTCTTTTGACAAGGGAGCTCTAGCCTGGAGACAAAGGGGTAAGAGTGCACACTTCTGTGAAATATCTGAGCAAAGCAACGATTGGTTGGCTAATTTTGTAAGCTTTCAGAAACGGCACGTGCCAGTGCATCATGTGGATATGGAACTCTGGAATAAACACAGTATCCTAATACAGCAGATGCATGCAGGCAAGTAGCATTGTCAAGATACTTGACAAGATACCAGGAAGTAACAATCCACTAGGAATTCGAATGAGTGTGATCAGTACAATACCAGTGTCACAAGGCATCATCAGAACAAAGAGGGGGGCGACGGGCATGTGCAGAGCTGGCCCACCCACAAGGCAAGGTGAGGCAACCACTTGAGTGGCAGAAGCCTACCAGGCAGTGCCCTGCCCACCCCACCTCCTCCAGAGAAGCTGCAGCAGCACTGGTGAAATCTCACGAGCACACAAGATCGCAGAGCGCTCAAGATCTCATGAGATCTTACAGGAAGCCGGCACCGCTGCCAGCGCTTCATGCTGCTGTGCAACGCAGGATGTGAGAAGCAGGGCGGGACGTCACCTTCTCATTTTGCCTCGAACAGTGAAATGAGATGCGCTGCCCCCTTGTGAGGCGGCCTTGTAGAAGAGTTTGATTGAACTCAGGACTAGGTAAAGGTAAAGGACCCCTGACCATTTGGTCCAGTCGTGTCCGACTCTGGGGTTGCGGCGCTCATCTCGCTTTATTGGCCGAGAGCCAGCGTACAGCTTCCAGGTCATGTGGCCAGCGTGACAAAGCCGCTTCTGGCGAACCAGAGCAGCACACGGAAATGGCGTTTACCTTCCCGTCGGAGCGGTTCCTATTTATCTACTTGCACTTTGACATGCTTTCGAACTGCTAGGTGGGCAGGAGCTGGGACCAAGCAACGGGAGCTCACCCCGTCGCAGGGATTCGAACTGCCGACCTTCTGATTAGCAAGCCCTAGGCTCTGTGGTTTAACCCACAGCGCCTGGACTACACAACTGTTAAGCCCAACATAGACCACTAGCCACGTGAGGCAGCCTAGCAGTTCCTGGCTGACTGCTAGAGTTATCACTGTTGAGACATATCTTTCCCAGTGTGTTTGGTCTTTATTGGAACTGAAATGAAAATGTGCCAACACTTGAAGCTCATGGACATTTGCCCCTCAAAAGTTGCCCCTCAGATTTTGAATGCACAATTTCAAAGTGCACATATGATCTGTTTGTTCATTTATTGCTTTAAAAGTGTCAGTGTCTCTTGTTTGTTTTAGCAGAAAAGTATGAAATCCCATAGGCTGCATACTGTCAGATAGGGTCAAATGTGGATAACTAATGAACAACACTTCATCTTTCAAATGCCGTTAAATAGGATTACATGTCATCTGTCAATACAGACAAATACTAAATGATATTGCATGTGAACCATGAAAAGGTAAAATATGAAATACCGCTACAAGTTAGTTATTGGATAGGCAGAGAACACAAATAACACAATTTAAAGATATCCCCATAGTTCTGTATAGCCAACATACAGCTTCTGAAATACCAAATGCAAAATAGTTTGGGTTGTTGTCTCTACCTTAGGGCTCTCCTACACTTCCATTTCCCCTGCCACTTTTCCTGGAGAAAACCCATGGTTTAGCACCGAATCAGAGCAAATGGCAGTCGGGTTGTCTGCAGATTGCTGTTAATTTTGATTTAGTGCTAAAGTGTGGGGTTTCCAGGGGAAAGCAGCAGGGCTAAGGCAAAACCACTCAGACCCTTGCAAGTGGAAAACCACTCAAACCTATGATTTTTCGGCATGGGACAAGCAGGCGTGTGGACAAGCCCTAAGTCCTACTCAAAGTAGGCTCACAGATATTAATGGACCTAATATAGTCATGCCCATTAATTTCAGTGGAGCTACTCTGAGTAGGGTTAGCACTGGATACAACACTTTTGTATTTATTTTTTCCAAATATTTTAGCCTCTAATAATCAGAGTCAACCATTCAACTATGTTTGATGCATCCTTCTAGACTCTATTGTGTTGATTTGATCACTCTCGAAATGAGGCCACATTTTGGCTAGAATTACAATAGATATCCCATGATCTCAATAGCTTATTAATGTTCAGGTGTCCAACTGTTATATAAGGAATGCCAGATGCAGTGCTTTTCTTCTAGAGAAAAAAAGGTGCCAGTACTCACCAGGAAGTTGTTACAATAAGTGCCAAACTTTTAACCAATACTTTTCTTCTGGGGAAAATGGTGCTAGTACTCCATGCCCTTGAGTACCCCCAGTAAAAAAAAAAAAAAAAAAAAAAGCACTGGTCAGGTGATTCACAAGATCTCCAGAACATTTGCATCATTTTCCATCTCCAACTTAGGGCTGGATAATATTAATACCAGAATATCATAACTTTGAAACAGTTCTGTTTTAAGTTAACACTAACATAGGGGTAGCCAACATAGTTTCTTCCAGATGTTGTTGGACTCCAACTCCCATCAGCCCCAGCCACCATGGCCAGTGCTCAGGGATGATGGGAGTTGTCCAACATCTGGGGGTAATTGGCGATCCCTGTGCTAATGGATCTAATAGGTGGCTTATCCACGAAACAGCCCAAGTTTCATCCTCTATAATACCTTATTCCAAATGAATATTCCTTTTCCTCTCCCCCCTGCCTAGTTAACTTGTTGTAGGCTCTTGAGTCTCACTGAGCAAGAATTACTATAGTGCTATCCTTCAATAAATCTCATGCTGATTCCAAATGTCTGTCCATCTCAGTAAGTCGTTGGGTAATCTGTTGTTTTAAATTCTCATTTTTCTTAAGATGTTATTGTAGCTGTAGATACTCAAACCACAGTAGGCTATATTTGGGGATTTTCTGTTGTAATGATGCCAAACGCAATATAGAGTCATGGTCATACAATTTTGCAGCCCTGGCATTGGTCCATAGTGAGAATACCCCCCTTTATTTTTCTTATTACATGATGTAAAGCTAGAAAGCCAAGCCAATGGAGAAATCCCTGAGGAACAAGGCTTGTCCTATCTGTCTCATAAACTGTGGGAAATTGCAGTGGAACATAACTATGCATGAGTGCTAGTTAGTGCATGAAGGGGTTAAGACCTGAGAGTTGTGTTCCTAGACTCAGTTAGGTCACGCCCCCTCACCTCTTTTGATGGGGATTACTTTAAAAAAAATAGATTGACAATTCAAGTATGATCTAGTTGAGATTCTGCAATGCAAGAATCTCAACTAGATCATACATGACAGATGACCATCCGACCTCTGCTTAAAAACCTCTCTGAAGGAGAGTCCACCACCTTCTGAGGGAGTCTGTTCCACTGCTGAACTGCTCTTTTTGTCAGAATGTCCTTCCTGGTGTTTAGTTGGGATCTCCTTCCTTGACCCATCGACTACAGGAGAGTTGCATTTTTTAAATCACTGAAATGTGAACATTTTCTGTACGCATTGTCAGCAGGGGCTATATGATGTATTGATGCTGTGAACAGATTGTGTGTCTCCCTCCCTCCCTCCCTCCCTCTCCGTTTCTTATAGCAAGATAATTTAAGTAAAAGAAATGCCGGCACAATTTAGAACTGCCTTGTGCATTAACTCTGAAAGCTGTTCTGGGGAAAACATGAACTTGAATGCCTCATTCAACATTAAAAATTTACAAGCAGCATAAGATGTATTGGCTCCAGAAGTTTCCACCATTTGGTGGGTAACAGAGAGGTAGGTGATGTTATGTGCTCACAATCACTTTTTTTCTTTGTAAGGTATCTCAAGCACAGTAGTGATATGCCGCAGGGGGCGTGAAAAACTGATCACCAAGAAATCTCAAAATAAATTATTTATTTATTTATTTATAAATTTATTATTTATTAACAAAACAGTTTGCTGAGAAATGAGGGGGAACTATAGGTGGGATTCAGTCAGAGCAGTCTTTCCCAAAGGCCTTGTGGTTCGTTGCGCCAGGGTGCTGGCCTCTCAGGGGCACCCCAGAGAGTGGGGGAGCTGTGTGGCTTTGCTGGCGGCCTCCCCTTTCCCTGCAGCCCGCCAGCTGCGCCTCGCCAGCCATATGACTGGCGGGCATGCAGCTTGCCTCCCAAGCCTCCGCGGGAGGAGAGCGATCCCTGCAGAGGCTTAGGATGGAAGCTGCGCCCCGCCAACTATATGGTGGGCGGGCTGGCAGCTTCCTTCCCAAGCCTGCCTCCCTCCCTCACCCCACACCCCCAGGCTCCCCTGCCGGAAGGCAGCATCTCCCTCCCTCACACACACACACACACACACACACACACACACACACACATCCCCAGTCTTCCCTCCGTGAAAGTAGCATTTATTACTACTCGGGAGGAGGAGGCAGCAGCAGCAAGATGAACATTTGGGGGGCTGGGCGGATCTTTGCACCCCGGCTCCGCATATGCCCGGCCCTGGATTCAGTGTTGTGCTATTCCAATTGGTATGTCTGCTCGAGCATAATACAAACTCCAGAATTTTACCTAGACTGCAGAAACAAACAAACCCTCACTTCACAGACACATCCGTTGTCTCTTTAGGAAATATATCCATATGATATTTATATAGAATCATAGAGTTGTAGTGTTGGAAGCGATCCCAAGGGTCATCTAGTCCAACCCCCCTGCAGTGCAGGAACCTAAAGCATCCATAACTGATACCCATCTGCTTAAAAACCTCCAAGGGAAGGAGAGACCGCAGCCTCCTGAGGGAAGACTGTTCCACTGTCAAACAGCTCTTACTGTCAGAAAGTTCTTCCTGACGCCATGTCACATCTTTGTCTGCAAAGTTGCTTAAATAACACAGAAGGAGTCCAAAGAGAAAAGTATCCTTAATTACACTTTACTGAGGAAACTGAATAAAAACAGGGTATAATCTAAGGGGGAAATAACAGCATTTGCCTTGTGCACAGCAGGGAGAAATTCAACAAAACATATGGGGGGGCACTCAGAACTACGCAGCCAATCAGGGCACGTGCTACCTCAACAAACATGCCACTCTGCCTGGTTGCTAAGCAACACATACACCTGTTTATCTGTGGGCTAGTTTAACCGTCTTAGGATGTCTTACGTTACTCACAATGCATTCTGGGAACTGTAGTTGCTGGAGGCAGTGTAGCAATTGGGACAGACTTGGGCTGATGCTATCATGTGACAGCAGCAGGGCCATTTCAAGGTTCAAGGGATCCAGGTCCATCTCAGCCCCACTCCCATGAAGCTCCATTTTGAGGCTGGCAGGTCATTCTGCCCATCCACACATTCAACTGAGAAGTTTCACACCAGTGGAACATTGTTGTGTCAATCCACAGGCAGAAGCTCTTGGGAGGCCTACAGAAGAGCTGTCAGGGCTTGGCAGAGGGACACACACTCCACACCAGCAAAGGGAATTTGGATTGCTCTGTAAGTCTAGACCCAACCCGGTGGAAACTTTCCAGTTCCTCTTAAAGTAAGCGTTGTGAGTACTTTATGCTTTCCCCCCCTCTCCAAATCTTTTGTTAGAAAAAATTCATATGGGGAGACCAATGTCTTCTCCTTTAGTTCAGAGAGACTCCCCCACTTCCTTTGTGGTTTTCCTTAATTTACAGTAAAAGCCATCCAACCTGAAAATAAGTTTCCGTCTTTAAATATAAAGGGAATTACAGTTAACCAAACCTATAATTGAATCATAAGCCAACATTCACTTTGGCTTGAGAGCTCAATAAAAACAAGAAAGATGGCAAAAACCAATCTTCATTTTAACTCTTTGCTGTTTTGCAATCTAGGCCATATCTTCGTACCACTTAGTACCACTTAGTTTAGAAATTCTAAGGATAGTTGAGCTAAGTTATTTATTTTCTCCAATTCTGGTATAGCTGTGGGAGAGAGTAAGATTATCTGGAAACACAGAATGAAACCTTCTATTCAGTTATAATGATTATCTATTATCCCATGACTTATGTAAAGCAGATTAAGGAAACCTTAAAATCAATGCTATTTTTAATGAGCCACCAATTTCTTTTTGGGAGAGCTGTCATATTTCTTTTTTTAAACAAAAACAAAGCAGACTTCTAAAGAGATTCCAGCTCCTCCCATTGCTATTTCACAGTACCAATTAACAATTGACAATACTGTGTTGCCTTTATGTTATTTTATTTCAAATATTTATACACCACTTAATATCAAAACAGTCTCTATGCAGTTTACAAAAAATACAAAAATAATTTGTTTACTTATTTATTTTATGTAACAAAATTAATCTACCCTTGATTGTAATAAAACCTCAAAGAATGTCCTTAGATTGGTGAGGGTCTTTTCAAAACCAACGTTTCTCCTTAGTTATGCCTAGGATATGTCTGAGGATTAAAAAATAAATAAAACAAAAATGAAGATGTAGCTACCACTGCAAAAAGCCTCCTTCGCATTATGTCCCATTTAGTGGCTGAGATCCAGTGTGGCTTCTTATTAAATACTGGCAATTAGTAATGCACCTACCCATAAATGCTAATCAATATATTGTTTCCTGAGGAACAGGAGCCTACGTGAGGTCTACAATGTGCAACTACTAATGGATTCTCTATCAAATATTTACCTTAAATTGTTTCACTTCGTTTCAGTGAGAGCAACCCCCTACTGTACTGATATTAGCAAAAGTAAAACCGGAGATTGGCTGCTGAACTTTAATGGAGAGAGCATCCAGATATAATTACAATGAGCAGGGGGAAATACAATGTTGCTTTCATAATAGCATATGTTCTGCATATATGAACATTTGAAAGACAGCCAGATCAACAGAGCAATCCTATGGTGGCAGGGAGAATCCATGGATGAGCAACTGCTGTATCCAATGCCCTTCTAGTTTGCTGTGGCCACAGCAGAAAGTGGCAGGGGGTGGAGCATGTGTTTGTTTTGCATGCAAAAGGTTCTTGGTTCAATTTCCAGGTAATGGCTGGGAGGAACCCTGGAGAGCAGTTGTCAGCCAGCATAGAGATTACTGACACAGATGGACCAGTGGCTCTGACTCAGTACAACACAACTTCTTAATTTCCCCTCCCTTCGACTCTTAGAGAGAATTTACTGTGGCAGCTACTAGGTGTAGTTGGGACGCAGGTGGCGCTGTGGTCTAAACCACTGAGCCTCTTGGGCTTGCCGATCGGAAGGTCGGCAGTTTGAATCCCCGCGACAGGGTGAGCTCCCGTTGCTCTGTCCCAGCTCCTGCCAACCTAGCAGTTCAAAAGCACACCAGTGCAAGTAGATAAATAGGTACCGCTGCAACGGGAAGGTAAATGGTGTTTCCGTGTGCTCTGGCTTCCGTCTCACGGTGTACCGTTGCGCCAGAAACAGTTCAGTCATACTGACTGCATGAGCCCGAAAGCTATCTGTGGACAAACGCCGTCTCCCTTGGCCTGAAAGCGAGATGAGCGCCACAACCCCATAGTCGCCTTTGACTGGACTTAACTGTCCAGGGGTCCTTTACTTTACCTTTACCTTTTACCTGCTTAGGGGTGTGTGGTGTCAGGGAAGCAAGGAGGCCGTTCCTGGTTTCACTGCTGGTAGAAGACCTTGGCAAAAAGGCAGCCAAGCTTTCTGCTGGCACCCTGGCAAGGTTTCTAACCACAAGTGGTGTGGGAAGTCGACAGCCCCTCAGCCGCCATCCGAGAGAACACAAGATTGCTCTCTAACGCTGGGTAATCACTAGAGATTAAAAAAAAGTTTCAAGCATTTTCATTTCAAGTGAAGTGAAGATGGACAGCATATGCGACTGAAAGGAAGGCAAAATGAAGTGCCTGAGGTAAAAGGGTTTTTTGTTTTTGTTTTTGGAGAGATCTTGAAAGTGGAGAAGAGGGCAACCTGACTGTTCCAAAATATGGAATATAATTATAGGAAAACATAAAATTAAGAATTAGCTAGGATAGTGTTGCATTTATCCCAGTTTTACAGGGCTTTTTTTCAGGGGGAACTCACAGGAAGTCATTTTTGGCACCTCTCAGGTGGGTGCCATTGCCATTCTAAGAGAACGAGGGAAGTGTTCATGGTGAGTTCCGGCACCCTTTTTTTCTAGAAAAAAGCGTGTTTATGTGAGGGGCTTAGGCCAACAGGCCTATGCAGGCATTTCAGTTATTCTTTTGTACTGCTCTTAACGGTTGTGAATTATATTTTTATATTATTATTAAATATTAAATTTATATACCACCCTCCAGCACGGGGCAACTGGGCGGTTTACAGCATAAAAAACAAAATACATAATATAATAATAGTAAAAGGGGAAAGAAGACTATACACCCCCCCCACACACACACACTTTAAAAGGCCGTAGATTGATTAGCAGCCGAAGGCCTGGTTGAAGAGGAATGTTTTCGCCTGGTGCCTAAAAATATAAAACGAAGGCACCAAGCAAGCTTCCCTGGGGAGAACAAAACACAAATTGGGAGCCACCACAGAAAAGACCCGCTCTTCTGTTGCCACCCTCCGGACCATTTTCCTAATGTAAGCTATATTCACTAATATATGCATTTCTATGCACACTTTACCCTAGTGTGTGCGTTTTTGTACACATTAGTTGATTGGAGAACTGCATTGCAAAATTCAGAGAAGTGTAGATTTCAAAGGATGGCTGAGGTTCTATTTGCGTATTGTTTCTGAAAGTGTGCATTAGCTACGTTTGTCTTTAAATGCAAATTGAGTAAGTTTTCTCCCTCATCCCTAGGAAGAGAATGCTTTCCTTCTTTCCCTCCTCTCTTTTGCTATGACATGCTTGGGAACAGTGCAGTGGTGCATGAGGAAGGAGGGAAACCACAGAAGATATAGCACTCCTGGAGGTATACTTGTCTCAAGGGCCGCAGCAATTTGATTTGAGCTGCAGAAGAATTCAAGTGCTTTAAGAGCTCGCCTCTCATTTGAGGTGGCCATTTTACGAGCCCCCAGAGTCCCTTTTCTGCGCCTGGCTTTGGAGAACGTTAGCAGCATTGCTATTCTCTCTCCTCCATGATGCTCTGTAGCCCCCGTCCTTTAAAATCAACGAGAGTTCAATAGGATACTGCATTTTAGCTGCATCTTCACCAAGTCAGCACATGTGATTGGATGTTCCCAGCACTTTAACTGGTCTATTGTATATTTTGATCAAGAAATCACACATCTACATGTTGTCACAACTTTGGTAAATATCTCTTTCCAAGGCTGTAGTGCAAAAGAAGAAGAAGTCCAGACTCAGACATGTTTCTCTGTTTGGAAAGACACCCACTTGGAGGTATACTATTTATGAGCACATCACATTAGAAATAGGATTAGGCAAACGTAACGTCCTTAGGCTCAAATTGGGAGAGTGTGGTTGATTTCCTCGCACTCTTTGGTTCATTGAAAGGGGGATGCTGAATATATATGGCATGGGCTTTTTTGTGGCAGCAACACTTTCCAAAGATTTATGGTGAACTAGAGCAAAATGCCCATAAAACATTTCAGGCTGCCAAGGAATTAATAAAGTACTTACATTCAGGAAATCAGGGTTGCTCTTTTAGATCTCGGTGCCAGGGAGGGAGGGAGCAAAGATAGAGCAAATGAGAACCATCAGGGTCCAAAGACAGTGGTAAAGAACCTTTGGGTCTCCAGGTGTTTTGGGACTCCATCTCCCATCAGCCCAAGCAGGCATGGCCAATGGTCAGGGATGATGGGAGTTGTGGTTTATTGTGTGTTTATACTGCATTGTGCACCACTTTGATACTCTTATGTCAAGCAGCATATGTTAAATAAATGAATAAAATAATCCAGCAACATCTGGAGGGTCACATGTGCCCCACCCCTGTCCTAAGGGCTTTCTTTTTGAGGCATTGAAGGCTGCAAACAGAAGTAGTGTAGTTTAAGAGCATTTCTTGTGATTTCATTCTTTTTATATCACAATAATAGTCTTTTTTTTAAAAAAAAAAACAACCCTGCATGATATGGGACTAAGGTAATCTTTAAAATATCCCCACCCATGTGGACTTCCTTGGTCAACTGGCAGCAGCCTACCCTGCATTTCATCTCTGGCTGAGACAAGTGTTGAATTACCACTTGTTGAGAGGTACACATGCTACTGGCTCGTTTCCAATCTACATAGTACAGGTGATTACATTCCTGTTCCTTCGGAACTTTAGGCATCATGGTTTAGCTTTTCTGCTTCTTAAAATATTTAGCAGACTAGCACTGAGCCAAATTTGCCTTTGGATCCAAAAGCTGCCATTTTCCTGGGGTGTGTGGGGAAGAACATCCCACTTCTAACTCTTGCACACACCCCACTTATTCACAGTGGTTGTTTCGCTGATGTTTCAGTGGCATGAAGGAATGGCTCTTCCAAGTTGACATCTACCTATTGCTTGTTTTATTGCCTACCGTTTTAACAGTCATGGGTCTCTCCCCCCCCCCCCCAGGGCTGGATTTAGGTTTGATAAGGCCCTAAGCTACTGAAAGTAATGGGGCCCTTTATATAGCAGGCGGGGCCTGTTACTTACAGCATAGGAGCCTACACAACACAAAACACTGTTGCTGTATGTAGGTTTTATTTTATTTGTTTTTTATCTTATATTTTGGAAATGTACATCCAGGTGTTGTTTTTTCTTTTAAGTTTTTTGGGGGGGGCAAGAGAGTGGGGCCCTAAGCTGTAGCTTGTTTAGCTTATACGTAAATCCGGCACTGGTTCCCCCAAAGAATCCTGGGAACTGTGGTTTGTTAAGGGTGCTAAGAGCAGCTAGGAGACCCCTATTTCCCTCACAGAGCTTCAATTTCCAGAGCTCTCTGGAAAGAGGGATTGCTTGTTTAAGCATTCTGTGAATGTGAGGGGATTGGGTTTACCAAACAAGTCTGAGGACCCTCAACCCCGGAGGAAGCTAACAGACTATTCAAAGTAGTATAAGAGTGCTTTCAATTTACAGTGTGGATGTGGCCTTTGACAGCAGCAGCATCAGAGCGAAGGAGGATATGTCATCCCACCAAAGAAAATGTTTTGTGCCCTGACCCATTGGGTGTGTTCCTGTTATTTTTATGGTATTATTCGTTTGTTTGTTTGTTTGTTTGTTTGTTTGTTTGTTCGTTCGTTTGTTCGTTCGTTCCTAACTATTGTTCTATGTATACAGGCAACCCCCCATTCACCTGTATTCAATATGTGTGCTAGTACACACACATGCATCACACCGAACCTGGAAGTGACCCAGAAATGTCACCAAAAAGGAACAGGGCAGGACGGGATGAGGGCGGAAAGGGGTGTTTGCAGGCTTTTCCAATGGTGTTTCAAATATATGTGATTTCACTGATGCACGCAGTGCCTCGGAAGGTAACCCCCACGTAAATGGGGGGGGGGCAGGTTGCCTGTATATACGTCTGCAATGTTCCCACTGTGGGAAGAGGAGGAAGGGCAAGTCTGAATCCAGCCCCTCTTGTCTGTTTGCATTTAATATCTTATACTTCACTGCAAACAGTCTCAAAAGAGCTCACGGTATTATGTTAATTAATCAATGCATGAAAACTCCTTAGATTTATCAAGTAAGTCTGCAATCCTAATGCAATTCACCTGCGAATAGGCTCCATTGAACTCAATAGGAATACAAAGTTATATTTATTTAACCAGGCAGTAATAGCCCTAATAATTTGGAAACTGAACAGACACTGTTCAGTAACTATTGGTTTAGATTTACTGGCTACCAAGAAACACGTCTTGTTTTCTTTAGGCTTCCTTTCAGTGTTGTGGTGGTTGTTGACTATCACTTTTAGTCGTGAAGAGATTTTCCAGGAAAGAAAAGAAATATTGTACTATAGCTATACAGGCTGATGTGAATGGTTTCCTCTTGCACTGGGCCGTCTCCTTCCTCTTTCTGAGTGAATGGCTCATAGGATTATTCTGTGATCCAGACATTGTCAAGGGTTGGCATTGAAATGCTAATGCTGTGAGACATTTTAGGACCCAAATTGCCCTCTCCAAATCTTTCATGCCAGCCCCTGTCAGCGTCCAAGGCCATTATCAAGAGGAATAACATTGACGCTACTGTAAATAATGGTGCATTAAAGACCCCCATTGTTTGGCTTTCTCCAAAAAGGAACATCCCCAAATGTCAAATGGTGCAGTAGTGGTCTTAAAGAAAAGGACATTTCCTTTTAAAAAGGGGTTGCCATTTTAAATAAGCGACTGTTCAGAAGCACCCTTTTTTTAGAGAAGGGGGGGGACTGCAGACCTCTGCTTCCTTAAGAGCTTTATTTATTTGCATTTGGTAAGTCAGAGGCATTCTCTGAGCACCGTATGGTAGGAAAACAGGTTATAAATTTAAATGTAAGCTGCTGAATATACATTATGTTGCTCGACCCATATATGTATGAGGAAAGGTTTGTTAGCCTTCTCACTAAAATGTTGGGGTAGTCTTTTTACTCGGACCCATTGAGAGGAATGAACTTGATTAAGTTAGAACAAAATAAAAAAAAAATCCTTCCAGTAGCACCTTAGAGACCAACTAAGTTTGTTATTGGTATGAGCTTTCGTGTGCATGCACACTTCTTCAGATACCATGAAATTAGGTCCCTTAATTTCAGTGGGTCTGCTCTGAGTAAAATTTGATTGACTTACATCAGGGGGCAGCAAACTTTTTCAGCAGGGGGCCGCTCCAATGTCCCTCAGACCTTGTGGGGGGCCAGGCTATATTTTTTTTGGGGGGGTGAATGAATTCCTATGCCCCACAAATAACCCAGAGATGCATTTTAAATAAAAGCACACATTCTACTCATGTAAAAACACCAGGCAGGCCCCACAAATAACCCAGAGATGCATTATAATTAAAAGGACACATTCTACTCATGTAAAAACATGCTGATTCCTGGACCGTCCGCGGGCCGGATCTAGAAGGCGATTGGGTTGCGACTGGCCCCCAGGCCTTCGTTTGCCTACCCATGACTTACATCCTACTTCTCCACATGCAAGAGGTGGTGTGTGTGTGTGTTTACCTTCAGTCTGAAGTGGTGCAGGTCAAGGAATTGAGCACCCTGTGGTTCTTCAGCATCAGCCCATATGAAAGCAGAGGTTTGACAGCCACCTGTCAGGAATGCTTTGATGGTGTTTCCTGCTTGGCAGGGGGTTGGACTGGATGGCCCTTGTGGTCTCTTCCAACTCTACGATTCTATGATTCTATGAAAGAGGAGCTTACCAAAGCTATTTCTCACATGCATAAAGAAATACAGCATTCCTTATTCTGAAATCCATTTACTTCTTGCTTCAAATTGCTCTTCAACGTACCCTCTTCAAAGTGATCATGTTTCATATTGTAAGAAACGTATTCTCTTTTACTTTGGAAGAATACAAAGGTAACCTTAGAAAACAAGTGCTATTACTTCTTCTCTCTCCCCTCCCCCCTCATTTGACATTTCCAATACTGTCTGGAGTGAGGATTCCAATGAAAGTGAAACAGTATAATGCATCACTTACCAATAGAATCTTTGACATATTCATTTTACGCCGTATTCTCATTCTCCTGTTCCTCAACAAAAAGACAAAACAACACAGCCCCGAGTGTGCATAGAAATGCTGAATTTCTGTCTTTCTTTACCTTTGTCTTTCCATTGTGTTTCCATGTGTTGAAATGTTGATCACAAACTCCTTTTGACAGGGAGTAGCATTATCATCAACAACACCGTCACCATCTTATCCTGTAAAGAAGCCTCTTTGTTGACAATACTGTATCATTATATCAGTTTAATAATAATATTGTAGACTGAGGAACTCGAACTCACTCCCCAGGGTAATCCTGTTCTCCCCCCCCCCTCCATAAACAAAACAGAATTGAGACCTTGTAAGCTTTGGGATTTGCAGCAATGCTTTAGTTCCTTGCAACAGAAGTAGTAGGATCAGACCTAGAGCAGCCCCTCCAAGTCTCCCAATTGTTTCATCGGAGAAATGTTGGATGGTATAGAGTTATGCAACTCCTGAGCCAAGGAGATAAGTAACTATACAACCTTTAGAAGACATCTGAAGGCATCCCTGTATAGGGGAGTTTTAAATGTTTAAGGTTTTATTATGTTTTTATATATGTTGGAAGCCACCCAGAGTGGCTGGAGCAACCCAGTCAGATGGATGGGGTATTAATAATAATAATGAATAGGACATTCCTATTTTTATCAAAGAAACGTTGGATGGCATGCTAGAGCCTTAAAATGCATAAATATTATAAGCCTTCCTTCTCAATGAGAACATTCATCTGTGAAAAGGAGTATCTCTTTTTCTCCATCCTAATTGTGGTATTTGTGACAGATCCACTCTTGGACCCAAAAATTTTTTCAGAATGCCCTGGGTAGTTCATTCCAGGTAATCAGTAGCTATGGCTGTTTATAGCCACCATTGCTATTTTTTACTCCACTGTTGGAGGCAGCATGTCTTTGAATACTAATTTGTAAGTACAAGTTGCCAAGTCCTGTTGGTGGACATCTCATAGGTTTCTGACTGGTCACTGTGAAATGAGGATCCTAGACTAGGTGAGCTTTGGGTCACCTGATACAGCAGGGCTATTCTTACGTTTTATATTTTACGGCTTATACTGTTCTGCATAGGAAGATAAGGGGGAATTCTAGAAGGAAAAATACAAGTGTGTTCCTGGCTGTATGAAGATAAGTAAGAAAACATTGCAGTCAATGTTTGTTAAAAAAAAATTATTCTGCATCCATGGTCTGACTAAAACACAAATTACAGTGAATTTTACTAACAGCATCATTGAACACACCATCCCTCTGACATCCTACTGGTTTTGGAAGAATAATGGATGGGAATCAGTTTTCTGTGACTTGGGTTATCGTAGCTGGTTGGTTGTCTCAGAGCAAAGGCTGTTGGGTGGCATCTAGGATTCAACCCATCTGTTCTTCTGACCTGTGAGGAAGATACAACAGAGGCAAGCTGAATTGTTATGCTCCTACAATTCTCTTACAAGTTTTAGGGTTTACTCAGAAAAAGCTAGAAAGGACAAAGAATGTGGACAGTAAAATCTATATAGCTTCTGCTGCCTCTTGCTTTTTGTTTTGTTTGTTTTGAGATTTATTGTAATTTTAATGAGACAGTGTTGTATTTCATATATTGTTAATGCTTTAATTTGAATATTTATGTATTCTCCACCCTGGGACCTTCAGGTGAAGAGCAGCTTATGAATACTTTTGATAGGAAGATAGAGAAGAAAGATCTGAGGGTTGAGGGTTTGAGGTTTCCTTTTTTGACCAAAAAAACCCTGTGAGGACTGTTTTTTCTGTCCCATTTTTCTTTTCTTAAAAGCCCATGAAATGCTCTTCAGCCATTTTAGATAATGGGGATTTGATACACAAATAGCTCCCCTTGCCTTGGCTGGCATTTGGTTCAAGCCCCGAGCTCAATGAATTCCTTGAAGAGCTGCAGGGTCTAGGCCATCAGCCCATGCAAAATTAAAATAAGTAGTGGCATTTCAGATGTGAACCTTTGGTATAACATGCTGGAAAGTCTGTCAGGTTGGTTACAGAAAGCCCTACCATTATGTACAGGCTTAGGAGGCAGCACTGTTTTGTCTTCTGAGTTACAGAGGTGTGCACTTGATGGGTGATTCTAGCATATATATATATATATTAAGCCCACTTGCCTACAAACGGTTGGAACTCTGCTAATAGCAGAGAAAGTTTGCTCAGAACTCAGTAATCTATTGTGGGTATAACTACTATAAAAATGTGGCTTCTCTATTTTGGGTTAGATTTCATATTCAGTTCAGCAGTGCACAGCTTTGGAGCAGAGGTCCAACTTAGCAAAATGAGTGCCGGGGGAAGGGGAATTCAGAAGGGCTGACTTTTAATGTTTTGAAATCAGTAAGTAAAGCAATGCATATTGCCACCTAAGGAGCCCACCCCCCAACATGTGTCAGGAATTGTTCTACTCACAAGTAGAACCTCGGCAGAGACACATGCCCGACTGGCATGTTCCCTCCTTCCTGGGCGATCGTTCGGGAGCTTCTTAGACATTCCTCAGCCCGAACAACACAGCGACAGATGCCAGAAGACATCTGCACACTTAGAGATCCACAGAGTGTGCACAGTTGCATAACAGACATCAGCAACTCAGCAAGTTGGGCTAAACTAGTTTATTTACATATAAACACACACAGAGCTCTGAGACATGGCTCTCCCTCTCTCTCTCTATCATCAGGCAGCAAAGAGAAAGAACAAAGCACAATAATCCCACTTCAGGGAACACAGCAAGACAAACATCCTGTCTACGTCACATCCCATTTCTGTGTAATCAAAACACATACCCAGTCACGTGATAGACAACAAACCCATGACTGCACACGGGGAATGAATCTCCAACAACGTGTAGAGTCCAAAATCTAAAATTGTCCAACCAGAGTAAGAAGCATACCTAGGCTCTCTTGCTCTCTTGGCAAGAAGCTGTATTGGTGCCTCTGAAGGTGGGAGAGACCACGGACCAGAAACTCTAAAAGTTTTGTCAGCTTTCACGCTCCGCCATTGGCTTTCTCTGCGGCCATTGGGGTCGGGTCTGCCTCCTCTTCTCCTTCTCCTCCGTCACTTCCTGCAAATCCGCCCCCTGTCTGGGCAGTAGGGAATGTCCTTTTCCAAACACTTTCAGTGCCTCCTTTTATCAAGGTGTATTGCAGTCCTATAAGCTTCTGTCACTTCTACAAACACTCTTTGTGGAACAAAGTAATGAGACTGGAGGAATGCAAATATTCAGTCCCATCACCTCTGCGGAGGAAAAGCAGCCCACACCCTGCTGCCTTCTCTTACTCGATTTTACAATTGGTGCCAGGTTGTGGGGGGGGTAGGGAGAGAGAAGAGGGGAGAGAGAGAGAATATATCTAATCCTATTGACATTTAGAAGTTGGATGATATCTTCCTAACAGCGCTAGCCAGAGACATTTCAACACCTGAGGTGGAAAACCTATCACTCCTCTGGTGGTAAAGCTATAATAAATTAATTAAACGAGAAGCTGGCACCAACCTTCTGTTGGAAATCCTGCAAATTCATTTCACCTGAGTAGGCACTTCCAAATTTGTCTCAAATGTAATTTTAGACAGAAATGTGCAGAAACGTAAGACATGTTTGCTAAACTTGTAAGATTTCTTTAAAAAAACAAAACAAAATTCAGAGATGGTCTAGAGACCTAGTAAACATGCCAGCTGGACTAGACAGAGGCAAGCTATCATCTATAAAAATTAAAATAAAATATAGGACACATTTATTTATCATGTGTGCAGCAAAACAGAACATCCAGTTTTAGCATGTTTAGTTCTTTATTGCACTTTAACCCTGCCCTTCATCTGACGCAGTTTACATTTGGCATATTAAAGCAGCAATAAAACTAATCCTAAAACAATCCTACTATACAATTAAAATAGACCCTATTACTGCAGCAGACTGATTATTTCCAACTGGCCTCACCCAGGCGTTTTCAGTTTTCTCAATGGGTGAAAAGATAAATCTTTGAATTGCGCCAAAATACCAGCAGCCCCTCAAAGGAGAAGGGAGTTCCTTGAAAGAAGAGATGGGGAACCTTGGAACTTCCAGATGGTGCTGGATTACAAGTCCAAACATCTCTGACTAGTATTGGCCATGCTTGTTGGGACTCTGTGTTGTTGGCTGGAGTCCAACAGCATGTTCCCCACCTTTCCTCTCACGTGGTGCAAGGAGACGGATTTCCCATATAGATTTCAGAGCCCAGGCCAGTATAGGAGGATACATTTTAATGCACAAAGCAGGGGAAAGCATTACAAAACCAATGCCTTTTCTCATGCCCTTGCTTTCCTCTGCTCGTTTCAATGCTTTTCTTCTCCCACGCTATATGAGTTGGCCATCGTGGCTTTTGCGGTGGGGGATGCAGAGAAGAGCAGTAGAAATAATAGCTCACACTAATTCAAAACATTGCTAGGAGTAACTGCACTAAATAGCTCCTTCTCGCCTCGAAATTTCCCACCCTTACTGACTTCAGCTGCCGGAAGAACAGAGTCCTGCGCGGTGCATATTTACTGTATTCGATACAAATGCATGCTGAGTGATATCTTTTTGTATGAAATTTCCTGTGAAACAATAAGGAATCTTCATATTCCCATGGGCTGATGCACACACACACACACACACACACACACACACACACGAGAGAGAGAGAGAGAGAGAGAGAGAATATTTTCTTTTTGTTTCTCCATATTTTCATGTTTTTTTATAACTGCCTCTTCTTGGCTGCCTGCAGTTTTGCTGTTTTTCCCATCCCTGTGTTTAGTAGGCAGCAGAGCAAGTTTGCATGAACTGTTATGCTCCTGGCAGCTCAGAAGCCAGTCTGTTTAAAACTTCTAAAAGCAGTATTTCATTCATGTGTTTCTCGGTCAGTAGAACGTGACCAGCTTATGTCCATTTTTAGCTTTGGCTAGTGTTTCAAAATGTGAACAAAATGTTTGGCTTAAGACACCATCTTTTTCTGTTTTGGTTGTTAGAGAAATTCTTTTGCCAAATGTTCAGCATGACTATTCTTTTAAAGGAGGTTATTCCCTCACCCCATGAAGTGCCTAATTTGGCCTTTCAAAAAACTTACTTTGAAATATTCATATGCAGAATGATGTAATAATTGCTGCTCAGTGCTTCATTGTAGTGTTATTATAGACTTGCACAGATTAAGACGTGGGGTTGCATCCAGACTTAATCATGCTTAGAGTAGACCGGTTGAAATCAATGGGACATGTCTTGACTAACTTCAATCCCATTTATTTCTGTGGGCCTGCTCCGAGGAAAACTAAGTCTGGATCCAACCCCTAGAACAGAAATATTTATTTATTTCACAAAATGTATACCCCACTTGACTGCAAGGGGAAAAAAACAAGTCTACAAAAAAAAGATAGAATAATAAAAGTATCACTAAGCAAATTAACAACAATAATTTAAGACATCAAAAAAGTTAAAATGGCAATAGGCTTAAAACAGATTAAAACTTGCACCAACTTTAAGGCTCTGTACCGGTACTATTGTTGAATAAAATGTAAGCCTTAGGTGGGTGTGGCATCTCCCATATTGATGAGCATTGGAAGCTGCCTCTACTGAGTTAGACCATTGGTCAGTCTAGCTCAGGGGTCAGCAACCTTTTTCAGCAGGGGGTCGGTCCACTGTCCTTCAGACCATGTGGTGGGCCGGATTATATTTTTTTTGGGGGGGGATGAACAAATTCCTATGCCCCACAAATAACCCAGAGATGCATATTAAATAAAAGCACACATTCTACTCATGTAAAAACACGCTGCGTCCCGGACCGTCTGCAGGCTGTAATGAGAAGGAGATTGGGCCGTATCCGGCCCACGGGCCTTAGGTTGTCTACCCCTGGTCTAGCTCATTATTATTCTAAATTGACTGGAAGCAGGGGTCTCCCCCAGCCCTACCTAGAGATGCTGGGGATTGGACCCAGGATCTTACGCATGTAAAGCTGATGCTCTACCACTGAGCTGTGGCTTTTCCTCAAAGGGAGCAAGAAGTAGGGCTGCACCAAGTGCCTCTTTCCCCATCTTCTGTATGGACAATCACTAGAACTATACACATGAAGGCCCTCTCTCTGCAGACATTTGTGTAGGAAGGGGCCTAAACAGGAACATATGATGTCAAGGGGCGGAGCTGCTCAATGCAACCCCCATCTTCAACATGGAAGCTATGACGCCTGCATAGGCATAGTGTTGATGTCTTTTCTATATGCAACATTAACCTAGAGTAAGGTCACCCACCACCTTGGGCTAGCAAGGTTCCTAGATTCCATCACTTGTACAATTTAACCTTTACCTTGTTGGGGAAGCATGGATCTGTTAAATTTCTCCAACAAGGATGCTCAAAGAGTCTGTTCATATACCCACACTGTCCCCAGGAATCATCAGCAAACTTTGGTGGGGACAGGTTTTGGCAGTGTGAACATAACTTTTCCCTAGTCTTTGCACGTGTGCCAGATGCAAAAAATAGTAGCTGGTTAAGGATGCATGACATTTCTAGATATAAATCGGTTCTAGATATAGACAGTTCTAGATATAGATTATGGGACACGGGTGGCGCTGTGGTCTAAACCACTGAGCCTAGGGCTTGCCGATTGGAAGGTCGGTGGTTCAAATCCCAGCGATGGGGTGAGCTCCCGTTGCTCGGTCCCAGCTCCTGCTCACCTAGCAGTTCGAAAGCACATCAAAGTGCAAGTAGATAAATAGGTACCGCTCCGGTGGGAAGGTAAACGGCATTTCTGTGCGCTGCTCTGGTTTCTCCAGAAGCGGCTTAGTCATACTGGCCACATGACCCGGAAAAACTGTCTGCGGACAAACGTCAGCTCCCTCGGCCAGTAAAGCGAGATGAGCACCACAACCCCAGAGTCGTTCGCAACTGGACTTAACTGTCAGGGGTCCTATACCTTTACCTTAGATATAGATTGGTTTATGGTGCCACATGCCCCTGCAGTAAAGTGCGTCTTGGCTTGAGCCACAATTATATCATTATGGTGCCAGTTCTCTGGAAATCTCTTTCTTTGGAAAGTGAAGGAAGCCCCAACATATGTTTTTCGACATTGGTTGAAAACTTTCCTTCCAAGTCTTCCTAAATTAGTTTCTTTTATCTCTAGTAGGGTTTTTGATACTACATTATGGTTTATACCCAGTTTCTGCCACTGCTTGGGAATTCTCTGGATGCAGAGTGGTTTGTAAATTCTGGAATAAATAAATAAAAATAAATAAAATAGAACGTATTTCCCTATTCGTACAAACCACAACTGAGAGTGTGGGTGGAAATGGAACTTTTGATCCTGGTTGTCAGGATTACCACATTATAGTATTTTGTTTTTATGTAAGCTGCCTTGTAAAATACTTCAAAACTAAAGAAGGGTAGAAATAATATTAATTTCCGTCATTAGTTAAATGCATCAATAGAGAATGGCCCATGCAAGTTTAAAGACCTGCAGTAAAGCACATATGCAAACCATGGTCTGATCCTTTCTTAACAGCTCCTTCTATGTATTTTGAGACTGTAAATATGTGTGCATGGGGTTGTTGACCTATCAGAAAAGAAAGGCTTGTCTGCCTCATCATTTTCACCTAATGTGCAGGCTTCAGCTGAGTTTTCCACATGCTTAAGGAAATAGATGGTTGATCTTAGCTGCAACCCAGCATTTTGCATGCTGTAGCATAAGAGCATGGAATGGGCATGTGTGTGCTTCCTCCATAGCCATCCCACGCTCACAAATTGCACTGACCAAAGGGAGAAATTAAAGAGCCGTTGGTGGGAGAACAAAGCAGTGTCTTGCCAGTGGCAGCTGTAAGCTTTTGCTCTTACAGCCAGTTCTCCGCGCACCTCCTACTTTCTGCACTAGAACCCAAGCACAGCCTCAAGCTGTTGCATTTTAACAGCACTAGTCAAGGGATCAGACTTGAAAGGTTTTATTAGTTCTGCTTCATGGAGACTGGGCCTTTTGAATTTAGAAAATACGACAAATAGGGGTGGGCATGAAATGCATGCATGGTAGAAGCTTATAAAAATTGTATGTGATGCGGAGGAAGTGGGCAGAGAGATTTTTTTCTGCCTTTCTCACAATACTAGAACCTCTGAGACAATTGGCTGGCAGGATAGACATCACACATCACAGATAGAATCTGAGATGTGGCAATGCCACCAGTTTAGATGCATCTAAATGGGGATTAGACAAAGTCATGGAGGGAAATAACAATAGTAAGTACGGAGGATTGCCATGGCCAGAAGCAGCATGCCACTGAATATCAGCTGGGCATCCTGTCCTGCTCATGAGCTTCCAAGAGGCATATGACTGGCCAGTGTGAGGAGCTGTAAAAGGGTGGTATGGAACTAGGCAAACCTTTGGTCTACCTAGTGCAGTGTTTCCCAACCTTGGGTCTCCAGCTGTTTTTGGACTACAACTCCCATCATCCCTAGCTAGCAAGACCAGTGGTCAGGGATGATGGGAATTGTAGTCCAAAAACAGCTGGAGACCCAAGGTTGGGAAACACTGACCTAGTGGACTCTTCCTATGTTCTCATGAGTCCACCAGCCTCAGCTAGCTGACCTGATCCCTCTAACCTCACCTACAGACGTAGTGTGAAAAATAAATACCTTTCACAAGTGTTGTTTTTAGGTGATGCGTGGAGGGTGTGTTTTGCACCCAGATATCCATACCTGAGTGACAACTTTAAAGTAGGAAGCAGCCTCCATTAAATCTTTGGTGCCAAGTTTTCTTTTAGCTTGTTCTTCCAAGTAATAACTTCCCAATTGGATCTCTGCTCAGTTCTTGAAAGGAAATCTCTCTGTCTTCAGCTGGAGCATGTTCCCATTCACTAGTCCTCTCCCTGGTGACTTCTTGTGCCAAAAGATATTAGACCCTTAGTTTCTAGATCAGTGCTCTCCTATATAATTATAGGCAGTAATACACGGTACTGATTTCTGTTCGAGTTGTACCAATGTCTTTAATGGTTAAATAATTCAGGAAGCTCTTCTCATTATAAAGTGCGCTACTGCCAAAAGCCATGTGGAACTTTCTTGTTATTGCCCATATGGGGACCAATAACTGCTATGAATGGCCGACAAATTCATTCTCTTTTACTCACTGGGGCATCATCTTTCTTTTGGCACAGAATCTGACTTGCTGTGTGCTTCTTTTTCATTTCCCATGGTTAGTATGGCCTAGTATCCCCACCCCACCCCCATTTTTGAGTAGCTTGATGGCAGTTATACTGGAGGAAAGTTGTTGATATATTGGGATGGTGCCAGATTTTGCAACTGGGCTTGATCTACAAAAAGGTTTAGCAGGAGTATTTGGATTTAAGCCTATCTCATCCCAATGATATCAGTGGAACGCTGCACCATAATGTGCAATCTATGAGTGTGCAGGATGTGGTCTTGATTGTGGCTTCACAAGTGCAAATGTTCTTTCCATCACTACTGATCACCCCACAGCAAAGACGTGGAACTTTTGTACAACATGCTTTGTAGACATTGGTTGTTTGATAGTTTCCATATTTTGTTATATCTCTGCTGGCTTATGGAGAGTTGGGTTGTTGGGTTTCTGTTGTGCTGTATTTTCTTTCATGTGCTTGAGGTTGAACTGCTAGCCATATTGGAAGTTGTTTTAAGACACACACAAAAGAGTTACAAATATTTCAATAAATTAATAAATAGCAGCATTTTGGAGGTGAACTGTTTTGGGGAAATAACATCATACAGACTGATATCGATGAAGCCACGGGATCCAGTGAAAGAAGTTATTTGGGTCTAAGATAGTTGCAGAGATGGATCAAACCTAGTTTTCAAATTCTGCTTCAGATTTTTAAAAATCTGTTACTGATTTGCTTCCATACTTCCTCTCCCCACCCCACCCCCAACCTCTGCTGTTTGCTTTCGCATTACTCTTTGAACATTATTATTGGGTCACACGGAGCACCAAGATTGTTTTGCTCCATTTTATACTTAGCAGCTAATGCTTAGCTCAGTGGATATTTCCCTTAGTCAGAGCTTCAGGATCCTGGTTTATTCAGCCAACATATGCTCCCGTCTTGGACCCTGTAATAAAACTGTGCTTGCACCCTTTGGAACAGTGTCTGCTGCTGGTCTGGCCAAGAAATACCAACTGAATCACTTGAGAGCCAGAACCACATGATGACTCTGTGTGTGGGTCCTGTTAGGCACTCACCCAGTGACAGGGAGGAGAAAACAAGATAGAAATTGTGTTGAAATGATTTGTAGGGGGGTTATACATTCTGAACATTGCAACACATATATAAGCATTCCTATATATGCTTCTCTGATTGTTCACATGGATGCTCACCTAACAGATCTTAAGCTGCTTTTGGCTCCCCTCACTTTTCAAAGTAGTTTGCCATGTAGCATGATGGAAGGGGAGTGATCTTTGCAGGGGAAAACAAGCCTAAAAGACTCCTTTGGTGAACTAGTTTCATGGATCTTGGGATCTTGGCCATCGTTTCCTTGTTAATATTTTATTGGTCTGTATTTTTTTGGCCATGGCTCACAATGGAATGGAATAGTGTTTCCACCTCCATTAATGTAAGTGAGCACCTATGTGTCATGGCCTTGTAAAGAGCAACTTGCTTGGTTACCTATTGTGAATGGGAATCATTCAAGGAAGCTTTTGTAAAAATATATTTAACATTTGTAAAGATACTTGCAGCTTTTCTTCCTTCCAGTTATAAACATGCTACAAATATCAAGCATACCTAACCAATTTCTAACCCAGCAACGTGCAGAATTCAGCAGCCACTGATGAGGTATCATGCTGGGTATTTGCTAATGGCTGCCATTTTGCTAATGGCTGTATTTGCTAATGGCTGCCATTTTCAGTGGTGATCAAGGATAGGTGGCCCAACCCCCTACTATTGGTTCTTACATAATGGTGTTGGAGGTGGCATGTGCCAAGTAGCCACATAGCTCTTAAATGATCCACAGGACACTTAATATCACCAGCATGTGCCTAGATGGTATATGGCAGACCTGAATTGGGCTGATCTTATCTTCCAGAGACTCTGACACTGTCATGTGGCATCTGACAATGAAGGCATTGGGAGGGAGGGGCTTCTCCCTACTGGATGTAGTGTGACCATTTACCCACCAAGCCATGGCTGCTGGAATGACCAAAAAAATGTGCAAGGTGGATTCTAAACCCTACCATGTCATCCGTTCTCATGTTGGCATTCCCAATACTGTTAGATCTGGCTAGAGGTAGAGCTGGATTTTAAAGAGTTTATTTGAAAATTCCCTAAATATGGAGAAATGGAAATCAGCCCTTGGCTGTGAAATGTGTTTTTTCACTTAACGGTGGTGGTTGTGGTTAAGAGTGCAAAGTTGATATAGGTAGATAGACATGCAGCTCATAGAATAGGCAGCATTCCTCCTTCCTAATGTATATACATCAGGGGCATACTCCCTAATTCACACAGAAAGGCAGAATGGTACTGACTTATTTCGAAAAAGATCTCTTAGTAACAGAAAGGTTACAATGTAATGAAGTAAACAGACTTGAGATTTATCAGGAGACCCTCCTCAGTCTGCCTGCTACAGCTGCTGCTGTTACTGGGGTGACTACTTTAAAGCAATTACACCATTTTTCTTATTGACATTTAATCCTGAGAACAATTTTTAAGAGAGATGTTGCCAGCCCAGCTCATGCAGAGTTCGGTTGCCGTTGAATTTTGTCCAAAGTGAAATTTGATGTAAATTTAGAGGGTCCTGCTCAAGAAAAATAGTTTTAGGAATACAGAGGGAAGGGTTGCTGTTGATTTTTAAGAGCAAGATTGCCAAGGTTGGGAATTTCTATGCAACTCTAAACTCCTGTTATTAACTGAAGGTTTATACTATGATTGCACCAAATATTCTCTCCATATTTGATGTCTGAGTGAAAAAAACTAGTGATTTCAATGGGGTAGATGTTTCTCCTGAAAAACATTTCACACGGAAATAGTCACCTCTCTTCCATCATTCATGCCTTTGTTTCTGCTTACTGCCTCTTATTTGGTGTCATTCCCCCCCCCGCCCCCCAAGCTGGCTACTGCTTCTTCCAGGGTTAGTCACATGAACGATCTCCCCACACTAGGGCTTCCATGAGCACTGCCAAAAGATAGGTTGAATGCTATTAGGAGGAGCTGCCAAATCACATGTCCACTTTGAAGTTTACAATTAGAAATCTGATGGTAGCACTCCGGGCTGGGAGGGTCCCAGGAGCTAACAACCACTAGCAGCCCTTACACTGTGCAGAAGGTTTCCTGTCTACATACATTAAGGGCTCATCCACACTTCTTCTTGTCCCATGCCAAGAAAGCATGGGTCCGAGCGGTTTTCTACTTGTCCCTGTGCTTTCTAGGTTATGGGTCTTAGTGGTTTTGCCTTTTGCCTGCCGCTTTCCCTCAGAACACCCTCTCTTTGGCGCTCCATCGGAACAAATGGCAATCCATGGAAAAACCAATTGCCGTTTGTTCCGATTTAGTACTAAACTGCAGGTTTTCATGGGGGCAAATGGAAGTGTGGATGAACCCTAACACTGTATGCACTCGTTCATTGCAGCGGGACTGACTGGAGTCACAATCAGGCAGAAACCAGAGCAGATAAACCACAATTCTGTCAGAAGAAGTATGGCAGATAATGGCCTCAACTATTCGTGCATGGAAGCAACAGGCTACTGTGCTTGTAGGGACCCTTGTATTTTTTCCACAGCCCTTCACATTCAGCAGCAAAGTCCTGTGATCACGGAGCATCCCTCAATGCCTCTCACATCCCTTGTAGAGGGTCGCTCTCTTTTACCTTCCTGACTACCATTATGACACTGCAATACATTTATACCTAACCCTTTCACCACAGAATTCAGGTATCCCATTTATACCTAACTCTTTCACCTGAACAGAACTCAGGTATCCCATTTGATATTCACAATGACTGATGTACACACAGCTGAAAGTTAATGACTGGCCCAAGATCACAGGCGGAGCAGGAATTTGAACTTGGGTCTCCTTGGTTCAAGTTCCACTACTGTAGTGGTAAGGAACCCTTGGATCTGCAGATGCTGCTCAACTGCAGCTCTCATTGCCCTTGACTTCTGTGCTGACTGCGGCTGATGGAAGTTGGCATCTGGAAAGCTAAAGGTTCCCCAGCCTTGCTCTACACCGTAATGTCTGTCTGATGAGAAGGTTGGAGAGGCACAGAGACTGCTGTGCTTCTGAATCTTAGGATTGAGTTGACCATGCAAGTTAACAGGAAAGCACAATTAAGAGGGGAAAGGATTGAATGTGAATGTATGTTAGATCCCAGCTTTACATGTTGTTTTCTCAATGTGCTGTGTTTGAGCCTATGCTCTTGTTGCTTTGCTATTCGACATTATAATGTTAACATTATATATGTATAGAACCTCTTTTTTTCAATCCACAAATATATTTGGACCCTGTAATTGTTGGTGTGTCCATTTAACAATGGGGGAAGTTTAACAGACTTCCACTTGGCTCCCTTGACAGTTTTTTCTCAATATAAATATACCATCTGGGAATGCTTGAATCAGTGTTTCCCACATAATTGCTTTCTTATGTCATTGTCAATTCTAGTTTATTTTACTGTGCAAAGTAGCCTCCTGCTCTATTATTTTCAGGGAAAGTTACTGCTGCTGCAGCCGCAACAGCTTTGGGTGTTAGGACTGGTTGAACCCTTCCCACTTACTGAAGAAAACAGTGTCATAAGTAGGACAACCTCAAAATTTCATTACTCTTGGGCACCAACCCTGCACAAAACACCAGACTGTGCTTTGGAAAAAGAAAATTCAAATCCTCCTCTTCGATTCCTCTCCCAAAAGTCAGAGGAGTCATTGCGCATTATGAACCAATTTTATTCAAAAAGGAATAATGGTCCCAGTTCTGTAAAACAGGCGTGGCTGACCAAGTGCCCTCTAGAGGTTGGCTACCCTACAGGGTGTGAGAAACCTGTGGCCATCCAGTTGTTATTGGACTACAGCAGCCATGTTTGCTGGGGCATATGAGAGTTGTAGTCAAACAACATCTGGAGGTCCACACAAGTTAGGCACCCTATGCTATAAAACAAGTGTATTGTTTGAGGAGAATGGAAAAGAGAGGCTTTTGTCTGCCTTACTTCAGGCCTTCAGGGAGCCATTCAACCAAGAGGGGAAACTCCATCAGACCTACACAGCCAATCAGATCATGTGTTACCTCAGTCAACATCATGCCATTCTGCTTGGTGCTAAGCAACACCTCCCCACCTCTAGGTTAGTTAACTGACTAACAACAGAATTAACCCTTAGGTTAAAAACTCTATGATCCCTGCTGGTGCACTTCCAACAATTTTCCTCTCTGCTCAAGCCCAGCCTTTCTTACTGATACCGGTAATATCCGTACATATCCAGCATCTGATTGAACCAAGTGCCTTGCTATTGGGTTTCAACTTTCAGTCTTCTTCTAATTCTGCAATGCTAGCAAAAGAAATGTTCCCATCATGAGTACCTGGCTTGACATTCCAAAGGCATATTTCCCAGCAGTCATGTTTGAAACCTACATTCCCTCCTCATTTTTTCCCATCAATAAACTATCCTGGAGTATTGCATGGATCTTTAAACCCTTCTTAATCTCATACTCCAGATGTGACACGTGAAATCTGTACACACCAGGGTGAATTTAAGGGGGGCAGTGTCACCCTTTCCCTTGATTACTTGTAAATCAGGCCATTAATGCCCCCTGAATACAATTTATTAGGATTATAATATCTATGGTTATATGTTTGATTTTCCGTATTGCTTTCTGCAAATGTTTCACCAAAGCACATTTTGACACGTTAGAGCAAATGATTACTGAGGAGTTGAAGAGCCTCTTTCAAATGCAGCATGGAGAAAGAAACGATGGATTCTCTCTATAAATATCAACATGGGGTGGAGGAGATGGGTGGGGGAGAATTTGCATTAAGGCTATGCAAAATGTCATCTGAGCCATATGATGGCTAATCCCAAAAGACAAGCTTAGCAAAATGTCTTGACTTCGGGGTGCAATAGTTCTTTCAGCAACAGATCCCCTTAATCTCAGCGGCTTGCACTGAATTAACCAATTAACACTACAGAAAGGATTTCTACCGTGTTTATTTTCTTTTGAATACAGCACTTTGTTTCTGAATTTAAAAATAAATATGAGAGAGGGGGGGATTTTAATTCCAATAATTTGATGCTTTCTGTATGCTTGCACTGTCACATTTGCAGAAAATGTGTCTGAGAAAGGATTAAATATTGGGTTCTTTTTTTCGCCTTCTTGCAGCTTCTTTTTAAAGGAGCACATCTCCCAAACTGTCACACACACACACACACACACATGAACATCATTAAGAGAGTCAAGCCAGGATCAGTGGTGGCCACCCATGGTCACAAAATTTATTAAGAATGTGAATTCTGCAAGAAAGGGTGCCACATGAAAGTCTCTCGCAACACTGCCTAGAGATGCCAAGGATTAAATGTGGAACCGCTTGATTGCAAAGTAGGTTCTCTATCACCAGTAGGATGGTGAGGTGAGTGGTGGCGTTTACCTGACCTCATGGCAAATGGGTCACTGCTGCTTATTGGGAGGGGCAGGGTGGTGGGGAGGTCAGTGGTGTGCAAATGCAGCAAAGGAGACCATGCGGCTTCTCTGCCACCTTGCCCCTCCCAGTATACCTCCCAGTAAGCAGCAGCGACCCACCTGCTGGGAGGCTTGGAGTGTGCTGCTGCTCCACCCCACTGTCCACTACTGTTTATCACTGAACAGCAATATGAGATGGTGAAAGGAAAAGATGTGCCAGTGAACAAGAGAGAAAACGATTCCGATCTGGCTGCCTATATTAGAGCTTTTGGGGGTTGAACCAGGAAGCGCGTGGTTTAAGACAAAGCCCTCACTTGTTGAGCTACTGAAAAAATGTGTATGCTTAAATTTTAGGAACTTCTTCAATCACAGAAATGAATAAGCACAAGGCTGTCTTAAGCATATGCGGCGCTGGGGTGCCAAGATCGCCCGGCACCTCCCCCCCGGGTTGGCCAGTCCCAGGCGCGCGGGGGGCGGAGCTGGCTGGCCGCCTTAGCATCTTGCTGGCTCGGTTGCCCCCGAACTCGCGGCACAGAGCCGCCCGCAGGAAAAGAGCCCACCGCTGCGCTCCGACCAATGGGCGGGCTCTTCCCCAGACTCAACTCTCGGGCCCCTGACTCTCGGCCTGGTGCCCCTGAGAGCCCAGCGCCTGGGTGCCCCGCACCCCTAGTGCCTATGGGTAAGACGGCCCTGAATAAGCATATACTGTAAGGGTTGGGGAGAGTCTGTGGGCCTACTGAGGTTGCGCAATTTCTTGTGAGTTATTGCTAGAGGCTATTGCTGCTTCTCTTCATTTCTCCAACGGAGGAAGGGGCAGGTGGGGTGCCCTTGGGGGCCATGCCCTGTTGGGTCTTGCCGCCCGAGGTGACTGCCTCATTCTGCCTCATGGGCAGGCTGGCCCTGCCCACAATCAAGGTGCCACCACCAAGAAGGCCCTTTTTCAGTAACCACCAGCTACACCTCAGGTGGTAGGGAGACGAAGAGAAGGGCTACTAATAACCTTGAAGCATATTGACAGGCACATGAAGAGAAAGGCAATCCTTACACATATCCAGTTCTCAAGCTGTAGAGGGACTTTAACGATCAAAGCCAACCATATGATCTGAGCCCAGAAATTAACCAGCAGCCAGGACACTTGGACTGGTGCAATACAGTTGTAACATCTTGTGTCAGTTCTGATTGGATCATTCAGTCACTCTCAGTGCAGAGACACAGCAAAGTCACTGGGCCCCTGCAAAGCTATGTTTGACTCTGTTTTAAATGGCAAGATCAAAATCAAAAATAAAAGTCATGGGGCTGAGGAAGGGAGAGGCTACCAGCAGTATCACTAAACTCCTCTGTGCTGTCGCAAGCTATTACTGCTCTTCCTTTGCACTGAACACTGAATCTGTACTAGGCTCTTCTTAGCCTTCCAACCATGCCAGTTCCTGTTGTTTGTTATTCCTGCAGAATGGAAAGTCAGTTTTTACATGGTTTCAATTTTTGTCCACGTGGTCTCATTGCAAATCTCCGAAACCCTTTGTACGATGTTGTGCGCATTTTTACATGCCTATTCAGTTCAAATTTGTGCAGGGTAAAATGATCTGTAAAATTTATTCAAATTAAGTTGGTAAATGCAGGATAATTGGGGTGGGGATGGGAACAGCATAACAAAATAATAATAATAATAATTCTGTCGAGCAGAAATCCATTCGTCTTCTGACAGTGAATTTGCCTTTCTCTTGAACTATGTCCTTGACTCACCCTATTTTGCTTAACCAAGAGATGTCACATTTTACCCTCTGCTGTCAATTTTAAGATCTTTTTCCCCAACCTACCACAACGTTAACATCTCTTAAATGCAGTTTTGGTCTGTGTTATATAACACTGGTCAGGTCACATTTAGATTAGCGTGCTCATATCCTGTCAGGGAGTCATTTCACAAAACCCAAACCAGACAAGACATTCGAAAGCCAAGGTAACAAAAGATTAAAGGGGGAAAGAGACCAAAAAATAAAAATAAAATAAAACAGCTTATTCTGTGTGCACAAATAATACACATGAACAGGGCCTAATTTAAGTGTTCCAAATCATACATGGGGATAATGTAGGTTGCTTTTTTTAGCCGTGCAAGGAGAAGCGGCAGAAATCACTCTCAGAAATAAGAAATCCCTCTTCTGAGACAAAGCTAGACGTTGGGCAGAGATCTGGGTTTCGAAACTGCCGTCTCTGTGAAACCTCTGCAAAGCAGCATTGGACAGGGATACTTTGAAGAGACTTTGAAGAGAAGGGAGGAACAGTACCACTGATGGACCCCTAGCTCCAACACCCCCACCGCCCCCCACACACACCCAATGTGGCCACACTTTTTTCTTCTGCTGCCGCCATGGTTGCAGCACCAATATCACTTAACCCACCTCTTTGCCTGACCCCAAGATGTCCATTTTAGCAGTGGATATGCTGAAGTGCTGCTTCTGAATCATTGCCCGAAATGTAATGCCTGAGCCCACGAATCTATGAAATCTGGCAAAATCTGACAAAGGGAGGGTAAGTGATGACACAGCCTGGTCGTATCCATGAGTCATATCCTGAGTTACCTGGTCATATCCTGAGCTACTGGGGCCCTTGGCCAATTACTGGCACCAGGCCAGACTTAACCCACCACCTGTCTCCCACTTTTTGCCCCGCATGTCCTTCCCCTGAGTTGTATTACCCCAGGGGAGCTGAATTCCCATGAAAGGTTCTGTATACTTCTCAGGGAGACATGGCCCTGTTGCTTTACAGCTGTTTGGCAGACTCCCAGAAACCCAAGCTCTGTAAAATGTCAACTCCCATCCTCAACCAAGGAAAAGTTCTGATAGTGAATGGGAACAGTATTCTAAATGTGGGCCTGTGCAAAGTGGCCTAGTTTTCTCTAAGGTGGTAAACTCGTATCTAAGATATATCATGACCACAGGTGGTAACTCAAGATGGAGTTTGCTTGCTGCTCACCCACTCGATGGCCATGTTCCCAGCCTGTGATCTCAAGTTCATCTTCTGGATTGCATCCAATTACTCTGGGCCAAGTTACTGGTGAATGCAGCTGTGCTAAATTATTCTTATCACTTTCTATATCCAAGGAGTACCTTTACTAGGCTGCTGGTTTCTGGAGCCCTTTTACATTGTGGCATGTTTTTAATTTCTCCATTGCTGATCGAGTCACCCACAAGAAATGCCAATTTGCAAAAGCCACAAAACAGCCCATAGAACACTTCGGTTACAACACTGCAAATTGCCTGGTTATGGTTTGTAAAAAGATACGCTCACAGAAAGCTAGACATCTTACTACTAGTAGGCTTAACTGATAAAGGAATAAGAAGAAAGCAAAAGCAGAAAATATTGCTATGTGTTTGGGTCCCCCAGCATTTGTGGGTGCAGGGGCACCCATAATTCCTGGAATTAGTAAAAGCTCAATGTAAAACTTGCAGAGTTTTACAAAGAGAGACTTGTCCCTGGCCTCAAGAGGCATACAATCTGAAAGACAAGTCAGACAAGGGGAGGGTAGATATATGTTATTGCATTTAGAAGAAAGATAATATAATTATCTATGCTGGTGTCCTCTATGGTCTCCCGAGACAAACAAATGCCAACAGTGTCCTCACTGAAGAACATATTCTCAGTAGAAAAAGTAGACCTTGCAGTCCTAGTTTCTTAGAACCTAAATTAACAGTAAATTTCTTAATTCCAAAGTAGACAAAGCACAGTACATGGCTGCCACATACAATGGCAACCATCAGTCCCGGTCTCCTTCCCTTTCTATAATGCCTTGTAGCACTTTCTCTGTGTTGTGACATCTTGACAGTTCTTGCATCCCTGACCCTCGCCATCAGCAACCAATGAGGTGGAGCAGCGGTGGGGCGGGGAGAGGAAATGGAAGATGTTACAATGTAATGACACTGACACATGGTAAGTTCCCTTAGACGTTAAGGAGAGGCAGAACAAAATACGTAACTTCCATTTTTGGGGCAGCCTCGTGATCATGTTAGCATCTAGTTTGGCTCTTAACTGGCTGCAGTGGTCACACTTGTATAGGAACAGGAAAAGATGCAAAGGTAATAACATCTGTTCTCCCAGCAATATGTATGTTTGTGGGTGTTTACACACACACACACACACACAAACACTTTTATGTCAATGCCTCTGTAAAACTGGCGACATTTGTCCCTTGAACTGTCAATCAGGGCTTCATTTCAGAAGCTGCTTACGAGATGGATGATTGAAGCTGTCGGTACCGAACAGGACCTCTTTCGTTGGGGCTTTTTGAATGATTATCCTTGAGCTCTGCAGCTTTTAATCCACCAAGCACTTCGCTGGGCTCGCGTGCATGTCTGTAAGAAGTTAGCAACAGCTGCTGGCAATTAATTAACCCTTTTTAAATAATTCATAAAATGCACCAAACATATAAAATTTCCAAAGCCAATCCTGTCAGACACAACAATGAACTAAGCTTTTCCGACAACTTGGGAAAGGCTCAATCCATGTTGGGTACACAGCAGCCTCCATCCCTGATCTCAGCACAAGTTGCTGATCTCAGCACCGCACTAACATTGCATCCCATCATTATTTTCACTGCATAGTCATCCTCAAAACCTAATGCAGTGATGTTTGTGCTGCAAGGCATTTTTTATTGGTTTGATTTCAATAGGGTGTTTTGTTTTGGTTTTAATCCTTTCTGTTTGTCTCCTAACCTTGAAATTCTAGGAACCGGCATGTTCATTCCTCTAAACAATAAATTTTTAAACTTGAATCTCAGTTATCCCCATTAGATCTCGAAATGCTGAGTTCCCAAGGCTTATGTTTCCCAAAATCACATTGCCAAAATTTGGACCCAAAATGCCTGTTGATCCTGGCTTCTTTTCCTCATTTGTTTACTGACATTGAGCCAGACTTCCCCCAGTAACTGGAACTCTGGTTTAATAAAGCCAGAATTTTTGTGCTGAGGATGCTGAGACGAGGGAGGAGCTCCTGGCTCTGATATTTGTCCCCCTCATAGAATCCTGGAACGATTTCCAAACTAGTCCATTGACTGCTTGGATGTCTGGATTCCATTGGTTCAGATATTAAAAAGCATTTCTCTTGTTATTTTTTCCTCGCTGGTTTGCTGTTTCACCATGTATAGGGCATGATTTGGCCAGACATTTAGAAAGAGCAACTGTCGCCCACAGCAATATTAAGTGAAACAAAGGAATGAAGTGGCTGGATCCCATCTAGGAGCTCCTTGCGGAGAACTTTACTTTTCCTCCATGCAGAATAGCAAGCTCTCATTTAAAGAGAGGAGACGAATGGGTACATTTGGATTTGGGGCATCCAAGCCCCTCTTGGGTTCTGCTTTAGATGCATTAAAAGTGTGACAAAACATTGTCAGAGTTCAATGTTGAAAAATTGCTTTTACATAACATAGGAAGCAGTAATATGCTCTGCCTGGCACTCAATTTATTTTCAGAAATTACCAGCCTAATGGTATTTTCCAACAGCATTTATTCTTATTTAATGAATGGATGAAAGTGTGTTAAACCATCAGTGAGGCAACAAAGCAGACAGATACATTTTCAACTGCATGAAGCACTCCCAAGGACACTCCAAGGAGCAAAATCACACACTTAAACAGTTCCTGATCATTTCAGTGCAGCAAAACTTCCCATCAGATTGAGCTTCAAACTAATCATCTTTTATATGCCCCTTAGATTTTCACTTGCTTGTGAAATTTGTATGCTTTCCTTTTGACTGCAGCTAATCCCTATTTATGGTTGGGGTGGGGTGGAAACACATCACTACAATTATTGCATGCCTATGCACTATTTAGCATTTGAGCATTTGGAGCCAGTTTTCTCAGTATATTATTTTTATTTTTGTAGAGCACACACACATACCCCTCTCATTCAGTGCACACTGTCAACATATCAGCCGATCCACAAAGATTTAAAAGTGCCCTTGTTCTCTCTTGCCACAGATACAGGGATGATTCGTAGTGATTTTATTTGGTAACTAATGATCTCGGATGTATTATGCAGTCATTCAAAAAGAACAGAAGGCATCAGGCACAATATTAATAATGCATATTCTCTCATTCGCTTTCTCTCTGAGATCTGAATTAGAACCTGGAGATTCCTTGACTGTATTTTCAAAGTATAATCCCTTGTAAAGAGGTAGAAACTTCTAAGGCAGAAGTGGCAGTAGACAGATTGCATAGGCAACCATGATATGAAGGAATGAAAGTCAGTTTGTCAAAATATAAGCTGCAGCTTATATGAATGAATATATATATATATATATGTATGTATGTATGTATGTATGTATGTATGTACCTGGAATTTGATGTTGCTGAAGAAGACTAGCAGGTTAAAATGAGATGGTTTTTCTACAAGCATAGTTGCAATTTCTCAAGTCAAACTTGACCCATATTGTTGATCTCACTTACATTAATTTGAAACTTTCACAAGCTTATTTGGCCATTATGGTCCAAAAAGTCCAAACTTGTCACAGTACGTGACAATAACAACTTGCAACATCATGTTAAGGAGATTTTTATATTACATTTTCTGGGTGCCTTTTTACATTGTGGCAGATTGCGCTAAAATATGGTTGAGTTTCCAAAGGGGCAGCCTTCATTTGCCCAGCATGCCTTTGTGCAACCTGAGATCTTTTGCACAAGGCACACTTCTGACCTAATTCCTCTGCAATTAGTCATTATGATCTCAGGGCTGAAGCGAAGCATAAACAGGGCTTGGAAACACACTTTCTTCCGAAAGCTCCCAGAAATTGAATCTCAAGGACTTAATACCAGAAACTCTTGCCCATGAGAAGCTGAGATATCCAGGAATCTTTAGCCTTGACTTCCATTTGAAGATACCCGTGTAAAAGAAAGGATTTTTAAATATTCGATCCTGAACCTGCAATCTGAAGTACAGGAAAGGACTTAACCATGTGCTTTTTCTGAACATACAGCTTGGGTCTCTGGGCCTAACTACACATGACATTAATCACTTGGTTTGTCCTTGAGTGTGCCATTTTTCATTACAGAAATACCTAGCATGGGAGGGCCTATCTGGATTAGAACCCTGGCATGGGGAGGTAATGGGGCTTTAGCTGCAATACTTCAAGGACTTTCCTCTCCTCATATAAACCAACCCAGACTCTGCAATCATTACATGAGGTCCTTCTTCATGTGCCTCCTCCATGAGAGTCAAAAGAAGTAGGAGTTCTTGTTCCAATTAACACTAGAATAAATGTTCCCAAGAACTCAGGCTGAATGTTTTAGCATAAGAGTAAGTTTACTCACAAGTAGAATCAACAAAATTCACTATTTCCTATTGGAATACAATCTTAAACAGTAATAATAATTTTACAAAGAAAAGTCTTTTGAAGATGAAAGTTGGGGCTTCTGAGATACGAGAACTGGAACCCAGGACAGGGCCCTGTTTCGGACGATGCCTTCTTCAGCTGGTGGTATCAAATAACAAAATAACAAAATGCATCAGAGTCTAAGGTTTCAATGATTCTAATCAAAACAATAGTTGTGTTTAAACAATACAAACAATATACATAATGGTTCCAAGATATTATTCATTGCCCATAACTCTTCATACTATTTGGTTTCTTACCTCGTCTTTTTAAACAGAATGTGAGTAATGTATGCTTTCTGTTTCGTTTGAGTCTTTGGTGAATGAAACGTCTGTAAATCATAAGTATTGACAACGGTTACATCTATGCAGTCAAATTATATGAATAAAAGACACCCAATATTGTGTTCCCTCACCTTGGTTAGTAGATCAGTGTGTATTCTCAGGTTTTTCTATGTTTTTCTGTGCGTCTCCCATTGGGAGGAAAGTTTGATTCTACTTGTGAGTAAACTTACTCTTATGCTAAAACACTCCTCCATGAGAGTGGCAACACGAGAACAGACCTTTTCTGCAGCAGATCCCCATTTGTGGAATGCTCTCCCCAGGGAAGTTCATCTGGCATCTTCATTATACATCTTTAGGCATCAGGCAAAAATGTTCCTCTTCAACCAGACCTTTGGCTGAGCAATTTCTACAACCTTTAAAATCTGCTTGTGGGAGCGGTATTATTGTTTAGTTTAGTTTTTGTTTTAACTATTTCTTTTGTGCTTTTCTGCTGTATTTTTATCTTGTGAACTGCACTGAGATTTTCGGATCTCAGGTATATAATTTAATAAATAATAGCTCCAGCAGTGGTCCTGACCCAGATTGGTCCTCTGGCACCTGCAGTTTGAATGGTGGGAAAGCTCCCATTCACTCTGACAGGACTTGTCCTTCCAGAAGCCATGCTGACTCTTTAACAAGGCTTCTTCTATATGCTTGGCTATTTTACCTTTAACTTTCCACCACATTTCCTGGGACAGGTGTTAAGTTTACCAGGCTGTAATTTCCGGGATTCCCCTGGATCTCTTTTTTAAAAAATGTTCTTACTTTGTCTACTTTCCAGTCCTTGGTTATGGAGGGGCAAATCCACATTCTGCCCTGGTACAGACAGGTCCCCAGATTCATCATGTTATTCACAAATTCTGTCACTAGGTTCCTCATTTAGTATTCAAGTTTAATGTTTCTTTTCAAGTTCTGTTGCAAAAAGCCTCTTATCTTAAAACTTTGTAAAGAATTCTATTCTTATAAACATTGATAATGTTAATGTAACATGATACACACAGTGCATAATTTCCTTATGAACTCACATTGATTTCCTTAGTTTAGAGGTCCTCAAGTGTCAGCCCTACTCCAGAACATGCAAGTGTAATCCTCCCATCAAAAAAGTCTGCAAAAGAGCCTATTTGCTATAGGTCATTTAGAAGTGGAATTTCCAGCCCAGTCTTCAACTTCAATTATACAAAAAGAGATATATGCAGTATTCACTATACAGCACAATTCAAAACTGCATTCAAAAACACCATGGTGAAGTCTTTGCTTGTTTGATTTCTTGTTTATTTGTAGGTGTGGGGTGCACAACTCCACTTGTGAAGAAGGCTCGAGACAAGTTATAAGCCTGGGTAACTTGTCGCGGAGCAAGGGGAAGTCGTGAAGTAGTGCACCCTACAAATAAACAAGAATTCAAAGAAGCAAAGACTTCACCACGTTTTCTTGAATGCAGTTTTGAATTGTGTTCTACAGTCTTCAACTTCAGCATAAGATAACATCAACACAGCTCTCTGCTAAGCAACCATTTAAGCTAGGACAAGCACACCAAAGAGCAGGACCGGCCTTACGAGATTCAAAGCAGATGGATTCAATATGTTTTGAGTCTTTTGAGTGGCATGTGGAGTCTCACTAGCCAGTCCTGTGCGGTGTTAAGATTACTAGCAGACAGTCTGGATTTTGATCCTTAAGTCATAGATGTCAGAATCGGAAGCCATACATGTTCTTTTAGCTTAAATGGCTGACTCTTGATGTGACCAATATAGATGAGCAGTGATGAACTTTAAAGCACAGCCCTCAAGCAGTATATACTTCATTTTAGACCCAGAGCAGTTGCACTGATGTGAGTGGAATTATACTGGAATCAGGAGCCTGGAGGAATGTGGCCTACATTCTCAGAATTCATGAGCGGATGTGGTTGCATTTTTCCTACCCAGCTACTAGGGATTTTCCACCCCCATGAATGAGAAGGGGAAAAAATACATTATTTCTAAGATGCTGGATTGTTAGCAAGCAGAAGAAAACCTGGTTCCTAGGGTAATACATGAATTGTGTGGTTTTGAAATTTTTGCATTTCCCCCCCACTCCAGGACAGAACATCTCCATGCTCTCCATTAAACAAGAATGAATTAAAGCCAGTCTTGAATGGTACTAGAGAGACTATTGCTTAATGGTAGAGCACATGCATTGCATGCAGGCTCAGCTTGTAGCATCTTTAGTTAAAAAGACCTGGTAGGCAGCAATGTGAAGGACCTCTGGTCCCTGGAGAGCTGCCATCAGTAGAAATAGACAATACTGCATTAGATGAACAGATAACTTGACCTGGTATAAGACAACTTAACTTCCTATGTTGCAGGCTAAGTAGCTAGTTAAAAGACAAACATGCTCTGAGCAACTTTATCCTATTTGTGCCACTTTTATTGCCATGCCTTCCTCCGCCAAATAATCCTGGGGATTTTGTAGCTTGGCAAGGGAGTAGAGAGTTCTCTCTGAAAGATTCTGATCTTGCTGTCTCAGAACTACAGTTCCTAGCATTCCCACATGAGCTACTGAATCTGCGTGTGGCTTGAGCCTGATTTTCTTCGTTTGCCTGCTATGTAAGGTACCAACCTACATAAAACCTTCAGCGCCAAGAAGTCACCCTCAGCCTACATACCTCAAATGGCTCTGGGTGCCTGGGGCCACTCCTCTTAAGATGAAAGAGTTCTCCATCATTGACAGAAAAATTCCTTAAGACCTGCTTAAAAGAGCTCCCTGTCTCCCCACAATTGGTAGGGATGGGGGAGAAATTTGATTCAGTTTGTATTTGAAGACGAATCTATCAAATTTCCACATTCCAAAACAATGTGTGGATCGAAACCCAGCTATCCTTTGAAATTCACGCTTATCCTAATTTTGTGATGCATTTTTTCAGCCAACGTTTACAAAACTGCATGTATCAGGGGTGAGTGTACATGAAAGCAAATACATTAATGGAGGTAACATACAAAAATGCATTCTGTTAGTGGCATACATTAGTCCCAAATGTATACAAAAGTGTGTTTATAAGGAGGGATTTGCACTAAATCCACCTTCTGCCTTGGCCTCACCATGTTTTAAGAGCCCATCACTGAGGATGCCACCAGGGGCAGATGTTGCCGTTTCAAATTTCAGTGGTGCCCTGTGTGTGGCTTCCCCTCTCATCACAGTGGGGCACCCCCCTTGGCTCGGCACCCAGTGCGAGGGAACTGGTCCCACTTCTCAAAATCCACCTCTGATGCCATGCCCCAACATAGTGTGCTGCCATTGCTTCTAGCCTGGCTTTGTTAATGTTTGGCCAGGCCCAAAGACTGTATAAGTGGCTCCTCCTCCTTAACCCTATTTTATGTGCAAAAACACTTCCTTCTTTCACGGACAGGTGCCATTGACAATGAATCACAGAGGTGCTTAAGTTATGCCTCTTCAGAATGTGGAAGAGCTCTGCATTTCAAAAATTATGTCAGCATTTTTGGGAACAAAAAAACTGTTTTTTTAAAAAAATATTTCTTTCAGAGACCTTTTAGTGCACTGACCTTGTTTCATGGCTCCCCGCCCCAACTCTTCTTTCCTTCAGGGGATTTCTGTCAGGTTGCTTTAACACTTTACTTCACTTCAGCTGTAGCCTAGAAATTTTTCAGATGGAAATAGCCCAGTCCTTCCTGAAGAAGCTTATTTTTAAAAAAAACAAAGCTATTCTGCTTTCTTATTTCATAAGATCAATTCTTAAAGGCTTACCAAATAACGCACATGAAAATAAAGACAGTTATATAAAAATGCTTCATAGACAGCCAACATGCATAGCAAAATATTTAAGCCTTTTAAAAAATAACCTGCATGTTTCCCATTAGTCCTCACAAAATCCCTTTGTAGTGCCCATTTGTGAATGGGAAACTAAGGCTGTGACGGCCTTGTGTGCATTGAAAATAAACTTTCTTCTGCTTTATGTGGTGTCGATTCACTGCATTGTGGTCATTCAGGCAAATGTACACATTTTTAAGTCTTGTTGAATTTCAAAGGAAGAGGCTAATCAGAAAGCCAGCCCTCTGATGTAAAATTGTAAATTTGGCATTATTACAGTGTCCCAGCTAGGAGTGCATCAAATAACCCCCAGGTTTACTTTTCAGGCCCAAATCAGCCATTTTTGTGTCATAGAATGCCCACACACTTTCACCTAGCCTGGAAGTACATGTCATGTTGTCTTTAGTTCGATATTCTGCAATACTAATTTCTGAAACTTTCCCGTCCTTCAGCAACCCCTCACCCTAAAAAAATCATAACCAGTCCATGAACATGTTGCCATACACCTCCAGAAGATGGACATCTTATTCTGACTATGTTTTTCAGCATATGAGATATCATAAGCTACTGATACACATGTAAGATGTGTGTGTCTTATATGGATATAAACTTCCTTAGAATGTTATTTCAGAGTTCTGATATGGGTGACTCCTCTTGGGTCACATTAACAATTGAAAGTTCAACCAGGGAGCTGATGGCTCTGCTTTAGATGAAATAATCCAGAATGAGAAGTGTGTGATCTTTCCTATAGACTTTCAGAGATTGTCTGATAGAAGATACTGTCAAAATGTGCCGTGCACTCTTGTTATTACCAAATCTTCTGCCGTCTGATTTTGCTTTGCTCACTTGGTTCTCTGGTACGTGCTGCTAGACAGCTACTTGCGTTATCTAGATGCACAAAGCACTTTTTGTGCAAGGACTGACTCACAGCAAAAAATGCCAGTTAGAATATTTTCCTCAGGAATGCACTGGAGCTTGGCTTACGAAGTCTGAAAATGAAATCAAGCGAAATAGGTCAAACCCGGAACTATGTGTCCTTATGCGTCCTCGTGTCCTCTTTTTGCAACAGAGCACATAGTTTTGCCCAAACTTTGAAAACTACTTTGGTTTCGTTAATTGCCTTGACCTGTGCTTGTCTTGCCTATACGCCAAAGACGGTCTGCTTGCAACATTGTCCTTTAGTGTTAGTTATCGCATTTAAACAACTGAGTCTCTTCTTTCAATGAGCAAAAAACAAACAAACCCAAAACCCCACAATGTGTACAATGTGCTGAGACTTAGCAGTGGGGCTGTAAAAATCACATCTGTGTTAACAATTAATTTGAATGTCCCTTGAGAGACATAGGGCTGGTTGAACAAAGATTAAGTGCATGGCTTACACTGAACCAGATCATTGGTAATCTAGGTTAGTATTCCTCAACCTGGTGCCCTGCAGATGTTGTTGGACTACAACTCCCTTTACTCCTGTCCATTGGTTGTGCTGGCTGGGGCTGTTGGGAGTTGGAATTCAACAACATCTGGAGGTCACCAGGTTGGAGAAGGATGGTTTTTAAAAAAAAATAAAAATATTTTTTCATTTTCTCATTTTACAAACTTATAACAATACAAATTAACACATCCAAATTAAGATACCAAATATTAATATCGACCCCTCCCACCTTTCTGCGGTTGCTTCTGTAATATCTTTTATCACTGCATATCCGATTTAAATCTATTATTTGTCCTTTATACTCAATTTAAATTATTTTACTGCTTGTTTTTAATTCAATCCTGCTAGTGTTTTAAGTTGTTTACAATAGTTCTTCAAATAGTCCTTGAATATTCCCCATACTAAGTTTTAAAGTCTCTCTTCTTGTTTTCTTATTCTTTTGGTAAGTTTTGCCATTTCTGCAAACTCCCAACAGTTTTTGCTGCCAGTCTTCTTTGGTTGGGACTGCTTCTTCCTTCCACCTCTGGGTGTATATCATTCAAGCGTCTGTTGTCACTTAAATATTTTAATATATTTTTTCTGTTCTTTTGGTATCTCAGTTCCTATTATTCCTAAAGAGAAAGGCTTCTGGTTTCTTAATAAAAGTTTTAAAGATTTTTTTCTACTCATTATATATCATTTCCAAGAATGTTTTACCAACCTTACAAGACTACCACATATAGAAAAAGGTACCTTCCTTCTCTTTACATTTCCAACAGATATATGATGTTGACTTTTGCTAATTTACTAGGTGCTAGATACAATCTATACATCATTTTCATATAATTTTCTTTTATCCCATGACATGCTGTAAATTTCATATCTACATTCCACAGTCACCCCCATGCTAACATTTCATTATTATGTCCTATATCCAGTGCCCAATGCATCATTGATTATTTCACCTGTTTGTCTTTTGTTTGTCATTCTAATAAAATCTTATACATTTTTGACATCACTTTTTATTATTGTCTAGCAAGTCTTTTTTCTTATTGTGAGGTTTGAGTCATAGGATGATTTGCACTAGTTAGTTGGGAATGTATCCAGCTAAGTCTTATTCAGAGTAGACCCCTTGAAATTAATCAATCTACATTAGTCATGTCCATTAATGCCAATAGGTCTACTCTGAGTAGGACTAGCATTAGCTGCAATTCTTGGTTTTCAAAAGTACTGAATGAGGACAATCCTTTACAGCACATTTTGATCCTTCCATAGGAAAGTTGGCAGCAACCTGTATATTATTGTTGTTTTTGCAAGGTAGACAAATAAGCTCAACCACTAGAACTCAGGAAAGGAACTTTCATTTACAATCTTCAGAAATGAGACAATGAAACATACACTGAAGACTTCCCTTTACTTAATCTTTGGTCACACAGATATTGCCCAACTAGAATAGCTGTCTGATGGCACCTGCTATATCCTAGATCCTAGGTAATACAAAAGCTTCCTTCAAATGAAATTTGGAGGGATGTGATAAATAAGAATTCAGATCTATGATTAAATTAAATCATACAATACCTTGGGGCCATGTCAGAATTAGACACACAACTGACAGATTGCATTGAATACCATGACTTCACATCCTCTTCTTAAATTCTTTCTTTGTGACATCTGGCTCAATTCCACTGAAGTATTTCATGGAGAAATCATAGTCATGTATCATTTGACCTTTATCCACATGAACTGAGAAGAATAGTTAATTATCAGTTTATGTGGAAGTTGACTGCTGGCCTTGGTGGACTTGCTCCTAGTCTAGCAATACATTTTTAGTCATTCTCATTTGTTCAGTTTCCAGTTTTTCTCCCATGAAAAGGACAGAAGTACAACAGTGCTAAGCATCTATGCGCATAGTAAATCCCACTATATTCAATGGTGTTTACTCCCTAGATTTACTGTTGTTAGGATTGCAGGCTTGCCTATATATTCCTGTGTGTTCACTTTGATCAAAATGGGAGGAGAAAGGCTTTTTGGGAGAGAGAGAGAGAGAGAGAGAGAGAGAGAGAGAGAGAGAGAGAGAGAGAGAACTGAGTTCATCTATATAAGTTGAAACCCACTTACCGATCTGCGGCGCATTATAATTTATTAAACTCAATCAATACTTAATCTGCAGTTCAAATTTTTTGTTAGATATTTGCAGCGTGTCTAAGGAGACACTCATGTCAGGGAATAAAAATTTTCTCCCGGCTGTGATTGTGATGAATTTATAATGTGCTCTAAGAGTGATGCATTGACCTAAATTCGCAGAATGTACTGTCTGTTACATTTGTTGTTATGAATCATGGCCCAGACTCTGGCTTGCCACTTTGAAGTCTTAGGAGGCTTATTAAAAGAACTGCGGCCGAGATCAAGGCAAGTAGGAAAGCACTGAGGGAAGGAGAAAGTGAGGGAGAGCAGCGCCTGCAAAATGCTCGTCTGTGGCAAAGCAACTGCATGAAACTGCCTAACCAAACCGGCATCTCTGAGTTTTCTTTTGTCTGTCGGCAGCCAGGATGAAATTCCACATGGAGGCAATATGGCAGGTTACATCCCTGTTCTTGAGCAGAGCTGAGCCGCAGGGCTTGATCTCAATGCTAACACGTCTGCCTGAGAGAATAGAGGTTACCCCTTAACAGCAGGGTTTGGAGGGCGGAGGGAGGTTGCATGAGGAGGACCGGGGGGGGGGAGAGGGAGCGGAGCCAGGCCTTCTGACTGGCACCAGCCAGCTGCTGCACCACAGGGAGCTTGCTGCCCCATTTCCAAAGGCTTTGTCTGCCTCCATTGCTAACACAGCTCTGGTTCTTTTCTCCCGTTTTTTTGCCGCAGCCCCTCTATTGTGTTTTATCATCTTCTCCCCACCCACCCCTGCACTCACCCGCCACATATCAATTCAGTGGTATCTACAAATATTCAAAAGTAGCAAAGCCCAAGCCTGGAAGCAAAAGGGGGGAAAGCATTACCAAGGGGTAAAGCTCCTTCCTCTCTGTTTTTTGTTTTGTTTTGGTTTGGTTTTTTGTGTTGTTTATTTGGCCAGTCTGAAACCAGGGTAAGATTAATACGAAAGGGATAGGGTAACCTATATCCTTACAGCAAAAGGTTGCTGGGCTGTTGCTGTGCACAATATTAAGTTGCTGTCACACAGAAGCAGTTGGGATTAAAGCTCTCTATCCAGGATTAAAGCCGGCAATTCATTAAGCAGTCTCCTTCGGGATTAAATGGAAAGAGTTAAATTGCTCACAGTAACTATATGCAGAAATTAAGGAGACAGGGCACCATGAAATAATATGATATGTTGTTGCAAGCCTTTTGTGTGTGAGAGAGAGAGACTTACTAGACACCCTCCAACATTTACTGAAAGAAAACAGGACCCTTAGGTGGGTGGGTGGGTTTCAATTAAAGGGTTAATTGAAGGTTTGATTTGTGCCAGGGCTCAGCCCCAGATGTTTTCGATGACAAAGACAGGCAGAAGAACATGTGAAGTGGTAAAAGATTCTGATCACAATAGGAGCACAAGCAGATGATTTCTACCCAGTCAGAACACTGGTCCATTTAGCTTAGTATTGCTTGGCAGTAGCTTATCAGGATTTCAGAAGAGCTTCTCTCCCAGCTCTACCTGATGAGGCTGGTCATTGAACCTGGGATCTTCTGAATGCAAGACAGACACTCTACCACGGAGCTGTAGCAAGAGGCGCCATCTTCTTAAGCACTTTGGAGGGGCCTGACATGAATTTCCGACATCACATACACAGTGTCGTGCAACATCAAGTAACATCCTGGCGTCATTTTGCTCCCAGTCTCAACTATGGGGGTGGGGGCAGCTCCCTAAAAATAAAAAATAAAAATAAAAAAACTGAGGAGGCCCACAGTGCTTCAGGGCCCTGGAGCAAGCACCTATGGCTGTAGTCCTTCCCACAATCCAGCAGAAGAGAGTGCATCTTAAGGGCCCCTCCAAACTGGTGTTTTATTGTGGTTGTATTCTGCAATATGTCATTGATGAATAGTGGTGAATTTACACTGGGCCACCCACACATCATTCCGCTTTATTAGTTATACTGCAGTGCTTCCCCAGCTTTAGCAAATTATTGCCACCTGGAGGGGCAAAAGTGAGACAACACCCCTCCCCCACACCCAACATTCGTGGTATAAAAAGATCAATCCTTCTGAAAAATGGTTCACATTTTGGAAAAGAAAAGTGCAACTGGGATGACCAAGAGACACTTTTCCTAAAATAAAAGCTGAAGATTTGGGGGCTCTTAAGAGAAAAGGGGAGAGAAGACAATTCTATACTTGTCTGCTTGGATGTAAGCCCCATTGAGTTTCATGAGACTTCTTCTTCTTCTTCTTCTTCTTCTTCTTCTTCTTCTTCTTCTTCTTCTTCTTCTTCTTCTTCTTCTGCGATCACTTGTAGCCAAGTAAAATTGTCTTCCATAAACACGGTTTTCAAAAGTGAGTCTGTCAGTGACTGTGGAGGCCAATTCTGGATCCACACGTCCTTCCACAGTGGGGACATCGGTTTCTGGGCAGGAGTTGATCATGCTGAGGGTTTGCCAAGCGTGCTTTCCTCTTAGCATGTTTCTCCCTTTTGTCCTAAGTTCGGGCGTCTTCAAAACCTATGACACCTTTGGTAAAGGCTGTTCTCCAACTGGAGCGCTCGCAGGCAAGTGTTTCCCAATTATCAGTGTTTATACTACTCGGTATAGCAGGGGTCAGCAAACTTTTTCAGCAGGGGGCCGGTCCACTTTCCCTCAGAACTTGTTGGGGGCCGGACTATATATTTTTTTTGGGGGGGGGAATTAACGAATTCCTATGCCCCACAAAAAACCCAGGGATGCATTTTAAGTAAAAGGACACATTCTACTCATGTAAAAACACGCTGATTCCCGGACCATCCGCGGGCTGGATTTAGAAGGCGATTGGGCTGGATCCGGCCTCCGGGCCTTAGTTTGCCTACCCATGCAGTATAGGATTGCAGCAAGGAGTGCAAGAGACTTAAGTGGGAGAGACTAGAATGTCACTGCCTAAAAAGGAAAGCTGGGGTTGACAGGAAAACTATTCTAGTCTAGTTTTTAGGAAGTATATTACAGATGCACCTATATAAAATGAGTAGCCCTTTATATATAGCACAGTGAGAGAGAAGCTGACAAAAATAATAGATTTGTATGCCACAGCTCGCTCAATGGCACCATAATTTGTTTCTTTTTCCACCCGAGCCATTAAAAGAAGTTGACTTTAGCTCACATGTGAAACCTTTTGCACAGCAAAAGTGGTTTTCTTATGGCTCCAGCACAAGAAATGTCCAGAGGATTTCAGGAAGTGTATAAATAGACTTTGTATCCTTGCAAAATGTTGTGCAGCTCTCCCCCCCCCCCACCTCTCCCGAGAAGAATAACTGAAAGTTCTATCATTTTCTATTTAATCTGGGTTTTCTTTGACTTTCTCTTGGAAATAATTATGACAATAAATGTAACATGGTAAATTACATTAAATTGCTGCTTCTTGAAGCACTGGCTAGTAGTTAGGCTAACATAAAATTGTTGCTCAAAGACACCCACACCCCAGGCTGGGGAAGATCTTTGTCTGCAGCCTGGGTGGGGATAGATTGCAATGCTTACACTGCAGCAGCAATATTGCAGGCCAGTCCACAACAGGGAGATTGCCGCTTAGGTCTGGCGAGTCTCATCATCGTGTTCCTTAATCCAGTGGTGAAAGGAGGTGGTCAGGAATCCCTGACGATGACCCAACACCAAGCTGAAATATACAACAAGGATTTACCTCTGGACCGACCCAGATGGTGAATGCTTCGTAAGTTAAGATTGGCAGTAGGCATTTAAGGGCACTGAGCCAAGTTCATGCTGCTAAGATGACTGCTTCTGCCCACATGCTGCTGTACAGGGGGGGGGGGATACATCTGTGCTGACTACTGCTGTCTAATTCACCAGCACCTGGCATGAGACTGACATGCCCCAGTTTTTTCCTGCCCCACAGGCAACATTCAGTGGCAGAATGTAATCTGCCTGTGTTAAGACTGCAGGCTCAGAACCAAGTAGAAGTTATAGCACTGCCACTCTGCCAGGCCTGCTGCCCTTACTAAGCCTCTGAGCAAGCATGCATTGCTCTTTTCATCTAGCATCTTAAAAATGTGCTTATTTATTCCACTTTATAGTGCGTTCCAGTGGTGGCTGGTGCTCATCAGGATTGGTAGGGTGAAAGGCAGGGAACCCAACAGTAGGTGGAGCCAGAGATGATGGCAAGCTGAATGTACAGGAGGAAAATTGAGACTACAAGGTGGGAAAATTAATATCTAGGGTCACCTCCTACAAGGCAGGCAGGTGAGGGATGCCTGAGAGTTTGGTGGCAGAGTGACCCATTTGCCCTAATGTGGCGCTGTGGGTTAAACCACAGAGCCTAGGGCTTGCTGATCAGAAGGTCGGCGGTTCGAATCCCTGTGACGGGGTGAGCTCCCGTTGCTCGGTCCCAGCTCCTGCCCACCTAGCAGTTCGAAAGCACATCAAAGTGCAAGTAGATAAATAGGAACCGCTCTGGCGGGAAGGTAAACGGCGTTTCCGTGCGCTGCTCTGGTTCGCCAGAAGCGGCTTTGTCATGCTGGCCACATGACCTGGAAGCTGTACGCCGGCTCTCGGCCAATAAAGTGAGATGAGCACCGCAACCCCAGAGTCGGTCACGACTGGACCTAATGGTCAGGGGTCCCTTTACCTTTACCTTTACCTTACCATCCTCCACTGGCACCCTCCTATATGTAGTTACTTGGGAATAAAGGTAAAGGTACCCCTGACCGTTAGGTCCAGTCGTGGATGACTCTGGGGTTGCGCGCTCATCTCGCTCTATAGGCTGAAGGAGCCAACGTTTGTCTGCAGACAGCTTCCGGGTCATGTGGCCAGCATGACTAAGCCGCTTCTGGCGAACCAGAGCAGCGCACAGAAACGCCGTTTACCTTCCCGCCGGAGCGGTACCTATTTATCTACTTGCACTTTGACATGCTTTTGAACTGCTAGGTGGGCAGGAGCAGGGACCGAACAACAGGAGCTCACCCCGTCACGGGGATTCGAACCGCCGACCTTCTGATCGGCAAGCCCAAGAGGCTCAGTGGTTTACACCACAGCCCCACCCGCATCCCTACTTGGGAATAATCCCCATTTAATACAGTCATTCAATTAAAATATTCTTACCTGCCGTTTTTCACAAGATCCCAGGGTGGTGGTCACAAGTCTAAATAAATTAATTCCTACAACATACGAATGAATTTTAAAAACAACAAATAGGAATGACAAAATACAAGGAGCCCGTTTTTCATTCATGGCCAGTTCACACCTGGGGGCAGACACCCAAGTTGGTCTACCCCCATGGCACATTACTGCACATGCTACACGGCCACTTTGCAGTGCTGATTAAAGAGAAACCCCCCAAGTCACAGCGGTCCCCAAATTGTCCTTTGATGCTGTCAAATAGATTTCGCTTTGATCTATGGTATTTGAACCTGGACATGTGTTGAACATGCTGAACATTGGGGAGTCTTTTTATTTATTTATTTCCCCCTTCCCTTGTCGAACAGGAGTAAACATGGAATTTGCCTTTGGAAAAAAAATCAGTTGCTGTTGCGGTGGGGGAGTGAAAATTTGGTTTTTCTGTTTTGTTTTGAAGGGTGTTTTTTGCAGTTGTAAAAGACATTTAGCAGCTGTGTTTACACTGGCACACAATTTGGCTATTAGATGGCTGGGCAAGAACTGAAGATGTACAATATTGTTCCGACATTGTGCACTTACAGCTCATTTCCTTGGAAACGTGTTATTTTATATTTCCCTCGGTGTTATTAATCACATTTCATGATGCTTTGCTATTTCGGCGCTCTTCTCCATGGCTTGATTCATTTTGTAGCCCTGCTCCTTAGTGGTTACTGAATATTATTTGAGCAGGCAGTGAGCCTGCTACACAATATAGTCTTCTCTGCTTTAAGGGCGGGTGGGGGAGAGAAAGAAAGCAAATAAGCTAAAGCATGGCCCCGTGTAAGTTAAAATAACCCGTTAACAGTTTTAAAAAAAACAAAATCTGCAGTGTATCAAAACAGTATTTAGCTGCTGGAGTTGAACAGAAAGGCACATATTTAGTCATTGTTTTTAAATGTAATGTATTTCCTTAGAGGGGGGGTGGCGCTGTGGGTTAAACCACAGAGCCTAGGGCTTGCCGATCAGAAGGTTGGCGGTTCGAATCCCCGCAACGGGGTGAGCTCCCATTGCTTGGGCCCTGCTCCTGCCATCCTAGCAGTTTGAAAGCACGTCAAAGTGCAAGTAGATAACTAGGTACCGCTGCAGCGGAAAGGTAAACGGCGTTTCCGTGCGCTGCTCTGGTTCGCCAGAAGTGGCCTTGTCATGCTGGCCACATGACCTGGAAGCTGTACGCCGACTCCCTCGGCCAATAAAGCGAGATGAGCGCCGCAACCCCAGAGTTGGTCACGACTGGACCTAATGGTCAGGGGTCACTTTACCTTTACCTTTATTTCCTTAGAGAACATATCAAGGTTTGCAACAAGACACAATGGAAGAGATTGTGATGGTTACAATTATGATTTATGATAAATTTACATAGTGCATCCTAGAGTAACTTAAGCAACCTCCCAAAACAGTCCCTACCTCAAGGAGATCACAATCTAAATTTTAACAGTGTGGAAAGAAAACAATGAGGTAAGGGGAAAGTCTGAGAAGGATAACACTACAGGGGAGAGGGAGGAGAGGGGAGGAGAAATTTAAAAAAAAATATTGCCACATTACCCAATTTTGACCCTGGAGGGTCTGTTTCCCAAAGACCCCACAATTGGTAGAGCTGACAGTGTAGCCTAAAGTAGAGCAGGCAAAGGCAGGAAAAGCCATGCTTCCAGTACTTATAGAAGTCCTGGCCAGTTGTCAGGATCCCATCTGACCCAGCCTTCTTTAGAGGGAAGAGACTTGGGGTCCCACAGAGTACTCTGCTTCAGCTGAAGACCTGGAGGAACCCGCACTGCCCATGGCTACTTTGCAATGACAAAGTAACCTCAATCCCACACCCATCAAGATTGTGACTAATATCTGTCAAATAAGTAGAGGCAGAAAAACAGAATCCTCTTTTGCAGGTGAAGAAATATTTTGAGAAACCAGGGTACACATTTCAGCACAGCACAGAAGGAATGTAGCTGGCCAAGGGAGCTGTGGACTCAAAAAGGTTGAAAACCTCTGGCATGGTCGATTGCCTCCGTTCAAACACAGCGCCACCTATAGTTGGAACAGCAACATTACACTGCGCATGTTAGCTCACTAGCCTCACACCATGAGGATCCCAGTTCATGACATGGGAATCACTGGAAGAAGCAAGGGAAATGTGAGCAAAGGTTCTTACATTTATTCATTTTAGATCTCATGATTTAGGGGAAAGGGGTTGAAACAAAGGTTTTAGGGAAGAAGTTAGTTTTGAGAAGGGATTAAAGGGGGAAGGGAGAAGGATGGCTCTATATGAGTGGTCTGGGACAGTGTTCCAGGCACAAGGGGCAAGGAGGAAGAATGGGCAGTCTCGTTTAAGAGAGAAACCAGAGGCTAGCAGGAAAAGTGAAACTGGGCTTGTGGACGTGTCCCACTTTTCATGCAGCACAAAGCCAAACCATGACTTTGCATGAGCAAGCAAACATGTGGGTTCCTGGAGTGAATTATGGCTACACATTCCTCCCCCAGTGTTGCTGCTGCCAGGCTGTCCAGGACTAAGCTACGATCTGGCTCGGCATGAGATCCAAGTCCTGGTGTGTGGTTTGTCTCACTCCAGGTAAACCATGAGGTGTAAACAAGGTTTGCCCAGTGCTGTGCCTGTTTATATGCCCACGTTTGGCCATACTACTAAGCCAAACCTTAGCTGTAGGTAGCAGGGTGGCTTAGCTGTAGGTAGCAGGGTGGCAGCAGACCTGGGGTAGGAGCACTGCAGCCATGATCTTCTCTTTGGGTCCCCATGTCTGCTCGTTCGCACTAAGACATGGTTTGTCTTAGTGCTATGTGTAAATTACTGCAATGCATTATATGTAGGGCTGTCTCTGAAGACGGTTTCAGAAACTTCAGCTAGTGCAGAATTCAGTGACCAGGTTGCTCACCGGAGTTTGAGCATATTACACTGATCCTGGTCTGACTGCACTGGCTACCAGTTAGTTTCCGGGCCCAATTCAAAGTGCTGGCTTTGACTTATAAAGCCTTAAATGGCTCAGGACCGCAATACCTCAAGGACCACCTCTTCCCATATGAACCTACCCATCCCTGAGATCATCTTCTGAGGCCCTTCTTAGTGTGCCTCCTCCTCAAGAGGTCAAGAGGGTGGCAACATGAGAATGGGCCTTCTCTGCAGTGGCTCCCCATCTATGGAATGCTCTCCCCAGGGAAGTTCTCCTGGAACCTTCATTATACACCTTTAGGCGCCAGGCAAAAATGTTCCTTTTTATCCAGGCCTTTGGTTGATCTTATTGACATCCAACACCCTTCTAGAATGTGGCTTTTTGGGGGGTGGGTGGGGGGTTATGGGGTTGTTGCTTTTGGTTTGATTTTATATGTTGTGGTCTTGTTGTGAATCGCCATGAGACCTCCGGGTATGGAGCGGTGTATAAGTTGAATAAATAATAATAATAATAATAATAATAATTAATAATAAAAAATTGGGGCAAGGAAAGACCACATATGGAGAAGGAAGAGGGTAAGCATAGATGGCAAAAAGCACCATTAGTATTTCAGATTAGCTTCACATAGTCCAGCTTTCCTTCTTTGGAATAATATTCTATTGACAGAATGTGTACTGTGGCTAAAGTGCTGTTTTGCAGCATAAACATACTTGACTGGGCTGCTGCTGTGTTCAGAGAGATGGCCCAAGCCATTTGCCAACAGCATGAAAGACTGTAATTCTGCATTACCCTATTTTATTCATATTTTCCTATCTGGAGCTTTTATCCCGTGGGGAGAAGTTGCAACGTGTGAAGCAATGTTCAGTGATTTAGCCTTAGGGTGGTTTCTTCTGCTACACTTTGAAATGAACATATGGGAAAATACAATGTGGAAATGGCAACACATGTGGCTTCCTTGGGGGTGGGGGAAGACCTTTGAACTGTAGAGCTGTATCCTGCGCCTTCTCTTCTTGCAGCTCCCATTGCATAGTGAGGTTTTTTCGGCTGCCACTTGTGAGGGTGAGGAAACATGCAACAGTAACGTCATGCAATGCTACTCCCCTCTCCCCGCAATTTTGATTTTCCATTTGCACCTGCCTGTGAAGATGAGCAAATGACAGCCTCCTGGTGGTCCTGTCTCATTATGAGGTGTGTGGTGTGTGCCCCAGGAAACAGCCTTTTCCGTGGTAGCTCTTCATAGGTAGTACTCCCTCCCTACTGTGGTATCTGGCCCCATCTCCTTATAGTTTTAAGCGACTATTTAAGATGCATCTTTTTCAGCAGGTGTTTGGAAAAGGAGAGACCTCGCTACTGCTGCTGCTGTTAGTTAGGGCTGCCATACGTCTGGAGTCTCCCGGTCGGAAATTCTGCAGTCGGCAGTGTCCAGGCAGAAATCGCTGAAATGTCATTGAAAACGTATGGCAACCCATGTCGGAAGTCTAGATTTTGTCAAATTTCCTTAAAAAGAGCTCAAAAACGTCCTTTTTTGAGATTTTGTATGAAACAAGGCAAATAAAACTGTTAACCTAATTTAACAGTTTTTCATTATTTGGAAACTATGGTTCTAATAATACATCAGGCTTTTTTGCAGCTGCATCACACTGGCGACTTGTGTTCAGCTTGAAATCAACTTCAACCCTAAGATCCTTTTCTTCTGCTGCCAAGTTAGGAAACCAACCCCAACCTATACCTGTGCTAATATTATTATTATTCTTGTTGTTGTTATTCCTACCCATAGAACTGTGTGTGTGTCTTTGAGAAAATATAATCTGAGAAATGACCTTTGGTTTTGCTGGTGTGCTGGTGGGTGATACTAAACTAGATAACAAAAAAACCAATCAAATAAAACAGGGAACAGGAAATAGTTTTAGAATATGCATCATAGTTCAGAATATAGGTTTATGAAATTCCTGAATATAAACTCTCTCCCTTATATCTAGTTATTTCCCTGAGAATTCTAGATTCTAATCCTACTTTCAGGATTTTCTTGTGGTCACATCTGTATTTTGGACCTCTACTTTTCTATTGTTTCTACAGAGAACTGTACAGAGCCTCAATACTCCACAGGGGAAACTACAGGATTGCTATTTGTAGGTTCAGATTTCCATGGAAGAAAACACCAACTCAGTGTACTTTTAAACGAAGAGGAAGATATTTCAAATTCTGAACTCAGAATAAAATATGCAGAGAAAACAAAGACAATCAGAGAAGATGGAGATATCTGGTCAAAAATTTAAATTTGGTCTCTTGCATGTCATAGGTTGAGATTGCAGGAGCATCCTAGATTACAAAAGATTGGGAAAATACTAAATTAAGCTAATTGAAGTAATAGCATGTTACAAAGCATGGGTAAAATCCAAGATACCACTCTGTAGAAGGGAAGGACGTTGGTCCTTAAATAATTGCCTACCATCTTAAAGAAGTAGGCCTGACAAGCCTAAATTTTCAGTTCAGTAACGGAGATGAATTAAGTCTGCCTAGAAAAGAGATGACCGAAGTTATATTTACAGATTGCTTTAGGAAACCATTAGCTCTGTCTGGTTCCCCTTTCCATGACTTGCTTCAGGAGAACTGTAAATATAACTTTCAGGCTTCTTCGTACAGTTTAATGTGTAGCAGATAGGGTTTTTTAAAAAAACAAAAAACAAAAAAACCACCCACACACCACCCAGTTCTGTTTACAGTGTATGGCCGAGCCACACCTAGAGGAATCATCTGTACTATTTTTGTCCTTTTTATTGCCCTAGCTGCTTTTTCGTGGTGAACTCTGAGATGATTTCAAGCTACCTTCTCAGAACTCTCATCCAAATTGGTTGGTTCTTTTGAAAATGTGGCCTTGTGTCTTGTCAACAGGAGTAGGACTGCTACTAGGGAGGACAGTGGTTCATTCTGTGCACACTGAGGTCTTTCAGAAATGTTTACTTGGGCAAATGCTTACAGAGCATGCTCAGATGTGGGTTCTCTCCCCACCCCCCGACTCCCCAGTACCATAGCTTTATTAACAGCAACACATTTCTTATAGAGCCTTTCCTCCAGCATTTTGAAGGCCAGCAGTTCAAAAAGTACTTTGGCTAAAATCCTACACAGATTTACTATGGAGTTAGACCCACTGGATTCAGTGTGGTTTACTAGTTCCAAGTAAACATGCAAAGGACTGGTCTGCATAGCCTGATGTGGACAGTCACTTTTCAGTATTAGCTTATCCAGCACACTTTTTATTGCACTTTCACGATGATTTGGGATCATGTTGCTGTTGGGGTGGTCATACATGACCCCACTTTCAGTACTATTTGCACCTGCCAAATTTAAGGGTCAGTCACACTGTTTCATTTCCAATCAGTGTATATCCCTTAACTTCCTGCTGAAATCCCATAACTTTTTATGCCACAAATGTTCTGGTTTACTTTTGTCCCACTTTTGTTGCACCATGGACATATCCACCCTTACCTTTTTTTTTTTTGCTCAGGAGCTTTCCCCACAAAAACCCGCTCTTTAAAGCTCAGTCGGAGCAAACGGCAATTCATATAAAACCCAAATTGATGTTTGCTCTGATTGAGAGCTAAACAGCAGGTTTTTGCAGGGGAAGCTCTGGAGCAAAAAAACCAAAACAAAATAAAAATAAAAATGGAGCTTTAAAGTGCAGACCTGTGCCTGGAAAAAGCAGGCTAAAGTTAAGTGTGGATAGCCCTATATCCACTCCGGGGAGCAATAGTCTGATAGCATGGGGAAAATATTACAGAACAGCATACAGCAGAATAAATCTGTTCATGTTTGTAATATAATTTCATTGGGTATGTATTTCACAAATAATGAATGGTATTGGGGAAAGGAGGTGGCAGTTGGCAATTGGCAGTTGGCAGGTTATTTCTGTTAGTTCTGTCTTGACTGTGAAGGTGAGAGGTGTGAGGACTTCATGCAGATGCTGTCTGGAGGAGTTTTGTAAATAATACTTGTTGTTCAACTGTTACCAACCTGACAAGTAAAAAGATTTCTCTTCAGCTATTTGTGTAAGGCAGAGAGATATATATTTATCACAAATAGCTAACAAAATCCACCACACTAACACACTATTATTGTGTCAGGAACATGTCCAGAACACACCCATAACAAAACACAAGTTTGGAGGGCCCTCCATAAATTAAAAGCAATAAAACCATTTCTACAATTGTGCAATTAATTTCTGACACTAGTTGCACTATTGCTCAAATACATGATTTGCCCTTATAATCATTATCACATGTTGCCATATTATTCAGTTGCAAAATATTGTTGAAGAGCACAAGAGGGGTTTTTTTTGCTCCCCGAGGTGCTATAAATCTTTAATTTAATAAGAATCAAATAAGAATCCAGAGGTTTGATCCAGCATGTTTTAAACTGCCAACGTGACAGTCATCATCAGTAAGTTAAGTGAAGGAAAGCGTATCTTCTCACAGAGACATTTAGAATTCCCCAGTGAAAAGGCTTGGTAGCTTCAAATACATCAGATGCTTCTTATTGGCTGATTGTTATTAAATACTTTCTCACAACATCTTTGGGATAATTTGTTCCAGTTTCTGCAGTTTAACTATATAACCTTCTTTGTCATCTTAATTTTTCCTCTCCCAAAACGGTCTCTTGTCTTGTAGAAAATGAATTCAACCTTAAAACCTGCCCAGCTTTGGTCTAGTTCTCATTAACCTGCCCCTGGGCTACATTATTGAGGTGATGGTGGATTAGGAATACATAACTTTATTTCCCTTAATAGAAAAAAATATATATCTTTAAATGGAAACCTAAGGTAGCATTTGCATGGATATGTATCTGTGGATGGAGGCAGGGGTGGACTTGCAAGCTCTGCCTTCAATGTCTCCATGTGTGTCATCCCACTTATCTCTCATATGTTGAGTGGAGAAGGTCTGCAGGGGGCTTTTACACACATTTGCTTGAAGGCGTATAGAACTTTCCATGAGATCAAGGACCCTGCTTTCAGCTACGCCCCTTCTCCGAGGGTTGTAAAAAGGTGAAAGGGGGGCATTAAAAGGTGAAAAGAGATTAATTTAATTAGAATAATCCTACCTTCAACCTGTTACAAACTTCCATTTGGATTCACAGAAAAATAATATTCAAAGTTTAGCCTTTGACAGGCAAAAGCCTTCAGGTGAGCTATGAAATAAACTGTCGGTAAGTTCATCCCCGCACAACACAAATGCAAATATTCTCTTTGATATTTTTAACATCCAAGAGCTCAGAAGAAGCACATTACCACCTTAAATCTACCATGCATAGGAGCTGATTCTGCCACACACTTTTAAAGTGTTGCAGCCTATTGACATGTGGGCCAACAAACGTAATAAAAATCAAATCCATATTCTAATTATTACACTAGAAAAGACATTACATTAATCAGAGGCTAATAGAGTGATGCTTTCATGCATGTCGTTTTGAATTGGCATCTTGTTGACATGAACTAATTAGTCATCGTCCCAGTTCACCTGCACTAATATGCTACTTTACCAAGTGTAACATCAGTGGCATAATTGGAAGTGGCACATTTTGTAATCAGCATTGTAAGTGTGTATTAATTGTTGGAGAAGGAATTGGATTAGCCCTTAGATTGTGCTGTTCTAAAAAAAATGTCTGGTTAATAATTTCACATAGGAATATTTTTCAATGTACAGTACAAGGAAAACAGGGGAAGGAATTTGACTCCTTTTCAAATCAGAGCAAGCATTTGGATTTCCCACAAAATAGAATGTAGTCTAATAGCAATAGCTATTAAACTAAGTTCCTGAAACATACAAAAGTTGGCAGTTGCTTTCAGGAAGTGGTCTTGTGAAACCTGCTATACAGTTTGTGATTTCATTTTGATCTAATTCTGGTGCATTATCAAGCCAGGCTGCAATAATATGCCTTTTTAATGGGTTGTTATGCTTGGTGCACACTGATGACATCATCAGCATACTCCAGGGCCTAGCAAAACAAATAAGTGTCTGAAATAGTAACTGGATGATTGAAAAAGTAAACTGGTGAATTCGAACGATTACCAAACAACAATCAATAGTGCAACCATCCATACCGGACATGAAATTGCAAACATGAATTGTCTGATAGCAGAATACAAAAGGTTGAAGTTTTGGTTTAGCAGAGCTGGAGCATTTTGTCATTGGACAAAATTTTGTTGCTGACGGATCTTCTATCCTCTGTTTTCACCTTGTTTTCTCATGTGTCTGTAATGCGTGTAATAATTCACATGTAGGGTTGATAGGGCGCTGCAGGTCTTTAAAGATTATGCCATTCTGCTTTGATTCAAGTCCCTTTGTTGATTTAAAGGCTCTTTGGGGGTATATAGTAGTGTTTAGTTCCCCATTCTGAAATGCTTTCCCCTAAAATATTGGTCAGCTGAAATAATGGATGGTTTAATTTCTTTCTCATAAGATGGAATGGGCAACTCTTCTTGCTTCACAGGTGTTGAGTAAGTGTGCATGTCAGTCCATGATGGAATGACATCACTGAGCAATTCTCTTTCCCTGAAGGTGAATTCTTTTCACTTGAACTGTCCATTACAAACCTAATCCACATTCCTTGATACTTCAGAAACATTCACACTATGGGAAGTTTAAAATAAAAATTCTCTTCATAGCCTGATCTTGATAAATTTTTGCTAATCTCACAGAAATGCCATGAATTGGCAGGAAAACCCCTTAGACATTCTACCTAAAAAGAAACTTGAATATTTGATTCAATCTGGTGACAAACTAGCAGTGGAAATGCACCAAATCCACTTGGTGAAATTTTGCTAGTCTTATTGGAGGGTCTCTTGAAAACTTGACTTCGCTTAAAAATCCCTCAGGTGTTTCAGCTTGCCAGGAATGCAATTTAAAAAAAAAAAAAAATGCCGTAAGAGAAAATTTGGGCCAAATCCAGTCAGTACACAGCTATGTGAAAAAGCAGCAATGCAGACTTATAGAATAGTAGAATTGGAAGGAACACTATGGTCAGCTATGGTCCTCTGCAATGCCAGAATCCCAGCTAAAGAATCTTTGACAGACGGCCATCCAACCTCTCTTTAAAAACCTCCCACATAGTACACAGAAATAGTCATGGTGACTCCTGTGCTTACCAGTCGTTCCACATAAAGCACAGCTACATTGCATAAACGGCTATTTTCTAGTGCTGCCCGGTTCACACCAGGGCTGTGCAACAGATTTGGCCAAAGCCTGAACAGAATCAGAGCTGTCCAGAGCAATCTGGGATTGCCAGGGAATGACGTGTAGGACAGGAAGGAGAAGCAAAATAGGGGTTGCCAAGGTGAGGGGTGTGAGGTGGCAAGAAAAAGTGTCCTTTTACAGGAGGCTTGGTGTTTGGGGGGAGGTGTGTTGGGAAGAAGGGGAATAAAGGGAGTCCTCTGGGAGCTGCTAGGCAGGCCAGAACTCCATGCAGTGGTTGGAGATCAGACCCATCTTGGCTGCTGGCTGGAGGAGGCTGCACTAAGAGACAGGGAGCCATGAGTGACTGCTGCTTTGAACCCTAGCTTGCTGAAGCTCTGAGAGGGGCAATGAGAGACACTCTTGGGGTATAATGTTCTGCACCTCTTCCACTGCAGACTTCCAAGTGTAAATATGTATTAAGAAACCATATTTCTTAAAAACACTAGCCTCCGTTGCACCTCAACCCTGGTGAGTGCATGTATTGTGGGATTGCATGTAACAAATATCTAAGCGGAAGTGCTGCTCTCAATTTGATTTGCCATTTTACATTCTAATGCAAAATGAGACGTTTCAGTATTCATGCTGGAATTCCTTTAATCATATCTTGGAGAAAATCTGCAAATAAAATTAAATGTGTGGCCTTAATGAACTGTGATGTTTATTTATAAAACTGTCAAACTTGCATGTTCTTTCGATTTTTACTGGCTTCAAAAAGAAGAAGAAGAAGCTCTCCTCATAGATTTTAGGTGTGTGATTTGCTATTCATGAAATCGTGCAATACGAAAACCGAGCGTTTACATAGCACTCAAAATACCTCGCTTACTCATAATCTTAGCAAACTTTCTCATAATCTTAGCAAACTTGTAAAGTTGGCCCGTATTATTATTATTATCTTCACATGGATGAGGCTCCGAGGCTGAAAGGAGCTTACCTAAGCCGGAAGTAAGATTTAAAATGAGGATTTGCTGTCAGTTTTATTCTCTTAACCATGCTGGCGTTTAATCATTCTAGCACTTCTGAAATGCTAGCAACTACCAACACTGGTAAGACAGGGATAAGGAACCTTTGCAACGTTTGGGGATGGGGGCACAAGTTTCCTGCCCCTGCTGTAATAAATTGGTGCTCCTTTTATGTATGTTGCAGGAACAGCTGGGAAGGAAGTGCCACAAAGCTTCCCTCCTAATAGCAGTTTCACTCACTGCTGCTGACCTGAATGGTGTGGGGTCAGGCAGGGTGAAGGTGAGGTCATGTGTACCCATGCAGCCCAGACCTCACTGCTGCCGGCCCTGACCCCACATTGTGCTGCTAAGCAGCAGCCACACCAAAGCTGGGAGGATAGCTACGGTATGCACTATACCCTACCACACAGGCCATTCCTGGTGTGCCCCTTCCTTCAAGTATTTTGTACCTGCACGGCAAAATCAAGATTAAAAATGAGCCAAACAGCAGCACCAACATAATCTAATCCATTTTCCCTGCCAACCCACAAAAGCATAAGGGGATACCCAGTGTTAGCATTGCTCAGAGCAGACCCACTGAAATGAATGTGTTGCGTGTCAAGGTCCCCAAACCACCCCTCAAATAATTCACACATCAGACAGAATTTTAGTTTTGGTTTTTGGCATGATTTTGGCCACAACTTTATTAAAAATACAAATAATGTGAGTGGTTGCTTAGGCATTGGTTAAGACTATCTGTCCCACTGGGGACAGAACTGACGACCGTCAGTAAGGGGGAAACACTCTGGAGAGATAAAGGGAGCCGGGTGGTCTGACCCTCCCCTCTCCCCACAGGCTCCCAGGGCTCTTGCAAGGCCCTAGCCCCCGACCGGTGGTTCGGACAAAAGCATATCGAGCCCCTGGATTCCTTTAACAGAATTCCCCGTACACCAGCATCAATTGGAGGGGCAGACACAGTCAATCATAACCCCTCCTCCAACCAACATAATAACCAATGCCTAACCGCCAACCTTACAAGTTGTGACTATTTGCTATGCAGTAGGCGAAAACCAGATGGCACCAGCCAATCAGCCAAATGGAAAAATTCCTACCAGGCCCCTGCCCCAACAGCAGACGACCCCATGACAGGCATAGCAAGGTCAATAAGCAGAGGCCTAAAATATAGGAATGGAGGGCGGGTGATCCGAAGCACACAGCCAAGAGGGGGATCATGTTGCATACCAACCAATATATATACGCTGGGCTGTCCATCAACAAATTGCAACATACAAATCTCCCCAACAACACCCTGAGTCCAATCACAGCAGTGGCCATCCATACGATCCCGCCCAGCACCAGAGGGGTGACTTGCTTGCCCCCACCGCAACACGTGCTCTCCATGAAGGAGAACACGGGTTTTTTGCAAGTTACATGGCTAAATGTCTATAAAATCAATTTTATGACTTCTCCATATGAGTAGTATACTCGTCAGGAACTATGTGGCATGCATTACACACCAGACCTATAGAACCAGTAAGTTAAGTCATCAGCATGTATTGCATTTCAGAAAGAAATAAAAATCCATGATCTTCTTCTTTGACCTTGGGCAGGGCTTCAAATATTTGAGGTCAGAGGGAACTAATAAAATAAAATAAAAGTCATTTATTTGTGAATCATGCTGAAGACTTGAATACAGTGCTCATAATAGATTGGCAACATCACATTGTGATTTTTTTGCAAGCATAACCTGTTTCTTATTCTGCACTATAGAGAAAACAATCACTTTTATTTAGTATGTGCATTAGTGTGTGTTTGAATCTTCAGTATGTTAGTTCAGAAGGATACAACATAGTTATCTGTATCTTTGGAATAGCTATAATATTTCAAAGTATCGGGGGGCGGGAGGGAAGGTGCCCTGGTGGGGGTCCTAAAATCTCAATAAAGGGCTCTAGAATCAATGTGTAAATAAATCTAAATACCCTTGCGGCAGGGACCTGCTTTTTCTTTTCTTTTAAAGTACATGCATTTACTTATTAACAGTATTTATGTCAACTGATAACACACACTTGTATCCAGTGCAGCACTATGTGAACATTCTGTCTGCACAAGTATTTCTGCTTGTGCAAAGGAACATTATTCCACATATATCCCCCCTCCACCCCCTAAAATTATCCTAGGGGTTCCCCCAACTTTCAGGAGCAGATTTGGGGAGGGTTCAGGAAGAGGGGGGGAGTCCAGTTGCAAATGTGGAAATCCTTGTACTGATGGGATTGTTAGTCTTCAGGTGGCTTTGTTGTTGTTCAGTCGTTCAGTCGTGTCCGACTCTTCGTGACCCCATGGACCAGAGCACGCCAGGCACGCCTATCCTTCACTGCCTCTTGCAGTTTGGCCAAACTCATGCTGGTAGCTTCGAGAACACTGTCCAACCATCTCATCCTCTGCCGGCTTACAACAACAAAAACTAAAATACAACTCTAAGCCATAATGACAAGAATATAACACAGCGTTTAACAAAATTCCAGCAGCAGAGTATCAGCTATATTTATTATTTTACCTATTTAAAGCTCACTTTTTTGTAACAAGTCACAGCCAAACAAGTTCCATCAGTATCACCAGTTACGCAGAAACGTTGTAGTTCTTCAAAATAATCTTCTTTAGGAGTGAGCAAAATCTCACCGAGGAAAAAAAATGTTTATCGACATTCTTTAGGCTTCCTCCAAAATTCCTCAGATGTTTTGCTGGAGGATAAATCTACACATTTGCTTCAAATTTGTCCTTACATGAAATATGCTGGCAATCTAATGCTGTGCAGAACATCTCGGAGAAATGTCACTAGTTAGATCAGGATTCTGATTTCACAGAGTTTCAGAACTGAGAGAAGCCTCCCTGAAAAGAGATTAATGTGTGAATGGCCTTCCAGCCTCAGACCGTTACACTAATGCATGGATTTGGACACTAATGCATGGACACTAAGCGTCTCCACCCCCACCGTTCAGCCCGGACACTGAGATCCAGCGCTGAGGGCCTTCTGGCGGTTCCCTCACCACGAGAAGCAAAGCTACAGGGAACCAGGCAGAGGGCCTTCTCGGTAGTGGCGCCCGCCCTGTGGAACGCCCTCCCATCAGAGGTTAAAAGGATTAACAATTACATGACATTTAGAAAACACCTAAAGGCAGCCCTGTTCAGGGAAGTTTTTAATCTGTGATGTGTTAATGTATTTTAATGTTTGCTGGAAGCCGCCCAGAGTGGCTGGGGAGACCCAGCCAGATGGGCAGGGTACAAATAATAAATTATTTTTTATTATTATTATTATTATTATTATTATTATTATTATTATTATTATTATGGACAGTGGGGGCAAGCCTGAGGGAGCAGCGTGCTATGGTCACAGGGTCAAAAGCATAGCCTTGCAGTTTCCCTACTTTTTGCTTTCCCTACAGCCATGAATAACATGTGAAGTGAGCTAGTCACCATATGGCAAGGACTCCCCATGTGAATGTGGATGAAAGTCATAAGGATATTTTCGGTTTGAATGCTACTCTTTTATTTGCAATGGAAGTTTTATCTTTTCATTCAGCTTCAATACATTTTAATGTGTGGATTTGCTTCTATTAATCCTAACTTAATATACCTGGATATTAACATGCATGGATATATTTGACCTTTTGAGATAGTGTCTGACACTCTGGTTCTGTAAAAGTAGGGGAGGGGGCAGGGAGAACCAAGAACCATCTTTATAATGACAAGAGGCTAGGATTTTAAAGAACTCAGATAGGCCTCTACAGCCTTGAAAATGTGCACGAAAGCTAACAGGCCACAAACGTTGTTAGCAGTCCACCTGATTTCACATATCTGTGTTAACCATCAAGTCCTTTGTCTGGTCACTTTGTGGTAATTCTTCCACAGCCTAGGCAGCCCAGGCAAGAAGTATTTACAAAAGTAGGCTATACATTATATTTACTTTTTTATTTGATTTGATTTGGACATCCTGAAGTGGTGTAACAATGAAAATATCACCAAAAACAAAAATACATAAAGACAATTTCAGATCTAATACAGAAACGAACCGCGAAAGCTATCAACTCGACAGCCTTCTTGAAAGAGGAAGGTCTTCAGCAAGCATCAAAAAGGCAACAGAGCTGGCAGCTGTCTTAACATTTAAGCAGAGGGAAATGGAAATGGTAGGTGCCACAGCACCACAGGCCCAATTCCTAGGCTGTGTGCAATGGACCTCCGGGGCTTCACGTGCAGAACACAGTGATCAACTGGGAATATAAGGGGTGAGGTGATCTTTCAGGTATCCTAAACCCAAGCTATATAGGACTTTTGTGCACCAGTCCTGTTGTACATGTTAGGGCTATAAGTTGGTTGCCCAAACTATACTCAATGCAAGCAAAGGAGAAGAGCTACAGATTTAAGTAGCTCTCCCTGTAGCCTCTTACTCTAAAGGAAGCACTTCAAAGGGAAACTACTTGGCATGCAGCTGAAGTATGCAAAATGTAAATATTTGTTTAATTTTTTGTTTTGCTTTTACATATAAGCAAGGTCATCTGCTCTTGACATCAAAAGTCTTCTCTTATCTTGGGTGCCCGTTTTCTCTCCTGCCCTCCCCATCTCCTCCTCAACATTCAGATGTCACTGAGCATGAAACAGAAAAGCTGGTGTCTTTCCGGGGTTTGAATTAAATTGGATATGATAGAATATTAGATTTATGTTTATCTTGTAAATTGCAATTATAGTTTTGGCAGCAGGAGCCAGGATGGAGAGAAAAAAAACAACTTCTTCCTTTCCTCTTGTTTTGTCCTGGCTCCTTCCTTCCTCTGCCAACAATCACAATTCTCTCTTCAAAGGGGGAACATGCAGTGAAGCAGACCGCCTGACTTTTCAGTGTGCATTTTGTGCTGTGTAGGCTGAATCCTGTTCTGCTATTTGACTTGAGGTCCTTTGTCCTAAGGCAACTGACATTGTCTCTGTGGAATGTCCTGAAATGGTTTCCCTCCACTGCATTGCCACTGCTTTCATCAAATACGCAACCCAGCCTGAGTTAAAAATGGTATTTATTTTGTATATGTTACAACAAAGGCCTCCTCACTGCTTAGGGGCCTCCCACCACACTGGGGTGTAGAAGGTGGGCACTCAACCTAAAGATCCTCCTGGAACGGAAGCTGTACTACCCAGGACAGGATGGGGTTGTGCAGAGTTGTTAAGGCAGCAGAGAGCATTGTTGGCTGCTCACTCTCCAGCTTAGAGCAGATTTATGCCATGAGGTGCCACAGAAAGGCACTGGACATAGTAAAAGATCCATCGCATCCTGGTCACCGTCTCTTTGAGCTCTTGCCATCGGGACGGAGATACAGGACGATGTCGACAAGAACAAGCCGTCTTAGGAACAGCTTCTTCTCCAGAGCGATCTCGGCCTTGAATGGGAAGCCTGGACTTTGAAGTCATCTAATCTTACCTGTTATGTTTTATGATTGTATGGTTTTAATCAGTGTGTATGGTTTTAATCAGTGTTTTTGTAGTTGTTTTGTTTTTGCGTGGAGTGCCCTATCTGGGTGGATGGAGCAGCCAAGTAATTTCGTTGTCCCCGAAGGGGACAATGACAATAAAATATATTCTATTCTAAGATGGTTCTGTGTACTGGAGGCTGGTCCATTGGAGCAAAATGGAACACTGGCTCAGCCCATTCCACCTGGGTGCCTTCTTACTTACAATCAGCCTAGAGAAGACTGCCCTGGCTGTCTTCTCCCTCCTTGGTTGCAATGTTGCACTTACAGAATTCACCAGGGAGAAGGATGGGGGGGGGGACAAGAATTAGTTTGCTCTGCCTGTCATTGGCTCTGGCTCCCCCTACTGTTGGCCTCCCGGCCGTTATGGCATGGCCATTGTTTTCATGGTTTGTGGGCTGCCTGGAATGACGTTGGGTGCCCACAATTACAGGGTGTATTTCAGTGACCCTCCATATACTGCTATACTCCAGCTCCCATCAATCCTAGCAAGCATGGCCAGGGGGCAGGGAGCTGTAGTTCAGCAACGTTTGCAGGGCTACAAGTTACCCACCCCTGAAATACTCTCATCGGACCTAGCAAGTCTCTTCTTGTGTTCTTACTTAGATTGCCCCTCCCAAAACCATTCCAGATATTTAATTTAGGCAGGAAGTCCAAAGGGAATTCTGTGGCAGACCCCACTCTACCTATGCATCCATTGCAGTGATACTCTTCTTCTGTTTTCTGTTCCTCTTATCATCTAAGATCAGTCTGTAGCAGCAGGCTTCTGAACAGCTACAGGCATATGGCACACACAATTCATCTTGGCATTGCTAGAGAAATAATAAGCAGTGACATTTCCGTGACCAGGTCTAACCATGAGACAATATCAAGAGGTCTGGTGAGCCCCATAATCCCTATATGCTGACCTATGTCAAATTGTAAAATAGTGATAATATGGCTAGCCTATGTGTAAAATTTTTGGAATGCCTCCAATGGAAAGTTCCTGAGCTAAGCATCATTAACATTTTTCGCAGATGTCTTGTTCCTTCATGTTGTTCTTTGGGGAATTGGTACATTGACTAAAATAGGTGATTTACTGATCCTTGACAATCATTCCCTCAGGTCTCACTTTTCAGAGGAGGAAACTTCAGACAACAGTACCACAGCATCCCAAGGAGAATGTAAGTATTTGGGTCATATTCCTGGCAACATTGCCTTTACATCTGATCTCAGCCTGTGTCTGATGTTTATAATCATATATATACAGAGAGAGAGAGAGAGAGAGAGAGAGAGAGAGAGAGCATATTGTAATAGGATGCTTGGAGGAAAATTAGAATTTCAAAATTACAATGTTTACAAAAGTACATAATTTATTGTGGGATGAGCTATACAGGGGCATATTTCACAAAAATGTCCACAGCCGAACTTCAAAACTTCAGCAATTTGGGGATGAAGTCAGGGAGGTTAATAGTGTGGGGAAGTGTTTTATTGATTCAGAGTGAAGTCCACAATGTAACCTAGCTTTGTGACCTTATTACACAGTCAAAACTGATTGGCTATGACAACATCATAACATCATCACACTCACCACATGATCTTCAATCAGCTGCTATCACAATCAATCCCAGAGACAGGAAACTTTTTTTCCCAATGGTGTCTGTTGGGGAATGAACAGGCAGTGTACAATTGTAAATAAAAGGGAGAGGTAGACAATTCACACACAATACTCTGAAAATGTTCACATTTGACTGTTTGGTGCAGCTCCCCATGCCAATGTTTCTTTGACCAATATCCAAACATTTAGCATCTGAAAGATATTAATGTGTAGTTCTATACACAATTTATTTTTGTTCTAATTTGAAATGAGTCTGTATGATATTGTGATGCAGAACTAATTTTATCGTAGTTTTACTTCATTGTAGTAAAAGTCTCATAGCCTTTCAGGAATTTCCTACATACATTTCACCTGAGCAGGGGCCCCTAGAGTTTCCCTTTCGGCAACTCAGACTATATGAAACCCTTCTGTGATATTTTCCTAATCTCGTAGTATTAAGTAACTGTCTATAGAACGTTATTAAAGGGTCATGGCCAGGTCTGTGTAGCATGCTGTGATTCCACAAAAGCACAGAAAAACAAGAGGTTGTATAAAGGTAATGCTCAAAATATCTTAACAAGGTTTAAAACATGCATGTTAGGGTTTGCCTGCTGTGAAAGAGAACTGGGCTCCTGACTTTAATAGCTGTGCGGAACAGAAGCAGGAAGAGTGTATTCTGCTCTAAAACAAAAATCCAAGGTATTCTATCATAATATATTGGGGTGGGGTTGTAAGCCCTATGGGTAGTGTGTTTTCTTGCTTTGTCAAAAATTGTGAAGACAGAGCCCATCGTATTCTAGTGCGGAACCTGTGACCCTCTGGATAGTGTGGGACTCCCATCTGCCCCAGACAGCCTGGCCAATGCTCAAGGAGGATGGCAGCTGTGGTCCAGGAGCATCTTGAAAGTCTCAGGTTTCAATCCTTGCTGTAGGCAGTGGCAAAGAGAGGTCCCTGAGACTGAGGGCTTGTCCAAACTTCCGCTTGTTGCGTGCCCAGAAAGCAAGGGAGCGAGAGGCTTTCTGCTTGTCCCGTGCTATTTAGGCATGGGTACAAGTAGTTTTTCGTATGTCCCGCTGCTTTCGTCGAAGTGTTTCCTGCTGAATTGGAACAAACGTCAATCTGCAGGGAAACCAATTGATATTTGTGCCGATTCAGCAGTAAACAGTGGGTTCTCCCCGAGGAAATCTGCAGGACAAGCAGGAATGTGGTCAAGCCCAGAGAGTGAGGACTTCTTCTCAAGCTGGAGTGGGGGCGGACATTGCATGTTCTTTACTTCCCCCTTATTCTTAACTAGCGCTGTCTGACTGGAAAGGAACACTAGGGTAGGTAGATAATGGGGAGGCTGCTTTTTAGTTACACCATCAAGATTTGGTAGATGACGCTTTTCAAATGGACTTGGTGGCTTGGCTTGATTGCACGAGTCATCTGGCAGGGAATTCTTCAGCACATTCTCAGTTTGCGCACTTGACACTTTCCCCTTCTTTGCTGGTACACACAGGGCGAGTTGCTCAAGTACACCTGAATCTGGTCCTGCATTTTACATTAGCTCATTTCCTTTCCACCTCCTGCCTCCCAACTTCCCCTTTTCATCCTTTATATTCATGTATTCTGCATTCTTGTCAGCAAGTGAAGTTTTCTGCTGGTTAATATTTATGGTGCCCTTTAATGCCTAGAGCAGAAAAATGCCTGAAATGATTAGAAGTTACATTGTAAGGCAGTTAAAACCTAATGCAACACAATCATATGAAGACCAGTTGAATCAATTTATTGTGGTGGGGTCCCCACACACACCCCCCCCACACACAAGCAAGAAGAAGAAGAAGAAAAACACAGCAATAGTGTAACACTACACAGCTGCATGGCAACATTGGCAAGCTGGACTGTGAATTTCAAGTGTGAACCTGAAACACTGAATGTGCTGTATTTTTAAAAGAAATCCCCTTTTGTATGAGATATGTAATGTCCCTTTGTGCCAGAATGGTTTGCATGATAATGGTTCTCTTTTGTTGCTTGTTGTCACATGACAGAACTAAGTGAGCTGTGGAAGAAACAAGAGAAAAGATAATCTTCCATTTTCCCAAAGTCGTCTTTTTCTCTCTCCACCAAGAATATATTTGTTTAAAAAAAATTCTTATGCACTGTAAATACTTCTTTGGTGTTTTAAAAGAGGTGTGCTGCTATTAGCCTATCAGCCCTAATTGGTACTTTGCCTTATCTACACCTTCTCAGCTCAGCCTTTATTAAGAAAGCATCGTTACTTCTTCCACTCATGGAGAAAACCTCAACGCCAAATTGAATGGCTGTTTTCTGCCCCCAGATGGTTAAGTTCATCATCAGTGCACAGGGTCCAGCACATGCTTACAGCTCTCCTGACAAAAAAAAAAAAAACTAACGGCATTAAAAGGTCCTTAAATTTGGCTGAATTGTGCCCCCTCATACTGACCAACCAGGGCCTGAGGGCAACAGGAGGCATACTGCTGGACACTAGGGAGAACAGCTAATAGCCATGGATAGATTTATCCTCCACAAATTTATCTAATCCTCTTTTAAAGCCATCCAAGTGAGTGGCCATCACTAGGTATTGTGGGAGAAAATTCCATAGTTTCATTATGCTCAGTGTGAAGAAATACTTTTTGTTGTGTTCTTGTTTGTTCGAACAACCTGAAAATGTTGCTAGTGTTGATGCCCAACTGGGCTAATTTCTTAACTCTTTAGAGTGGCTTCGCTTGCAGAAATTTAGCAGGCAACTCTGCCGTACCTGGCATCGATGTAAAGTGATGGAAAAACCTTCACCTACATAATTTCTGCAAGCTGTTAAGCAGAAGGGAGCAGGGTCGGGGGGGGGGAGGTGATGCCCCTTCTGGTTCCTGGGATTGCCACTAGTCAAATAACTATGCTATTTAACATTGATAGGATTGTGTTTCCCCTATTTGAGCCCTTTCTGAAGTCACTCAGATCTCTGTGGCTCCACACGGAAGCCTAGTTCTGTGGTTTAGTTTAGAGCAGTGTTTCCCAACCAGTGTGCCTCCAGATGTTTTGGGACTACAATTCCCATCATCCCTGACCACTGGTATTGCTAGCGAGGGATGATGGGAGTTGTAGTCCCAAAACATCTGGAGGCACACTGGTTGAGAAACACTGGTTTAGAGCAGTGTTTCCCAAACTTGGGTCTCTAGCTGTTGTTGGACTACAACTCCCATCATCCTTAGCTAGCAGGACCAGTGGTCAGGGATGATGGGAGTTGTAGTCCAACCACAGCTGGAGACCCAAGTTTGGGAAACACTGAGCCTAATTTAAAGAGAAAAATAAGCATCAGGACAGGATATGCTCTGAGTAAGTAAGGTTGGGCATGAGAAAATGTGACCTGGGTGCCAATGGAGGAGGGTGGGACAGAGGGGAGAATACTGCCCACACCAATCCACTTCATTCCCCAACTATTGCTGTATCTTTGAGGTCATTGTCTTTCTAGGATCATTTTCCTGCCAGGGGTGTTGAGACTGGCAATCTCTGTTCCATCTTCAGGGCAGAAATTTGCTCAGCTGAGCATCTTTTTCTGCTTGTCTCCTTCCTCCCTCCAAAGTACGGTGTTTCCCTAAATGAGACAGGGAAATGGAGAGGCAGTGGCAGCCCCTTACAATATCCCATCCAGGTTTCTTTTCGTCGTCTTGCTATGTCACGAAGAAAGCAAAGCAGTAGAACTATGTTCTCCTGTGTCTGTTCTCCACTTCCATTCTTCCTCCTCCTCCAAAGCCAACACTTATGTTGATATAAACTATGATACTTAGTCAGCTGGGCTTAAATGTTTACATCTTCATGTCACTTGTAAAGACTTATCAAGTAACATGTAGCCAGTCATTCAGATATCTATGTTGCTGGCTGATGCACAATAACAGGAGAAATCTCACTCGTTCTTATTGATCCTTCAGTTCCTATACATACTGAAAGTACGAGTCTAGTTTACCCCCTCACAGAGCTACAATTCCCATCACCTATAACAAACTACAGTTCCCAGGATTCTTTGCAGGTGGTGGGGAATGTGCTTTAAATGTATGGGGTGTACATACTGGTCAGACTGGGGTCTTTTTCTTTTTCCATTACTTGCAATGACAATTCTAAAAGTGTGGGGCTATGTTTCAGTAAACAGAGCTCTTACTCTGCTCTCTGACCTGTCTATATTAAAATGTTGAATTCAACCACAAAGAGCTTCATGATCTGGAGTAAGCTTTAAAAAAAAAATCACAACATTCCATAAGTGAAATCACTTCTCTAAACAGCCAATGTTGAAGTTCCTTTGAATTCAAAGAAACCTAAAAAGTGCTTGATCTCAGTTCATACAAGAACAAAAGATTAATTCTTGCTTATTGGTGTGCGTGTGTGTTCTCCCCACTAATGCTGTTTACTTTTTATGATGCTGAAGGCAAGACTGTGCTTTTTGTGTACCAGTGCGTTTGATTGTAAGTGACCGTTGCTTTAAATGTATAGGGAGTTTCTTGTTGTTCATGCATAAAAATCAAATCCCAGTGCAATGTTTACTTAACTCCCTGCTGGAGTTGAGCAACAGGCATCTTTGGAAGAGTCTTACAGAACTTTTCCTAATGATGCCAGTGAGAGTGATGCCAAGATTATTTTTAAAAAAGTAAAAAAAAAAAAAGTGTGTGCTGCTAAATGCAGACAAATGTAGAATTGTGTCAAAATTAGCTGAGTATAAATAATCCGCACTCTGCCTGCTCCCTGTTTGACTTAACAGACAGCTGAGTGACTGTGGAATATACCAATGAGAAGGAGGGGCCAATGCTTGCCTGTAAGAGCTTGGGGTTGTCTCCTCGAGAGTAAAGAGCCAGAAACACCCGTTCTTCTAAAGCTAATACTTTATTTACAAACTATGTACACCGGAGCGTTTAAGATTCATGTCCGCTTGAGTCGGTTCCAGAATCCAGGAGTGGCTTTCGCCGGTTCCTCCCCCAACATAAAAGCTTTGGAATTCCAAAGCGTCGCCTCCTTTCCTTACGCTTTCCCCCCCTACGCAGCTGGAGCGACGGAAGTAGCTGACCGCTTTGCTCTGCAACCCACTCAGGTGGAGCTAGGGCTCTGTCAGCATCTCTGGCCCTCAGCTCCACCGCACTGCCTGGCAGTTCCTGCTCCTCACCACTGGGGCTTTCCTTACTATCCCCGCTGGACTCAGAACTGCTTCCCAGGAGAGGCTGCACTTCCCTCCATCCCCGTCTCAAGAGCCTTGCGTGAGGTCAGATCCCTGACATTGCCCTAAGTCCCAGACTCAGTGAGAGACTGTGGTCCTTGATCAGAACTTTGGCTGCTTGTAGCCAGGTTAATTCCATTAAATTTCACAAAATCCATTGCAATTTGTAACAGTGTAACTGGAAGGTTTTTGCTGTCTTTTATTGCAGCAAAGTATGCCAATTATGCTTGGGCAGTCATATAACTGTATCAGCATCATCTGGATCAGCCACTACCCTTTTCATGAAACCTCTGCTGAGAAACCTCCAAGGAAGGAGAGTCTACCACCTCCCAAGGGAGTCCATTCCGCTATCAAACAGCTCTAACTGTCAGAAACTTCTTCCTAATACTTAATTGGAATCTCATTTATTGTAACTTGAATCCATTGGTTCAGGTCCTACCCTCTAAAGCAGGAAGAAACAAGCTTGCTGCATCATCCATGAGACAGCCCTTTAGATATTTGCAGATGGCTATCATATCTCCTCTCAATCTCCTCTTTCCCAAACTAAGCATGCCCAACTCCTTCAACCACTCCTCATAAGGCTTGGTTCCCAGACCTTTGATCATCTTGGTTGCCCTCCTCTGCACATGTTCCAACTTTGCCAATATCCTTCTTAAATTGTGGCTCACATAACCAGATACAGTACTCCAGGTGTGGCCTGACCAAGGTCCTGGAGGCTCTGGGCCTTCAACGCAACCTGTGGAGATCTGGGGATGTCTCAACCTTACTCAAACCAGGCCCAGATCCCTCTGAATTGGCCCAATTTTCTCTGGTTTCAGGCCTTGGCCAAATTGGGTGCACAGTCCTAGGAAATACAAGCATATACAGTAACTAGATAAAGCGAGTCAAGTATGTGAAAGGACACCTAGCTTGATCTAGCAGCTCAATTCTTACAAGGCATTTCTATAGTGCACTGTTTCTGAAGTTGATGCCTCTGACTCTGATTGGCTGAGCTGGTGTGGTGGCATGGAATATTCACAGATATTCCAGCTGCTCAGATATAACTTAGTCATGATGTTTGCAGCTTTTGCAGGGAAAGATTAAAACCTCTCTGGGTAGGATTAAAACCTCTCATCAGCAATAGAGTTCATTGTGCTAGAAAGATGAATCTGAGGGAAGAATGGGTGGGGGTGAGGGTGACAGGAGGGAGACAGGCCAAGAATGGTCTGGAAACAATGAGTAGATATGTGTGCTAGGTAGAACCTTACAAATACTTGTTTGCCCACAGAGAAAACCAGGAATCTGCCATCTATAAAGAATTATGTCACCCACATAGAATGGGAAAAGATCAAACAAAAGCAGATTAATAGATCATGTCAGATGAAGTGAAATTAAAGCAAGGCAGACTCCCAACTCTGCACTCTAGATTGTCCCAGCTGATCCTGAACCACAGCAAGATACTGCTTGCAAAGACTGCATGTGATATTTTAATTTACTGAATGTCTTAATGCAACTTACAAAGAAGAAAATTGTAAACAAGTCTCTCTCCTAAATATTTTCTGCATATTTTATTGCATTAACATTATTTGGCTCTTTTCACAACAAACTATTTATCAGTTTGAAATGCATGTTTCCTTTCCATGTTGATAATCCATTCGCTTTGAAAACCGTAGTCTTCAGGGTAGGAGAAATGAACCAGAAATGGGAAAGGCATTTTAAAAATAAGCTACCAATAAAGTGCAGTCAGACCTCACCACAACCACTAGGAGGTAAATTAGGCTGAGATATAATAGCTTGTTCAAGTCTACCCACTGCATTTCACAGTCAAGCAGGGATTTGAACAGTCTTCCCACTTCATCTGCTAGAGTCTGTGTTAAAAGATGGTAACAATGCAAGCCGTGAATCACACTTTGTGTGGTGTTTATTTATTTTTGCTGCATAAAAATGTATGAAAATTCTGACAAGACAGAGGAAGACAAAGAACATGAAGAATGTATGAACTTTACCGTTCCAGATTCATAGCTCAAGTATGCTTCATTTTTGCTTCATCCACTAGTAGGATCATGAATTGATCAATAGAATCCCCCACGACCCTTGTGTCTATGACACCCAAGTCCTTATGGCTGGCTCCGCAGTCATGGGATCCTAGCCCACTGATCCTAGCCAGGGCTTTTTTTCTAGGAAAATAGGTGCCTGTACGCACCATGAAGTTGTTACAATAAGTGTCACACTTTTTAACAACACAAAAGAGGCGCCATTACCATGTAACCTTGAGTAAAAAACGTAAAGGACTCCTGACAGTTAAGTCCAGTCGTGAACAACTCTGGGGTTGCGGCGCTCATCTCGCTTTACTGGCCAAGGGAGCCGATGTTTGTCCACAGAGCGTTTTTCCGGGTCATGTGGCTAGCATGACTAAGCCGCCTCTGGCGAAACCAGAGCAGTGCATAGAAACTCTGTTTACCTTCCCGCCGGGGCGGTACCTATTTATATACTTGCACTTTGACATGCTTTCGAACTGCTAGGTTGGCAGGAGCAGGGACCGAGCAACGGGAGCTCACCCTGTCGTGGGGATTCGAACCGCTGACCTTCCAATCGGCAAGCCCTAGGCTCAGTGGTTTACACCACAGCACCACCCGTGTCCCTAGTACCTTGAGTACCCCCCCCCCAAAAAAAGCACTGATCCTAGCTGGCAGTTTGGGAAGGTTGAATTTCACTGTGGTGTAGATGTGGTATTCATAGTAGGCATCCCCTTGCATATATTGGAAGCTAGCTGTCTTGACTGCATGGAAGCGTACGCATGGACATCTGCTCATCCATAGGCTACTTGACTGCAGATAATCATGCTCATGTGTGGACATCTGGAGGTGAGGCCAGCAGCGTTCCCTGAGCCAACCAAGAGCACAGCCCAGGAATTGCATTATGCCCCTTTCACATGAGTAATGTGTAAAGAGAGCTTGTGTCATCACAGTTCAATTTTCTTTTCCCCCCCTTTTTGCTTGATCTGATTTGTGTAGAAGTGAATGCATTCAGGTGAATACATGGAAGCTGGGGGTGAGGCCAGCAGGTGCGATCCTACCATTCCCAAATTCCTTTGTTTCAACATATGTGAAGAAGCGAATAGGGCATTTGAAAAGCCATAACCCAGAGTGTTTCTAACTCCTACTTTATTTGGAATTCATTTCCCTTGAACGGGTATTGCAGACATTGTGCTGAACTATTGCCCACTGATGTCTTCCATTAGCTCCCCAACTAAGAACGTGTTCTTGAAAATTTCCAAATTGGAGCTATAACACTTCCAGTGTTAATGAGCACCCTTGTACAGTGCTATCATTTGCTGCAAGAACAAAAGTCCTGTTATGATATTATACTATAGCGTTGTATAAAGGCAGCACTGGTTCCCTCTGGTCCAACAATAGACGTGATTGTCCATTGTCCTTAGCAGATCAGTATTTCTCCTAGACGCACTATCAAACAGAGTAGTTTGCCATTCGTTACTCTTTACTCTCTTTTTGTACAGCACTATTGAATGTGCAGTGCTATCGACTACAAATCTGTATTTCATCCAAGCCAGGGATCTCAAATTGCGTAGCAAGCTTCCCTCCAGCATTACAAGCAGTTTCTACGGAATGTGTGAGATTCTTCTTGGTGTCCTCAGCTCAGAATTTGTGTTCCGCAGTTGGGCCATGAGCCAGGTCTCAGCCAGTACTTAGCAGACATCTACTCTCTGGTTGTGATGTTTGATTATGGATAGAGTTTACTGGGGTTTACTGAATTTGGTTTGAATTTCATTGTTGGTATTCTAGTTTTGAATTAGTATGGGGGTGCATGACTGAAAAGCAGCAGAGAAATGAACTAAAACATCATAGATCATTTCCACCTCATGTGAGAGCTAGAAGCATGCACCAATAAGTCCCCAGGCCAAATATCACCTCAGCCTAGGGGACCTTTCATAGGCGTGTCATTTTAAGGGGGTCAATCTTAATTTTTGCAAATTTCTTCAGTGAGGGTCTTAAATATATGTTTTTGGGTGTGAGAACCTCTGCTATTATTTCTGTGATTGGACAATGTTTAGCTTGATGAAGAAGCATATGAACTGCTTTTGGAAAACCAAACATTTTTAATATTACTTTCTGAAAATGTCACGTAATGCTAAATGCTAAATAATATTAATATTAATATACAAAATAACTGCAAGTACTTGGCAATGATTTTTTATTATTTCTATGCAATTGTACACACATTTTACTTACTAAGCAAAACTAGATTATGTAAATTTAACCAAAATATCTTTGGAATTCCCAAGTCATATTACAGCTTTTTAGCATCCCTCATTTTTGGAATTTGAAAGTTGAAAAATTCAACATGCATATCACACTTTCTAGACCCTTTCTCCCCACCCCCACCCCCACCATAAGGTAATAATAATATTGAATTATGGGAGGCCACATATCCTTTTCCCAGTGGAGAAACAACTGTGACAGCCGTTCTGAACCTAAATAAGACAATTTTCAGTTTAGAGAGGTGCTAATTATTTGTATAACGGCACTGCTTTAGCATCCACAGTATCTTGGAAAAGGAGAAGGATGGGGGGGGGGTTGGAACAACTTGCCATGCCCCTGTGACCTCATTGGCCATGCACCTATGACTTCCTAGCAGCCCTTCCAGTTCCACTGGGAACCAGTTGCCACTGGTGTAGGAGCCGGGTAACGATGGGAACCAAGTTGTTTCTTGGTGTAATGTTAGAGGTTCTAGGAAACTTTCAGGCCCATATTTCTCCAGAGGTGGTGAGTGTTTCTTTACAGAGGAAAAGGGATAAAACAAAAGGAGCCACCAAAAGGGAAACATTGTGATTACAGCTGCTCAGTATTTAAGATTCCTGCCTACAGCAACCCACCAGGCCACATGTAACATGATTTGTGAAATGTGGTGTGATTAACTGAGGTTTTGAAAAAGATCTTTCAGTTATTCAGTTGCCTCTTAAAATACATTTTGACAATGTTGTACAATTTTCCATTTGACACAAGAGGCTTCATAATGAGTATCTGAGAAATCTGGTTCCCAGTTAACTCGCCTAGAATAGAAGGCATATATTAATTAACTGAGGAGTGTAATGATATTCCCATAAGCATGCATGTGTTAAAGCTTTTTTTGCTTTATTTCTCTTGTTGAATGAAAGTAGTTGCAGAATATTTAGGTTTAACTAATTCTGGTTAAACCTAAGTCCTGGCAAATAGAAGGGGAAGAAATGGAGGCAGTGAGAGATTTTACTTTCTTGGGATCCATGATCACTGCAGGTGGTGACACCAGTCACGAAATTAAAAGACGCCTGCTTCTTGGGAGAAAAGCAATGACAAACCTAGACAGGATCTTAAAAAGCAGAGACATCACCTTGCCAACAAAGGTTCGTATAGTTAAAGCTATGGCTTTCCCAGTAGTGAAGAATGGAAGTGAGAGCTGGACCATAAAGAAGGCTGATCGCCGAAGAATTGATGCTTTTGAATTATGGTGCTGGAGGAGACTCTTGAGAGTCCCATGGACTGCAAGAAGATCAAACCTATCCATTCTGAAAGAAATCAGCCCTGAGTGCTCACTGGAAGGACAGATCCTGAAGCTGAGGCTCCAAAACTTTGGCCACCTCATGAGAAGAGAAGACTCCCTGGAAAAGACCCTGATGTTGGGAAAGATGGAGGGCACAAGGAGAAGGGGACAACAGAGGATGAGATGGTTGGGCAGTGTTCTCGAAGCTACCAACATGAGTCTGACCAAACGGTGGGAGGCAGTGGAAGACAGGAGTGCCTGGCGTGCTCTGGTCCATAGGGTCACAAAGAGTCGGACACGACTAAACGACTAAACAGACAAACTAAATTCTGGTTAAATGTGCAATCCTTTACATGTGCAGATAGGCAATAGTCTTATGGGAGGCCGATTTTAGATGGCTGTGTGCTTTTTTTTTTTAGCTGTGAAGCACACTGTTAAGTTTACTCTTCCCATGCACACACCATTCCATACCAATAACAAACTTAGTTGGTCTCTAAGGTGTTACTGTAAGGAATTTTTTTATTTTGTTTCGACTATGGCAGACCAACACGGCTACCTGCCTGTAACTATTCCATACTTTACAACTTCTTTTACATTCCCGATATATTAGAGCAAGACAAGCAGACGAACAAAAGTAGTTTGCCATCCCTGATTTTAATTTTTAAAAATTGAATTCTCTGAGCATGTGTAGTTTTGAATTTTAATCTCCTATAAATCACAGCAGCATCTAGGCAACAGGAATAAACTGTTTTGTTTGCTTCTGCTGCTTTGATGCTCATTGACTTGAGAATAAGCACCATTTTGATGATAATAAATCATAAAGTGAGCATCTGTAATCATATACATGTCTGGCCAGTCACTTACTGACTATAAAAAGGTTTTAAAATGAGAATAAAGGAAGTGACCAGGAATCATCCCCAGTGAATCCCCTTGATCCCATGATGTGGGATCTGTCTGTCATTATATGGGGATGCCCTGGGCTTTTGAACCCTACATGTCAGCCTGAAGATCCAGCCCCAACTGCCCCTACTCCAAAATACTCAGAATATTACAGCTTAAAAGTGTAGACCAAAGATCAGAGTTGAAATGAATATGGAAATATTCAGAATCCATCAAAGATTCCACTCAAATACCAAATGTAACTATTAAATATCATTAGGTACTATAAACCATTTTGAAATTCTGCTGGTTGAAATACCATACGCCAAATATTCAGCATATATTTTGAATATTCAGAGGTGATCTGTAGAACATTCCACATCAAAACGTACAGAGGATAAATGTTGAGAATTATGGGGAGCAAAAAGCTTTCAGCAGAGACTTCAAATCAAAATAGTGACAGCAGATCACTATTTTATAAATCTGTTATGTGACAGATTTATACCATATTAGATCTCCTGATATTTTCTAAAAATTCAAATTAAGTCAGCACTCTGTAGATTTTTACAGAACAGTTTAATGTTCTACACTGCACAGCTTAATGCCAAGTCTCATAACCTAATGAAAATTCCCAACCAGAATTCCAATCAGAATATATTTTCTAAGTAAGCATTAAAGTTTCAGAAATGTGACATGTCTATTTCTTACATATATATCTTTTAGCATACATTGTATTGTTTCATTGTCTCAAGGTGAAGAATCTGATTAGCTCTGTAACACCCCTTTTGTTTATATCAACCATGTTGAATTGGATGGAAGTGCAGAGGAAATAGCCACCCCAATCATTCCTTTTCTTGATCCAGTTATTTTTCAAAGGGGCTTTTAACATTACGGATTGAATTCTGTGCATGCACTTAGCTTTCAAATTTGGATTATAAAGGCTGGAATGAACAAAATTATTAAGTGTTTCTTTTGGACAGCAAACTGACAAGGCAAAGGAAATCCCTTGCTAAAGGATATTACAGTTCTGGGTCATGAACATTTAAGCAGGAGTTACTGCCATCCAGAGGCAGAAAGCCATAAACTGTCACCTTCCATTATTCTTTAAACCCAAAAGGTAAGCCCAAATGAGTGCATTGGTTGGTTCACTTTAGTTTGAATTAAGGCATCAAAGGACAGAGTAATAACACGTGTAACTTGAGGTTTTCGTGTCTTGTTTTATTTAGTATATAATTTAGACATTTGTCAGCCAAGTACCATATGCTGGAGAAGAGGGGTCCACATGGACATGTGCTGAGGGAGGCGAGAGAGAATAAGACCACTTCTTCTTGCCATACATTTTGAATTATCCTACATAAGAAGAAAGCTGATACACACTTGAAGTGAGCCAAAACCTCAGTACGATCGGCATGTGAATTACAAGCTGTCCCTCATCAACATTTGATCGTCTGGCAACAAGAAGTATGTGTGGTTGGGGATGCAATGTATCTCTCTACACATTGCCTCTCCATGGAGTCTTTGCCAGCAGAAGATGGAATGAAGGAGATCTTCTATCCCAACTGTAGTAGGTGCCAGGGTCCTGGGCTCTGACTAGGCTGCAAGCATTTTTGAAATATGGGAGGCTGCACTAAGCCTCCACCTTATATAAGCAGAGGGTTGGTGCAGTTTAGCAACTGTGTGATTTGCTGCAGTAGCAAATGCTTGCATCTTGAACTGCTTGCTTAGGTCAGCTGGACAACCCTCTCCTTTAATGGAAGGATTTGCTCTTACTTCATGTGGGGTTTTGAAGTACCTGCAATGGATTAAATCAGCCCTACTTTGGGACTGGCAGGATTGCTTGGTCCACTCAATTTTTAAAAAAATGTTAGAGGAAGGAATGGTTCCAGTGTGATCTGCAAAACCTACTGGTGGGTCATGGAAGAGGGAGAGAATTCCACAATCCTCTGTAATTCCGTGTTAAAAACTTGTGCTGGCAACAGGTCTGCTGGCAGGGAAGTTACACATGTATTGGTCCCCATGCCAGCAGAGGCCCCAGAGTCTTAATTTTTTAAAATAAATAAGTCAATCAGACATTTCTAAAGAAAGTTATGAAACAAAGTGTGGAGACAACTCTAATGCTTTGGTACTTGGCAGACAGCACCATTGTTAAGGATTCTTAATTACTTAATCACTGTTGCTAAGCAATTAGAGGAAGGAATGTTGACCACCCCTATGTGGATTCAGGCAAGGGCCCTCCCAGAGGAGCAGAAAAAGCTGGAGAAGTTGGATGGAGGACAGTACTGGGGCACATTTGTTTAAGCACTTTCCTTGTGTCCACCTTTCATTTCATTCACTCCCCACATGTACTGCCTTTCCGGAATAAAACACAAATGGCTGTCTTTTGTATGTTTGACTTGGAAGTAACTCCCTTGAAATAAACAAGGTCCTGTATCTTGATTTTCCAGGTGCTCTAGGCTGCGAGCGCTTTCTTCCCCTTCCCCCTTTTATCTTCATAACAGCTGTGTGAAGTAGAGTTGGCAGTTCAGGCACCAAAGTGTGAAACTGCGCATATTTAGAATATTTTTGTTTCTTGCTTGTTGTTATTTATCAGGGTTGGCAAGAAAAAAACACATGTTGGTTCGTTTTGGTATTTTGCTGAAAATTATAGGACTATGAAACATTGCAGTTAAAGCATTGAGGAAGCTTTTTCTGACTTTCTTTACATGATCTGGGAACGACCTTACACGAGAACATAAGAATAGCTCTGCTGGATCAGGCCAATGGACCAGCATCCTGTTCTAACAGTGGCCAGATGCCTATGCGAAACCCACAAGCAGGACCTGAGCACAACTGCACTCTCCCCTTCTATGGTTTCAAGCAACTTGTATTCAGGAGCATAAGCAGCAGTTCTTGTACATAGATTGTGACAGGTGGGGCAGTGCAGGGCCCCCAAAATCACATACAGCATAGCAGGCCTGAGGAATCATGTTGGTGTCTCTGGTTGGAAAGGGTCAGTGATGTTCTCCTCACCATGCGTGAGATATGCTGAGGATCATAAGCCAGCCAGCAGAGACTGGGAGTGTATTTTGGCTGGTGAGCAGGGTAAAAATATTTCAGATATAAAATGTACACCATGCTGGAATAGGGATGGGCAAATCTGCCCATTTCAGTTTCTCATTTTTCCTATCTTAAGTTCTCCACCTTTCCACATCAGTTTGCGATTTTTAATTTGTTTTAAAAAGTCCGATGAAAATTCATCAGCATTTTTATGTCAGTGTCTCCTTATATACACATTGGAATGCATTTTTGCCTCATGTGCATCTTTCATTTATTTTGCAAAGCAGTATTTCTTAATATAAAACACTTTTGTATGTTATTTTCACCAGTATATGTATTTTGATCCAGTTGTCACCTATATACTATATGCATTTTTGTACACATTGCTTGGCTGGAGAACTGCATTGCAGAATTCAGAGAAGTGCAAATTTCAAAGGTGGCTGCATTCCAATTTGCGTATTGTTTCGGAATGCGCTAATTAGGTAGGCTTACCTTCGGGTGTGGTTTTCCTCAAGCTCTTATGCTGGAACCTTGGGGTATGCAGGGAGAGAACAAAGAGACAAAAAATGGGCTCTGTCTCACTAGGCCTTCCCTGGTTGGCTTGAGAGCTTGCAATGTGAAGTCGTTCAGTTGCCAAGAACTGATCTTGCAGCTTTAATTCTGCTCCTGACCAAGTTCAGCAAAAGAGAAATAGCAAAAGAAAAAATCTTCTTGCGTGGTTTTACAGCTGTTGTACTACAAAGCCCATCAGCCCCAGCTGTTGGCTATGCTGGCCAGCACTGATGGGAGCTGGAATCCAGCAGAACATCTGGAAGACGACAGGTTCACTTCCCCTGTTTTACACCCCACTTAAGCAAATAGTTTACAGCGGGTTTCGAATCACCAGGTGTTCTGTTGGAATTGGTCTATATACTGCCTAATAAAAGCTTTGCAGTTTTATTTTTATTTTATATATTAAAAATTCAACGTACTAGATTATTTGGCTTGAATGCCATGCTTCCATTATCTGAACGTGTTCTCTGTAAAAGTATGTCTGCTTCAGCTTTCATCACTTTGTTACTTCCCTCTTCCGTTAATCTCAAAGATCAGGAAGGTGTTTCTTTTGGAAACATTATATAGAGCCCTTTCTGGTGAAGGGAATCTTTTCTCTGCCAGGCTTTTGCAGGTTTTATAAAAGCAGGTTTAAGAGTGCCCTCTGCTGGCGTCATGGTGGAAAACAGCAAAGAATGCCACAAGGCAACCAGTAAAAGGGTTGTACAGTATCTGGAATTTAAGAAGCTTTCCCATTTTGTTTGTTTTGCCATGCTGAAAAGCAGCATTACATCGTTGGAATACTTATCTGCAAATATAAGTGAATCATTTTCAACAAGTTATGGTTTCTAAGAAATTTTTTTTCCCTCCATGTATTCCAGGGAAAGTGAGCTGACTAGGCATAAGCATTTCATATTTAAATTGTTTCCCAGCTTGCTGTCACACAAAGTATCAGGCTATTTCTCATCATTCCCCGTGGAAATTGCCAACCAGCTTGCTATCGTGCATGATGATGGGCAGATTTCTCTCTACAATTGTTAACTGTTTAGAAACTTGTTGCTGTGCTGCCAAGAGAAATACATGATTTATCACTCCCGAGAATTTTAAATCACAGATACTATATTAACCATGTTATGAAACATATTTTGTGAATATGTTGATACTTTTGAGAGACACTGGCTTTGGTTTCTAATTCAAACATATTGTTATCCATCCTCCTTCCACTGCTGCATTTGCTGCACTTTATTTATGAACAATTTAAACATTTGTTTTAAACTATCATCTGCCCCCCCACCGCCAACTGTTCCTTGGTTATACTTGTTTAGTTTCTACACAAGCAAAGGCTTTTAGCATAGTGGCACCAGTACTTTGGAGCACCGGAATCATACAGACAGTCACAATTCTGATATTTCACCATCTACCAAAAGTATTTCCGTTTCAGGGAATTTTAGCGAATTAGCAATCCCTTGGTTTTATTTGGCTAAAATCTGGTTGGAGACATATAAAAGAGCTGAAGGTACTTTGCATTGTGGTTTGTGGTGTGTGCTTTCATACCACAACTACCTCAGAGAAATAGGTTTTGTAGATTTACATCACAGCTGGTGTCAATATGCAGGATACCTGAGCGGTGATCTAGGCATCATCACTGTGGCAAAGCCAGACAGTTGCCTGTTGTTGTTGTTGTTGTTGTTGTTGTTGTTGTTTATTTTGCAGCACTTCAATAAGTAGGAGGCAGCTGGGTCTGGAAGCTACCATTTCAATTTCCAACAATGTACCCTGTAACAATGCTAAATCAGGGCCATAATGAGACATTAAAATTACAACTCCACGCCACCTGGTGGTGTTCATATTGCTCCTGCTTCATGCTTTGCTGTGCTGTTGCCACCACTGCCGAACAAGTTCATTCACAAAGGAGGCCCACTGAATGGCAGTTTGCTGGTGAGCCCCCTAAGCCTGGGGCTGGTTTCCACCATGTTTCAACCCCCTTTCTAAAAGCAAGAGTGGGACAAAATAAATGTTATGTGCATGCACCGGTGGTCACAAAGATGTGACCCTCCAGATATTCCTGGACTACAACTCTCATGACCTCTGACCATTGGCCATGTTGGTGGCAGCTGATGGGAGCCGGAGTTGAACACCAACAGGACAGTCACAGGATAGCAACTCCTTGTGTACACAGGACCGGTGCTAGGGCTTTTCGCGCCCTAGGCGAATATCGCGGGGTGCCCGGCGCGCAGGGGGCAGGGCACCGTACGTCATGCGCAATGACGTCACATGCCCCGCCCCCTGCGCCCCGGGCGCTGCGCGAGCCGAGCACTGCCGGGCGCTGGGCGTTGCCGGGCGCTGCGCGAGCTGAGCACTGCCGGGCGCTGCGCGAGCCGAGCACTGCCGGGTGCTTCACGCGCCGGGCGCTGCCGAGCAATGCGCAAACCGGGCGCTGCCGGGCGCTACGCGAGCCGGGCGCTGCGCTGCCGGGCGCTCCGCGCCGCCACGATTTTCGCCTCTGGTTGGGGCGGCGGCGGGCGGGCGGCGGCGGGCAAGCGGGTGGGCGCCCCCTCCATTTTGGCGCCCTAGGCAGTTGCCTAGTTCGCCTAAATGGACGCTCCGGCCCTGTGTGTACACCCTGGGAGGCAGGGACAAGCCCTTGTTCCTCTGTAACCATGCTTGTTTCCATCTTCAGCATGACCCGTGTAACAGTTGGCTGATATCCAGAGTTGCTGTTCCACTAGCAGCAGCAGACGTCCACTTGCATAGTGGAGCTCCCCTCTCCTCTCCTCACCCCTGCACAACCTTGAAATCTGCTCCAGGGGGTTAGAGCTAAGGATGGGGGAGAAACTCAATTCAGGACTCATTCACACTTCCACTTGCCCTGTGCTTAGAAAGCACAGGTCTGAGCAGTTTCCCCCTTGCCTCGCTCCTTTCCAAAGGAAAATCCGCTCTTTAGCACTAAATCAGAGCAAACGTCAATGGGGGGGGGGCAATTTGCTGTTTGTGCCAATTGAGCGCTAAAGAGCGGTTTACCCTGGGGGGAAGCAGCAGGAGAAGAGGTCTGGGAGAGCCCTCAGTTTGCATTAAAAGGTGGACCTATTTAATTTGCACCTTCTGAAACAATGCACGAATTGGAACACAGCACTCCTTCAAAACCCTTCTCTGACTTTGTTCAGTGCAGGAAACTAATGTGGAAATGTGCAGAACTGAACGTAAGAACTGAAAAGTGAGAAGGAGAGAGAGAAGAGCAAGGGGAAGTCTCACTGTGCAAGTGGAAATCTACACAAGCAGTGTTGGATATGACCCATTGTAATTCCAATTTAGGGTTTCTTTGTCACAAGTTCACAAACGGAACATACATATAGCACATTAGGGCTGAAATAAATACATTGATACTCGGATACCACAAATGAAAGTGTCACTGTATGAGATAAATGTCCCAAATCTCAGTCCTCACAATTCAAAGCTGAGAAAAGCAAGTTAGGGCACAACCGCTCCACTCTGCTGAATCTGAGAAACCAAAGTTGCATAATGGCTCGAAAGATCAAACTATTGGTGATACAGGATGCTCAGTAATGAAGAAGTATCCAGAGAAGCAATAATATTCCAGTAAACATTTAAACCAATAGTATGCCTGCCCAGTTTTGAGATTTATTGACTAAGGTAACAGAGAGGTCAAAGGCAATGAGCCTTCGACTCTGGTAAATTATGTGCCTGGTGACCTACTACAGGAATAATAATCGATCTCCTCTTGTAACTTCTGTACCTGCAGAAAAGGCTTGTTAAATATGGGGTTCCTTAAACAAAACCTTGAGAGGATCAAAGAGACAGCTTTACCTTTTTTTTAACCGTTAATTATTTATTTGATCATTTCCCCTTTTTAAAATGAAAGATTTATTTTAACTGAGACACAGGTCACATTTCCACATCATGCTAGGCTACAGTTTAGCGTGATGTGTGTGAGCCTTCATTCAGCTGCAAGTAGGAGGTTTGTAAGCTTTATGCTTCTATTTTTGTTTAACTACAGGTTGGATAACACACCATAACATAAGACAAGCCCTCCTGGATCAGGACAGAGTCTCACATGGTCCAGCATCCTGTTTCCACTATGTGTCATAACCCCTACATCCAGCAGTGCTCTGGGCACAGTGTTAGAAGCTGCAGGGGCCACAATGGGGAGCCAGGTCTGGGCTCAGAATTGACTGCAGAAGATAAGGAGGCCATTGCACCTGAGGTGGTTGGACAAGAATTCAGGTGTGGAAAACATTTGGTCCTCCAGATGTTGCTGAACTGCAACTTCCATAATCCCTGGTCATTGATCATGCTTGCTGAGGCTGGGGGAAGTTGTCATTCAGCTATATCTGGAGAGCCAAAGGTTCTCCATGCCTGCTGTTAATTATATCTTTTCATTGTCTTCCCACCAGTTTTCCCAGAACAGATGTTAAGCCAACCAGCCTGCAATTTCATAGATCTCCTCTGGATCCCTTTATTAAAAATGGATGTTACAATGGCCACTTTCCATTCCTCAAGAAAAGAGGCTGGTTTTAGGGAGAAGACACATGTTTTTATTAGAAGATCAGCAATTTCACATTTGAATTATTTTAAGAACTCCCACTTGGATGCTGGCATTCAGACCCAATGATTCGTCTGCTTTTATTTTGTCAATATGTCATCTGTTGTCACCGCCACTTGCCTCAGTTCTTCAGACTCCCTTCCTGAGGAAAAATCTCTATGCTGAATGTTAAAACCTGGTTAGATTATATTTCACACCTAGGATTCTACCTAGAGTGAGATTAGGAGCAAACTTTGGTTTACAGACTCATTTCCTCACTTCCTTCACCATGGGTAGGAGATAACACATAAACCACATATTTGTACCTGTGGTTTTTTAGTCTTTTGCAACCACACAAATATGGGATCTCCAGGTTACCGTAATTTAGTCACTCAAATTTTAGTCCATTCTAATGCCTTGTGCCTGAAAAGAGGGACAAGAGGAAGCATTTGATCTGAGGCATACTCCTCATCTGCCCTTGGATAGATCTGTGGGAGCAGAGCTAACTAAATCTAGCATGGTCAATGTTCAGAGATGATTGGGCTGTAGAGAATCACCAGCATCTGGAGAGCCACATATTTCCTACCCCTGCTTTAACGAGAGATGCAAACATACTGAGATATTGGCTTTCCCCAGATTACTAAAATTCTACCAAGGCTTAAACATTTTGACTTCACTTGACAACTTGATGAGACATTGAAGTTGGTAGACTGTGAGGTTTTAAGCTTTAACAAAGCTTGGTCTGTCGCCCTTCCCCACAGGGATGACATCACGTCCGGGGCTTATCTATGTTCCCGTCATGTGATGTTTGTATCAGTGTATAAATATGATGCTTGTATCGGACTACGTAGGTTGAGCGGTTCGTCCTTCAGCTGCCCAGCGGATGGGTCACATCTTTCTGGGCACGAAGCCCTTAAACCTAATAAATCTTAATAATCAGCCGGACTTTGCTGTTTGATTTATTAGCCAGGCTCATTAAACTTCTTCCGTTTGCAAAATGCTCTGCAATCCTTTGATGAAGAGGTGAAGAAAGTTTGGAAAGCAGTGTCCATCGCAGAGAAGCGTGTGGGCGAGGAACAACGCAACGAAAGATACCAGCTGTGGGTGCTGGGGGTTCGTTAACCCCACACTTCAGCCCGTTGCGTTTGATTTCGGTCGGAAAAAGACCGTTAATCAGAACAGGTTATGGCGACAGTTAATTAGTGAATTGATGAGCCCTGGAGACATTCCGAGAAGGAGTATCGGTCATGGCTGGCAGGAGTTCAGATGCCCCTCCGGAAAGAGAAGCCTCTCTGGAATGCTGACAGAGGCTTGCAAAGTCAGTGGACTAAATGGCTTGGCTTGGCTGTTTGGGAGTTCCAAGCTGCAGCTGGGAGGCTGCAAGGAGCCCAGATTGAGGTCTTGCAAAATCAATTGCACCTCTCTGGTGAATTCCAGGTTGGAAAGCTACACAACAGTGAGTAATCTGGACCCACAGCCCCCATCACGGGACATTGAGGGAGATGGCTATGGGAGTTTTAGTATCCCCTCACAGCCAGAAGGCTTGCAAGCACCCCAGTGCCTCCATGAAGGGTGGAATGCCACAGCTCAAGGAGAAGGGGGGTGTTGCATCAAAAGGCCTGTGCAAAAGGAGGGAGGCTTGGGAGACTGTGTAATTTCAGTACAGTTCCAAGAGGGATTAGCTCTTGCAGAGTCTGAAGAAATGCCCCCAGATCAGCTCATTTTCCTGTCAGGCCGTTTTGCTGGTGTAAAGCTACGGAGACAGAGCCAGGAGCAGGGGGGTCACACAGTCCAGTGTTTTGCACACAGAAGCGGAGTAGCTTCAGAGGCTTGTTTTCGTTCCTCTGACCAGCTGGTGTTGACATGGCCAGTGAAAGTGGTCAAGGCCAGTGTGCAGCTGATGACGCAGTCAGCGAAAGTCAAGGCTGAGAAAGACAACAGTTCCATTTTCCGGAAGAAAGATTGTGTCAAGGTCATTTCTCAGATGCTTGGGAACCCCACTAGCCAGCAAGAAGAAGATGACAACAACTGTGGGTTGCCAGCTGCTATGGCAACGGGGAGCGACAGAGCGACGTCACTCCACAGCGTGCCACCTGGTGGACATGTGGGGATCTGCAGGTCCATTTCCACAGAGTTGACTGTTGGAAGATGCATGAAGTCAAGGCTTGACTTTGGGACAGTTGCTAACAGCTTCTCAGAGACAGTACGGGACTCTTATGGGGTTCAAGACATGGAAATGTATTCATTGTCTGTATCAAACATTCTGTATGATGCTGTTACAGTATTTTGTTTGCATGATACCTGTTGCATTTCTAGGGGCGAAAGGCTGCAAATTCGCATGGAATGCAGTGAAGACAGGGTGTTTGCTGTTGAGACATCTCAAGCAGGTTCAGGTGAAAGTAGCACTGATGCAGTACAAGTTACTGTGCCCACACCCCAGGGGTGCGTGCTTTTGAAGCACAATAGGCTGGCATTTTGCCACTGGGCCAGTGTACTGAAGCAACCTGAGGGGTCTACAGGGTGCAGGTTTAGAGCATGTGATGAAAGTTTTGTTTGCAGGGGCTGCAACGTCAATGCTGAGACACCCAGTGATCCAAGGTTCGAAAGGGTTACCACTCGACCCTTTGCCCAGGTGCAAGTAGAGTACTCTGAGCTGAGGCCAGAGGCCAACCTGGGGGGTGCGTGTTCACACATTGGGTGGAGTCTGGTGCTCAAGGAGCACAGTGCAGCAGCTTCACTGCCTGAAGAGTGGGCGGTGGAGACGGGAGACAGGTTCTCTACCACAGTGGGCTGGTTTCAAGACACAAGTGGCAAGGAGTTCCGCATGTCCATGCTGACAGTTTTCTTCCAGGAGGGGGAAGAAGAGCACAGAGTGACTAACTCAGTTACTTCACAGGTACTCAGTCTTGGTGAAGCTACTGAGACTGTGTTCTCTGTTGCATGTATCCCCAGTCAGGTTTGTGGGGAGTCACAAAGAGCAGATGTTCTGTTGCATGACAAGGAGCCCAAGGTACAGTTCTTGTGCGGTTCTGGTTCTCAAGCGGTGGTCTGCGCACCACGCACCGAACGCAAAGAAGGTGGGTTTGAATCCAGGTTGACTGGGTTTGCCACTGCCAAGGGGGGTCAATCCCAGGTTCCAGTCAGCAGGAGTACTGAGTTCTGTGAGCAGAATGCATGGGAACGCATTCCTGGAAACACTGCTGTTCTTTCAGGTGTTCAGAGTGGCTCTAACACTGAAAGACAGGCAGGTACACCGTCTGCGGATGGTGAGGGTCCAGTTAGTGGATCAGCCCCGGGTGGGGGTATTGCTGTGGTTTTTGCACCTGCTAGTGGCACGGACAGAGTTTCCGGCCATGGTCAGGGAGCAACGCAGCTAGGGGCGACTCCGAGGAGTACACCCGAATCTCTTATGCCAAGGGCTAAGAGGCAGGCCATGTGTGGCAACTCTTCTCTGGTAGAGCCTGTTCAAGGTCTCGATCCAGGGCAAGAGGGGGGTTCTTCAGCGGTGAGGCAGCAGAAGTCCCGAAGTGCGCCGTCATCCTTAGGTAAGTCAGCTAGGGTGCAAGGGCGTAGCAGGTCAGTAGGTGACATGCCTGACGTCAAGGATGGGCAGGCAGGTTCCAGGGCGGCTGGAACTGCGGGGGAACAGACAGTGGGGTCAGAGCGGTTTCCGCGAGCCACTGAAGAGTTTCTGCCTGAAGGGTTCACAGTCACAAGCGTGCGTGTTTGTCTGGCGCAGTGTGAACCAGAGAGCCTTGTGGAGGTTCGAAGGGTACCTCAAGGAGGATCCCAGGAATGGCAGCATGCCATGGTGGAGCAGGTAAGCTCAGTAGAGCAGGTCAGCTCAGTAAGGTCTTTGGATGTGTCCACGACGCTACCAATAGGTAGCATAGCGTTAAGCAGTCGGAGGATGTACAAACCCAAGATGGCAGCAACTGATGAGTTGCGGTGCAGGGCTAGGTCAGTAGCCACAGGGTTCGCTCAGGTGAAGGTGGTCCATTGCTTTGAGGCAAAGGACGGACTCATTCTTGGATGCAGAACCATGCACATGCTGTTAGCTGTCACGGCTCGAAGGAGTTTCGAGGTGAACCATTTTGGTTTGCATAGCTGTTTGGTTTTCGACCTGGAGCAGGAGTTGTACGAGGTACCTCCGCCAGGGTTCGAGAACAACAGGCAAGGTCAAGTGAGGAAGTTGCACAAGTCAGTCTGTGATTTGAAGGAGTCAGTCGCAGATTGGACCTCATGTGTGCAGGATGCTTTAGAGCAAAATTTCAGCTGGAGGTATGCTGATAGCTGCTTGTTTCTGACAGAAATAGGTCAAGAGCAGGAGCTAGTTCTCCTTTCAGGAGAGAACCTGGCAGAGACCAGGGAACAGGAGCAACGGTTCACAGAGGAGCTTGGTCAGTGTTTGAAGCTCAGGAACGTAGGCCCTGTTGGTGTTCATCTAAAACTGCAGATAGACAGAGCTGAAGAAGACAGTAGTTTCTTGCTCAGTCAGACAGGTGAGATAGTGCAGGTGTTGAAGATGTTCAAGATGTCTGAATGTGCTAGTGACAGAACATTCAGAGAGACTGGTCTAGTTAAAGACAGTAAAACCGGAGAAAACTCTGGGTTCCAGAGCTCCGAGGTGTTTCAGTCAGGGAAGCGATTGTTTCTTTCCCAGTCGAGCAGAACTGACACAGCGATTGCTGTGCATTTGCTTGGCAAGAAGGCTGTAGAGCCTAGTAGTGGATATGCCGAGAATGGCATTCAGGAAGTGCAGAAGACACAGGAGTTTAGCCTGAGGTTGTCGGATGCCGGTGAGCCCCAGCTCACGTGCTGGTGCGACAACAGTTGGCCGCATGCCAAGGACAGGGAATCTGTGTCTGGAATAGTTGTGTGGATGTTTGGAGCAGCTCTGTTCAGTGGACTGGAGTCCCAGAACCAGAGCCTCATTGCTCGTTCCCCTGCAGAAGCCAGGTACATTGCGTTGTCAGGGCTTTGTAGGGAACTGGAGTGCTATAGGTGTTTGATCCAGGAGATCTGCCATAAGTGGTACCTACCCGTCGCTGTTTGGGAGGACAACCAACTTTGCTTGGTGTTGGCAGAGTCTGGACAGGCCAAAGTCAGACTCAAATGCCTAGACGTTCTGTTTCAAGACGTGTGTCATGGGATTCAGGCAGGCTTGGTAAAACTGGGGTACAGTTCAAGCCAGCAGAATCTGGCAGGAAAATTCCATCAGTATGGGGAATTTTGCAGTGGTGTGTATATAACGTAAGGAGTTATTTACGTTTCCCCTGTGGTGCAGGACGAGAGGGGGTGTGAGGTTTTAAGCTTTAACAAAGCTTGGTCTGTCGCCCTTCCCCACAGGGATGACATCACGTCCGGGGCTTATCTATGTTCCCGTCATGTGATGTTTGTATCAGTGTATAAATATGATGCTTGTATCGGACTACGTAGGTTGAGCGGTTCGTCCTTCAGCTGCCCAGCGGATGGGTCACATCTTTCTGGGCACGAAGCCCTTAAACCTAATAAATCTTAATAATCAGCCGGACTTTGCTGTTTGATTTATTAGCCAGGCTCATTAAACTTCTTCCGTTTGCAAAATGCTCTGCAATCCTTTGATGAAGAGGTGAAGAAAGTTTGGAAAGCAGTGTCCATCGCAGAGAAGCGTGTGGGCGAGGAACAACGCAACGAAAGATACCAGCTGTGGGTGCTGGGGGTTCGTTAACCCCACACTTCAGCCCGTTGCGTTTGATTTCGGTCGGAAAAAGACCGTTAATCAGAACATAGACTCCCAGGCTCAGCCACATATGTACGGTTGGGACTTGACAGCCTACCTCATATGTTCCCTAGAACACTGTCACCGCCACATATTTTGACAGGCATAAAGAACCACTGGTCTTTGGGATTACAGATTATTCCACAGGCTGCAGCATCTAAGATCCAGGTAGCAGAAACAGGCAGCTGCTTCCAGCTGAAAGTGAGCATCGGGAAACACTCCATTTTATGAGGCCATGATCATGTTTCGCCTCATGTGTTGACTGTGCAACCACCAAACCCAAACTAAACTTTGCCAGTAGACTCCATAAAAAGCAGAGGGGTGGCAGTGTTTACCATTGGATGGGCTTTTTCCAGCACATCAGATCAGACGAACGCAGACGAACTCTCAAGGCTTCGGCTGCAACAAGGGGGGTGTTTTATTTCACTGGCAAGACACGGAAGGAGGAAATCTCCAAGTGGATGAAATCATTGCTGTGAAGCTTTGCTTGTATATTTTAAGGCAATCGGAAGCCAAGACAATGCTTTGGAAGCAATTTATGGTGGTAAAAGGGTGCTTCCCCCATTACCGAATGCATAAAGCTGGCCTGACCTGGCTTCCTACGTGGACACATGCCAGTACAAACTGTCTGTGATAGGTGCTGCCAAAAGAAATTGTCATTCATTGCAAGCCTGCTCCATCTGGCACCCTCCACTATACAAACAAACTGATGGATTGACTGTGAGCTCAGGAAGTGACAGTGAAATGCAATTCTCCATTTTATGTCCTTCTTTGTGCAGCAGTGTAGGTCTGTGTACGTTGCTCCAAAGAACTTTGCAGGTTATTGGGCAGCTAGCAAACAGCCCATCATAGTTTTGTTTTTGTTTTTCTTTTTTGTGGGAAGCAGGTCTGGGGAGTTCTCCAGCTCTTCCTCTACCATTCCTTTCACTCCTGCTGCTAACCCCTCCTCACCCCCTTACCTCCAAGCTCCATCCTCTGCTCACCCCCCCCCCAAGCTGATGAGAAATCTTGCAAATTCCCTGTTTTTAATTAGAGCAGTTGTGAGAAATTTCTGAGGTTACTGTACTATTGAAGTCTATTTCTTTGGACATGTACATCTATTGCACATGATGCAGGTGACCTACGCAAATAATGCACACCCCAGTGAAACGTGCCAGCATTTAGTAATTGTGAAGATATCAGGCACAAAGACAGAGATTCCTAGTAGAACATCGGGATTCTTGTGAATGCTATCAACAAGCATGTGCCAAAAATAATGGTTGGCAACCCGCTCACATGTACGCACAAATCTCCCAAGCCAAATGACCCCAGAATATCCTTCCACCATTGGCCTGTGTGGTGCACCCATGCAGCCCCAACCTCACAATCACCCTGCAACCCACCCCAGCCTCATCCAGGTAAGCTTCTGGAGAGCAGGTACATGCCTCTGTTGCTCCACCACATGGGCGGTTGCTGCATGCTTCTGCTGAGAAAGGAAGACAAGTATGAAGAGGCCCTTTCCTTCCTTCCACCTGAGCATACATTGGAGGGGTTCACAGCATCAACACCCCAAGAGAGCCTTGCTTCCATCGTAGCTGCAGCCTTGGATTCAAGCAGAAATCCGGCATGGTTCTGTCTCTCTCAGTTCCTCGCTTGCTGCTTTCCTTCTTACTCACATCACTTCACTCTGCCCTCAACTCTGGCTTTGTCTTTCTAACTACCTGCAAGTTGAGCGAAGAATCCCTATCCATTTGCCGTCTCCCACAGGGCCACTTCCTCTGTTTGCCTTAATGGCCCATTGCCTCACCAGGAAGCTAGCTTGGCTATTCCAGGAATTAGAAGAAGAAGAAGAAGAGTTTGGATTTGATATCCCGCTTTATCACTACCCAAAGGAGTCTCAAAGTGGCTAACAATCTCCTTTCCCTTCCTCCCCCACAACAAACACTCTGTGAGGTGAGTGGGGCTGAGAGACTTCAAAGAAGTGTGACTAGCCCAAGGTCACCCAGCAGCTGCATGTGGAGCGGAGTCGTGAACCCGGTTCCCCAGATTACGAGTCTACCGCTCTTAACCACTACACCACACTGGGAGTCAAAGGATTCAGCCTACCCCCCACCCCAAAAAAATTACTCATAACACTACTTTCAGGCATCTGTTTGTCTCATCCACAACCTTAGATTCTTAGGTGTACATGTGAAACATCTCTGCTTCCCCTCACTCCTCTGCTTCCCCTACAGGTAGGTAGCCGTGTTGGTCTGCCGTAGTTGAAACAAAATAAAAAATTTCCTTCCAGTAGCACCTTAGAGACCAACTAAGTTTGTTCTTGGTATGAGCTTTCATGTGCATGCACACGAAAGCTCATACCAAGAACAAACTTAGTTGGTCTCTAAGGTGCTACTGGAAGGAAATTTTTTATTTTGTTTCCCCTCACCCAGAACAGCAAAAAATAGGAATGTGTGAAGAGGCTTGCAAAAAGCCCATGACTCTGTGGTAGACATCTGCCTTGCATGTAGAAGGCCTCAGCTTCAGTCACCAGGATGTCCAGATATGGCTGGGAGACATCCCTACCTGAAATCCTGGGGAACCACTCTCAAGCTAGACAGAAAGTCTGGTTCAGTATACAGCAGCTTCTAGTGTTCCTATGTCTGAACAGAAAAAAACACAGGCATCTTCAAGATCCCTTCCTCGCCCTGAAAAAAAAAAAAGGTATAGCAACACAGTTTCAACTGGAAAAAAGCCCTTTAACTGGTATGTCTGGATAATCCCTCAGGCTCCTCCTGCAGTTGATACAGCTACCTCCTGCTTCCTTACATCTGTGAACATTTCCTGTTCTTTTCAGCCTCTATTAAAGAAGGCTATACCAGAAAAGCAGACAAAACGCAAGTCATTATGTACTTTGGGGCAAGAGAAAATAGCATACTTTACTCGGTGCTTTTCTAATGTATTGGATGGGAACCAGCATCAAAGCTCTGAATGTTTGGAGAATCTCAGCTCTATACTTTGTCCCGCCTGAGAATATCATTCTTTTAATTTCCTCCTGGACCTGTCTTCCCAACAGTTGAGAAAGGAGACCTCGTCAAGAGTGTCAATTACACGAGGATCAGTTATCTAGAAGGGGATTAGAATGCTGGAAATGTTTCCTTGCCCACCAGACATCTGAAAAAGCTGGAGGTGGAAAACAAGCCGGCCTGTGCCATGTCTGCACTTCCTTCGTTCATGTTTTCCTGCTCGAAAGAGAGAAGGCCGCCAAAGGAATTCAGAATTGTCTGAGAACTCCAGTGGACCTGCCTTCCCTAGAGGAGCTGTTTCATTAAAGAAATATCCTTTGGTGTCACTATTAATACAGCTCTTGGCTGAAGTTTTCTTTGTTGATGACAACTATCGTTTTGCTCTCCTGGTGAGAATTAAAAGAGCCCAAGTGATGTTTTAAAGTTGCTGAGAGGCGCTTTAGGCAAGAAATCTCCACTGCCAAAAATGAGAGGCTTCCTTAAAGTGAGCGAAGCAGTTTCCCATCTAGTTCAGTACTTGCACTGTGGTGGCTGCTGCCCACTGCGGCTGGTAGAATGGAAGGCAGGAAGGCATAATAACCATAATCATAATCTACAAGGGCAAATCTGAGTCTCAGGAGGAAGATGGCAACCAGAGCCACTCCCTGCTCTGACAGAGACCAATTTTCACTGGAACTGTCTGCTGTGATTCGACTTCTGCTTGTGGGCATCCCACAGGCATCTGGTTGCCCACTGTGAGAACAGGATGCTGGACTCGATGGAACTTTGGCTTGATTCAGTCAGATCTTTTCCTCACCCAGCTATTTTTGATCCTTTCACCAAAACCACCAGGGATAGAATCTGGAACTTTGTAGATGCAGAGCACATGCTGCAACTGCCATCACATTTCTGAACTGCGTGGACCGCTTGCCACCAGGTTTGCTGCTTGTATTGTTAATAAATGCTTAGCATATTTTTCAGGGAGGTTATAACCATGCCATAGCTGTCAACTTTCGGATTTGAAAATAAGGGATTTTTTCAAACTTTCGGATTTGAAAATAAGGCATGCTGTGAGGGCGGTGCAATGGCACCAGGTAGCCTCGCCACCCTGCGCTCCAGAGGCTGCGCGCGAACGGGTAAGCGAAAGAGCGAGCGCATAGACGGCAGGCAGACTGTCTGTCTGGTTGGGCATGAGGGTCTGGCTGCATAAGGAATGCAAGCTCCGCCCCCAGTCAGTCTCAGACTCCTTATTGGCAGCCAAGTAACGCAGCTGAGGAGCCTCCCTGGCCGGTAGGGAAGGAGAGGAGCTGCTTCCTTTGAAATCCGGGAAATTTAAAGGATATCAACAATCCGGGATAGCAGCGGGAAACGACATTGGAATAAGGGAGTTTCCCGCAAAAAAAGGGAGGGTTGACAGCTATGAACCATGCTCATGAAATGATTTATTTTATTTTATTTTTATGGATTTTCCAGGGTGTTTATGATTCACACCAAAGCAAGAAAACTGGCAAGTCTCTCCACATGTTTGTGGTGAGACCAAGCTATATATATATATATATATATATATATATATATATATCACACAAGATTTATGTACTGCTTAATTTAAAACAACAACAGCATTCTCAAAGGGTCTTACATACAGTAATCACCACCCGTGATGTGCTTAATTCATACAGTTGCCACTGAATTTAGGGAAATGCCAATTTAGGTAAATGTGGAGGCTCCTTCTTGAGAGAATCATCCAACAAAAATTGAGGAAACTGAAAAGACTTTCAATAAAAGTAATAAAATGCCTTGAGAAGGGGAGAGTACATAATTGTTTATTTTTTATTTTATTCATTTAATGTGTGCTCTGTTCCTTATTACAAGTAATCCCAGGGCATATCTCAACAATTAGAGGATAATAATAATATAACAATAAAATATAGTAAAATGTCATCAATGACAATATATTCTGTCATATTTTCTCTCACCAGTTAGCAAACCTATTCAAAAGCTTGGAAGAAGGCAACTAGCTTCAGCTGGTGTCAGAAAATGGGCAGAGTAGGTGCTGGCCAGACTTCATAGGGAAAGGTGTTCCATAAGTAAACTTAATTGATTTCCACATCCTTAGCACTTAGTCCCCTCTCCCCTGCAAGCCGTGATCAGGGCATCATGTATCATTTATTTATGGAAGAATTTCTATGCTGCTATATAATGAAATATCAAGGCAATCTACACTGCTAACACATAAAACGTCATTTACAAAAAAGGTTTTTTTATTAAAACAAATAAAGGCTAAAAAGTGAAGCTGAAGAACATCAGAAAGTCAGTACAGAGAGTAAGGCCTGGTTCAGATGTTTGCCTGTTGCTCCGTGTGCAGTGAGTGGAGAATCTTCAAGGACGCAGTTGCATGAAGGAAGTAGCATCTGACCTGGCACACCCACAGATACAGCCTCTGCTTCCCAGCCGTGATTCACATGACTGCATGAGAAAATCCATACCCCCATTCATGCATCTCAAGGCCAGGAAGCAATGGCTGTATATAAGGAATCAGATGTTGCTTTGTCACTGTGGCTCTCTGTCGAGAAAGTGATGAAAATCTGTGCTCACCACTAGAACACAATCCGTTCAATTAAGGCACATTTGGTCCCATTCATTTCAACAGAAGAGGTGTGGGTGAACTAACTATTGAAATGAATGGGACATCATTTTGGCTGAATTGGACTCTTTCCTATAGAGCAGGCACATCCAACTCCCAAGAGACTGCAATCTAGTGGTTGAGCTTTTTTTAGGGGAGGGTTGGCCAAAGGCGATCACTAAAATTCATACTGCGATCTACCTGGGACACCCCCACGGTCTACCAGTAGATCACAATCTACCTGTTAGACATGCCTGCTATAGAGTATTTGCAAGTGAAGGTCATGCAAACTTACCAGCCTAAGCGAAACATAACCATGCCAGATAAGCACCGCTTGTGCCAATGAGCTCTCTCTCCCAGTTTATTGATGCTATCAGAGTACCTCTTTGGACTACTATGTGTGTGCATGGCCCCAGCTGCTTGAGCAGTCCTGGGTGCTGTACACACAGCCTGCATTTATACCCACAAGTCCTTCATCAGCTAGTAATACACCCACAGAAGCCTACTTCTCAAAGCATATTTTCTCTCCTAGCAAGCAGAGGGTGTATATGCCTAGCACAGTGTCCTTTCAATTGTTTCACTGGGAGCAAAGTGTGCAACACGGGAGCAAGCCAGTAGATGGGTCCCATATATATATATATATATATATATATATATATATATATATATATATAATCTTCTTTATATATTTTGAGTTTGAGAAATGGACTCTATTGAAGCCATCCGTTTGCATAAACAACTTGACTATCTTCTTGCCATATACAATCTAAAACCACTGTAATAATGTGAAACCTTGTTTATTTCAAGCTCGCAATATTTACCAATGCAAACCATACCCAAATGGTAGTCTGAAACTTCCTTACCAATTCTTTCCTTTCCTTCCCCCCCCCCAAATGGGCTTCTCTGTTAGAAAGATATATTCACATATAATTCAATGTGGCTTGTTTAAAACTGTACAGTTGGTAGCTTAATATATATTTTTTGTATTTGGAGTACAAAGGCTATATTATGCTTTTGTTGGCATCCTTGCTAGTCCGCATGCCAGCGGCATAATTTTCTTCTCTGCAATATGTCAGGCTCTGAGTGCCGAGGGCTCAACAGGTGGCGGTTGGATAAAGTTCTGGCAAATCAAATAGGTAATGTGGTTATTTCTTTTGTCAAATTATAATTAGAAGCAGATCGGAGTCAAAATGAAACTCATATTTTTTTGCTGGTCCAAACAGAGTGTGAAATTAAATACAATCAGTTTCTATGACAAAGGCACATCACTGTAGAAGTTTGTTCCTTGTACAAATATAACCACCTTAACTTTGATCAGGAATCATGCTAATACTTGTACAGTTCTCAGCATAAAAAGATATCAGCATCAATATTAAGGATACTTTAAAAACCCACCATTCTACTCTACCAGGATTTTCTTTCAAGCATGCTTCACTTGCCTCCTCAATGCTGATCTTGAAAAGTCTTCTCCCTACTCCGTGCCTTCAGGCATGTACCTCCTTATAATTTGAATCCCAGTAATAGCTTGTTTTTATCATGTACAGTGGTGGTTGGTCCCCCACCGCTGCATGAGTGCCTCTAAAATATCTATTTCAATTTTCCTATGTGAACATGAATTGTGGGAATGAGTCACCCAAAGTGAGACAGTAGGACTGTGGCAGAAAATCCTTACATACAATCAATCCTTGGCTTACTTTTAATAAAGAAGTGGTTTTTCTTGTTACTTAATGTGATTCAGCCAATCAGGGATCATATAATCAGTGAGATGGCATTGTAGTGATATGTAGCCAATCAGATTTTGTTATATAATTGTGTCATAAAGCCACATAAGAGTGAGATCAATGCTTTCTAATCTCACTGGTTTAAAAAAAAATTGCTCTGTTCTGCAGGCCCATGAACTATTGCCTAAAGGGGCAGAAACTAATTTTACAGAGTATTTGTTCACTGGTTTATTGAAATGACCCATCTCCTTCATTCTGTTTCATCCCTTTGGTTCATCCCTAATGCAGATTAAGAACTAAAGCTGAAATGAAAGGATCTGGGCCATGGTTAGGTAAAAAGTCTGTCTGTTGCTGTCTGATGCAAAACCATTAAGGGATCCTGCACCATACATTCCTGCCTGGAAGAATTTTGATGGAAGAAGATAACTTACCCTTCCTATTGGTCCAGGACTCCACCCAGCAAACACGAATACAGCACAAAGTGTACTTTGACATGTGCTGAGTATTCAGTACGTGCGGAATAATCACCAGTAAACAAGCACAATCAAAATCTATTTATCTGGAAATAGGGAGGGAGGGAGGGCATCCAGCTTGATAAGCATGATTTCTCATATCTTTTTTTAGAAATGAAACTGGGAACCAAATGGGGAGGGGATTGGGATGGGCAAGGAGGATCTCCCCAGAAACAGGGAAGGAAAGTGAAAGAGTAACAGACTAAATCAGTAGTTCCCAAACTGTGGTCTACAGAGCACCAGTAATCTCTGAGCTTCATTCAGGTGGTCTGCAGCTTGTCTGTGAATAATGGCAGGAGCAGGAGCTGTGAATCGCAGGCACATGGCTGCTCGGTTGTCCTTAGGATCTAGCAGTCCTCCCAGACAGACTCAACAGGCACATCCATTGCATTTAATATCCATATCGATTTGTTGTTGTATTCTTATTACTTCTTCTATTTCTTATATATTGTATAAAGGGACCCCTGACCATTAGGTCCAGTCGTGTCCGACTCTGGGGTTGCGGCACTCATCTCGCTTTATTGGCCGAGAGCCGGCGTACAGCTTCCAGGTCATGTGGCCAGCATGACAAAGCCGCTTCTGGTGAACCAGAGCAGCGCACGGAAACGCCGTTTACCTTCCCGCCAGAGCGGTTCCTATTTTTCTACTTGCACTTTGATGTGCTTTCGAACTGCTAGGTGGGCAGGAGCTGGGACCGAGCAACGGGAGCTCACCCCGTCGCAGGGATTCAAACCGCTGACCTTCTGATCAGCAAGCCCTAGGCTCTGTGGTTTAACCCACAGCGCTACCTGGGTCCTTATATATTGTATACTATGGTCTTAACAATTTGAATTCCATATTCAAATGGAAAATTCAAATTGTGATACAATAAAATGCAGTACGTAAGAAATAAAGAGAGTGATAATAATAAAAAATACAATATGTGACAAATAAAAGAAGCTATAAAAATTAGAAATCATCTATCGCAGAAATTGCTATAACAGGCAGTCTGGGAACCACTGGACTAGATATATCGGAGAATCCAAAAGAAGGAAAATCAGGGTGGTAGAAGGTTATGGCTCAGAAAAGGTGATCAGACAGACTAAGGTGAAAGGGCTAGAAAAGTATGTTGTATTTATGAGAAGGTCTTGAGAAGAAACATGATTTTGGCAGCAGTGTTTCGGGGGGGGGGGATAGGGACAGCTAGGAAGGAAGATACAAGCCTTCATCCCAATTAGCCCTTTTTCCCCTGCCCTTGCCAATTCTTTGCCCTTACTGTGAACCAAAACCCATCTGTAACCAAAGTTTCTACTGCTGCTTTGGCAGACAATGAAAAAAGGAAATCCCCCCTAGTGGCTAATCGCCAGTCAGCAACAGCCAGAGAGAAACAGCATCATTTCATTCCATAGTTGCACTATTATTTATTAGTCGTATTAGTATTATACTGCACCTTTTAAGATAACTCCTTTCAAGGCAGATTACAAAATTTGTAAGCAATGAAAACAGCATTATAATTGGTAAAAAAAATAAAGAAATAATATCGTAACAAAATAACATAAAACAGAACCACTAAAAATGCTTCTTACACAACCACGCCAGTGCATCCAGATTTTATTTATTATTTTATTTTATGTCTTCTGTAGAAATCAAGGTGGCTCATAACAAATAATAAAATGATGAACTGACAATTTAAAACGTTATTTACATTTTTTTACATTGTAACATTAAAACAGTAGCAGCCAATAACAAACAACTACAGACATACTGTTCTTTAAAAATATATATATAGTTTTTTGAAAACTACAGACAATTGAAAACAGCATACAGTCGTACCTTGATTGACAAATGACTTGCAAGTCGAACGTTTTGGCTCCTGAACACCGCAAACCCAGAAGTGAGTGTTCCAGTTTATGAACTTTCTTTGGAACCCGAATGTTCGGCACGGCTTCTACAACTTCTGATTGGTTGCAGGAAGCCACGCCTTGGTTTCCAGACGTTTTGGAAGTTGAACGGACTTCCGGAACAGATTCCATTCAACTTCCAAGGTAAGACTGTATTACAAGACAAATACCTTTCTAAAAAGGAAGGTTTTTACCAGTTCTCCAAAGTTTAAAGCTAATCATAAAAGTTCCTCCTAATCAAGAATCTTTTCAAAGGCACTTTAAAAAGTACAGATAGGTGTTTGCTGGATTTCTCTGTGAAGAGAATCATGACCTATTGAGAGTGGCAATGCAAAAAAACAGGATATGGGGTTACCCGGATAGCTGCATGTTGGTGGAAGCAGTACTACACCTGAATGGGACACAATCGTTTTACATGCTAGTGTGGTATCCATAAGAGAGGATACCCAAGAGCCACAGTTCCTTATGGGCAACCTTATGGGGGCCACAGGCCTGGTGTTTTTGGGAAGCCAATAATCCTCAATTGGGGCCCATTGCCTCTGCATGTTTTTTAAGGGGCAAATCCCAAAGTAGAAACATAGGAAGCTGCCTTATGTTGAGTCAGACCATTGGTCCATCTAGCTCAGTATTGTCTGCACTGACTGGCAGTAGCACCCCAGGGTTTCAAGAGGTGGCATTCAGCTAAGTTTTGCTAAAAGTAGATCCATTGAAATGAATGAACATAGCTAAGTTAAGTCCATTAATTTTGGTGTGTCTTCTCTTAGTTGACTACCAACTTAGTTGACTACCAACCAGGCAACAGCCTCTCCCAAGCCTACCCGGGGATTGAACCTGGAACCTTTTGCTTGCAAAGCTGGTGCTCTACCACGGAACTATGGCAGCTACTATGTCATGTGCAGCCCAGGCATTTAGAGTCTCAATACACACATGCACACTGAATTACAAATGCTGCGTCATGACACTGCCTTGCTTCCAAGGACATTCTGCTCCAGGAACAGGGTTAGCTCACCTCTAAAAGCCAACCAGATCTGATAGTGTTTAGAGATGGACTGTCTTAATAGGTTCCCCCAACATGGGCAGCTGCCCCCCCATCAATACAAATCTGAGGTTCTGCCCCCCTAACAAAAGCCTGCCCCCCCCAAAAAAAATCCAGGCAATGCCCATGTCCCCCAGTGTGTTTAGTACAGAATGCATCTCCTCTTACCATGGTTCCCACATCAGCGATGGAGAGGAAACATGTTAACGTAAATGGCATCTTCATATTAAATGCCAGGTGGTCAGGTGTGTAGCGTGTCGTATGACCCTTTCCTTGGTTGTGCTGCACATGGCAGGGCGTCATGCTCGCCAAGTTCACGGCTGATAAGAGTCAAAGGTTAACAGCGTTGCAGCACACAGTTTATCCAGTGGAACGGAAACTGTTGCTCCCACAACCTTTGGTGTGAAATCTAATCAGCCCCATTGAAACTTCGCAAAGATGTGAAAGGCGATAAAATTCCTACTTAAAAAAAGAAACCCAGGCTAAGAAGCAGCTCAAATTAATGAACATTGGACCAAAAAAAAAAGTACAATAATGTCAGCATATTTCTGCTGACCTTCCTTTGGAGCCATCTGTCTAGTTGCAGCACTCCCCACCCCCAGCCCATGGGACCGGGTGAAGAGTTCAGCTCCAGCACTGAGCACCCCTCCCCTACAGCTGTCAAAACTATTGTATTTGGGCTCTGGCATATGTATCATTAAATTCCACACCACCAAGAAGAAGAAAGGTAAACCATATGAAGTGTGTGTGTGTGTGTGTGTGTGTGTGTGTGTGTGTGATTTTGCATCAATCGCCTAACTTCCAATTCTGTTACTTTTTCCTTGTGGCTTTAAAAGAAAAAGAAAACTTCTCGCATTTGAGTATTGATTTTAATGGAAAGGTCCACTCATAGACATTAGATCTGGATGTCAGTTACAACTCTCTCCATCTCCAATATACAAAAACATGTGTTTTGTGTATAAGGCAAAATGGAGGGGGGTGTCAGCTGTTCCAATGTCGCTGTTTCTATTGTTTTTCCTAAGAGCCTGTGGAAGGTGATGTATGTTTTCATCAAATCAGCAAAACAAGGCATGTCACCTGCCAACAGTGGGTTCCAGATCCCAGGAAGAGATAAGGTCATGGTTGTCAAGAGCTGGTGTAGCGCAGCAGCTAAGAGGATGAGCAACCAATCAGGTCAAGCCTTGCCCCTGATTGGCATGATGAACTAGATAGCCTTTGGCAGACAACACTCTGCTAGTCTCAGCCACCCCCACCCCCAATAATACAGGGCTGTTTCAAGAATTACAACTAGATAATGCATGTCAAGCACTGTGAACATTTGAAAGCATCAGTAGTAGTAATAGTGACATCAACACTGTTGTGTAAAGTTGTCACAGGCCATCAGATGAGGTTCTTCTCTGAGTACTGGAAGGCAGACCAATCAGAGTCGTCCATCCCCCCCCCCAATTGTGCTATCTTTTTGTGGAAGTCTCCAGCAAGGAAAACCCTCTGGGCTCATTTGCCTGTACTTTTCAAGAGGACGGCCAAAAGCATATTGTTTGAGAAGGCCTTTAGGCCCTGGTCTCACTGGCTGCTTCTTTACCTGGGTTGATATTTTTTTTTTTTTGATTTTTTTTTTTTGATTTTTTTTTTTTTTTGTCCAAGGAATGTGCAGTTTGTTCTAGCCACCAAGAGGACTTGTGTGTTCCGGCACCTCTTTTTCTAGAAAAATAGCACTGCCCTTTTCCCAGCCTGGTGCTCTCCAGGTGCTTTGTACAACAATCCTCATCATCCTGCTGGTTGGTATTGATGAGTAAGGTAAAGGTAAAGGGACCCCTGACCATTAGGTCCAGTCGTGTCCGACTCTGGGGTTGCGGCGCTCATCTTGCTTTATTGGCCAAGAGCCGGTGTACAGCTTCCGGGTCATGTGGCCAGCATGACAAAGCCGCTTCTGGCGAACCAGAGCAGCACACGGAAATGCCGTTTACCTTTCCTCCAGAGCGGTTCCTATTTATCTACTTGCACTTTGACGTGTTTTCAAACTGCTAGGTGGGCAGGAGCTGGGACCGAGCGACGGGAGCTCACCCCGTCGCGGGGATTCGAACCGCCGACCTTCTGATCAGTAAGCCCTAGGCTCTGTGGTTTAACCCACAGCGCCACCTGGGTCCCTTGTATATGGCCACCTGGTATTGATGAGAGTGGTATTCAAAAACATGTGGAGGCTGCCAGGTTGGGGGAGGTTGGTCTAAATTGTCTTCTTCCCCTGAGTGATGTCAGCCACTGAGAAACAATCAAGTGTTATCTACAAAGGCTCTTCCTCTCCCCAGCCCCATTCTGAGTTCTGTTTCTTGGTCCCTCTGGTGCGTGACAGTCTTGGGAACTGATAGATAGAACAGAATGGAATGGGAATGTGTACAGCTGGCAATATTGTCCTTCTCAGTTAAGATCCCACCCCCCAGGTCAGTGAGAGAAGGAAAGAACTATTCTGCAGGCATGAGTTTGCAGTAAGTGCTGTGTGTTTGTATGACTGGTACATAGACTCACATTCGCTGCATGCCTCTTCCATAAATTATGAATGAAATGGAACTGATTATGTAGCCAACTGGGTTCATCCCTCAAAGGGTCAAAGCTCCATTTGCACAAAATTGGTTTGCTCCCTGTTCTTGTGTCTTGGTGCATCTCAACATTTTTCTTGGCATCTCTAACTCTGGCGAGATTTGAGGGCAAATCTTCAGAGAGCTGCTGGGTAATTGACCTGTTTGGATTGGACATGACTGGCATCTGCTGAAAGATAATGCAGGCCTGCATTTTTGCTGTTAAGTGCTGGTCACGTTATTAACTTGTGGCCCAAGTAGAAGAAAAGACTCCGGAGACATCACTTTCCCTTCGACAGCTTCATTTTCTCCTTACCGTAATCTCCATTATAAATGAAGCACTTTGGTTTCAGTTTAAAGAGAGATAAATCCTACAGCTTGTCTGGTAATGAATCCGCTGATTTCTCTGTTCATTATTACAGGAGCTAATGTGCTATAAGGTTATCGGTAAAGTCAGATGATTTAACCTGCTGCCACTGCTTTAACCACTAAAGAGCCTTGGGTACCATGAAACCAGTCTGAAAGTCCTAGGAAAAATGTGCTTTTGTAAGAAAAAACAAACTAGCAAATAAAATGAGGTCAGGTAGAATTGGTTCCGTATTGATACTTAGCCCCAGTTTACATATTCAGAGTTCTCCCATGTTAATTGTACAAGCCTAAATTTACCAGGATGCACTTGAATTTCCCCAGAAAAATATTGAAAGGGGAAGAACAGGCTTGGCCAAGAAGCTATAGAGAGCCACTGTTGTAAACCAAACCATAGTCCCAGAACTAGACCAGAGTTCATGGGAGTTCATAAGACAAAGGAGTTCCAAAGGAGGATGCTAAAAAACAACAACCAGAGTGATGGGTTCTAATGCTTTATTAAGAGAGCTGTAGACTTACAGCAAAGCATCCTTTCAGAGTCTACTCACACTCACTAGTGTGGGACGGATACTGCAGGCAGGAGATGATGTCCACCCCCAAGCAAAGATGGATACATTCTTTATACAGCGAAGCAGTCTACATCAGCCACCTGACTAAAGGGTGCAGGTGGCCCATAAGGTAAAGGTAAAGGGACCCCTGACCATTAGGTCCAGTCGTGTCCAACTCTGGGGTTGCGGCGCTCATCTCGCTTTACTGGCCGAGGGAGCCGGCGTACAGCTTCCGGGTCATGTAGCCAGCATGACTAAGCTGCCTCTGGCGAAACCAGAGCAGTGCACAGAAACTCTGTTTACCTTCCCGCCGGGGCAGTACCTATTTATCTACTTGCACTTTGACATGCTTTCGAACTGCTAGGTTGGCAGGAGCTGGGACCGAGCAACGGGAGCTCACCCCGTCGCGGGGATTCGAACCGCCGACCTTCCAATCGGCAAGCCCTAGGCTCTGTGGTTTAACCCACAGCGCCACCTGGGTCCCTAGGTGGCCCATACCGAAACATTATAGATAGTTCCTCTCCTGGGCTCTGAGCCCAACATCCCAGTTCCCACGGATAAGGGTACCATCAAAACCAAACCAATTAGGGTATATCAAAGCAGGCATGTATAAACATATATGAGATCATAGCTATAGCAACTACCAATTAATTATAGGGTTATCTTGAGTGCCAAGATGGTGTTAAGTACAGCTTTCAGAGCAGGTCACCTTTGGTACTACACAGGCACAAGGCTCTTTTTGAAGTGCAAAATGGAGAAGAGGGTAGTGAAGCCAGGTAGCTAGCGAGAACTGTAAAGTTAAGTGCAGAACATGGGCAGGAGCCTCACCTATCTCATACATTTGAACTAAGATAAGGACGCCATTATATTCCAAACATTTTGAGGAAAAGCTGCAGAAACTTGCTCCTGATATTTGCAGTGGATGAATGGGTGCATTTGTCAACTGAGGTGAGGCAAGGGGGCAAGGGGGGTGTTATTGGTGGTGTACCAGCTACAGAATGCTCTCCCCAGGCAGGTTCATCGGACATCAAATTAGTTATCATTCAGGCAACAGACAAAACTATTTTTCTTTTCTCAAAACTTTTTGGATTGTATCTAGTGCTAGTACTGCTCAGAGTAGAGCACTGATATTAATGAGCCTAACACAGTCATGACTATCTTAAGCAAGACTAGCATTGAATGCAACCCTCAAGAGAAAAACTTTTGTGCTGCTTTAATCTGTTGCTTTAACTTTTGTGAGGGTTTTATGATGATGCTAATCTTTTTAACTGATTATATTTTGTTTTAATATATTTATGAAGCTGCCCCTGGAAGAGAAAAAAATATTTGTGAAGGGTAGAGCAAATATTCCCTTATTTATTTATTTATTTATTCATTCATTCATTCATTCATTCATTCATTTTTTCAGTTCATATTGTTAAAATAGAGAGGCACTTGGCTAGGAAAGACTCATTGCAGGAAAAAATTGAGAATCCTTGGCAGAGACAGTGGCTTCTGTCTTTTATAAGAACATAAATGATCAGTGACAATATTATTGGCTTTCCATGTGTCCCTACAGATTCTCCAAAGGGGCCCTTCTCATTATGGTACTGCGGTGTCTTCTTTAAAATAAATTTTAAAATGCATTTAGGAACTAGATTATCATCTCGCTGCATTCGGCAATGATTCTGACAGGCAAATAAGCAAACCTAATGATCTTAAAGCCTTTTATATGCATTGCATTTGTTGCCCGTCAAGAGCAATGCTTGGATATATCTGAACTGGAATCATACAGAATACACACACACAAAAGTGCTTTTAAACTACATAAGCCATTTCATCCTTACCTCAAAAGGCTGTTGTGAGTAGTGAACTTTCAAAGGCAGGCTTAATCCAGGCAAATTTTATGTCATGCATATAGTGTAAACATGTGCAGCAGTTTCTCCCCCTTTCTTACTTACCAGAGAAATGCCAATTTCTTCTGTGTTTATGGACCATATGTGGCACAAGAGAAAATGTCCCTTCAGCCTGTTTACAATGCTTCCCCCCCCCCCTGCTGACGGAAGGCATCTGTAAATGGGACAGGGGATGAAGGCAATTTTGGGCAATTCCTCCTCCCCTCTGGAACTCCCCACCCAATCTGCCCTATAACCCTCTGGAGAAGATTTTGAGGGGGGGATTCAGGGAACCTCAAAGCAGAGGACAAATCGCCCAAAATTGCCCCACTTCTCAGTTCCTCTGAGAGATGCGTTATGTCAGTGGAAGGGAAGCATTGTATATCAACCCATATGTTTAGAAAACTCCTCTTCTGACAAGCAGTGGGAATAAAACCAATTTGTAATGGTTACAGTGCCTGTTCTTTGCGTAATGTTTATCTGTTGTTGGTTTGTAGCAAAATGATACTTAATTCAAAACTTTTTATCTATTTGGCCTTTGCTTTTTCCATCCATGGGGTACCTGAAAGCAAAAGAAAAGAAAAAGGAAATGCAACTGTGTGTGTGGTTTTTTTTTTTTTTTAAAAAAACTTTAAAAAAAGGCTGTTTCAGCTGGGCCCCACAATCCAGGTTTCATGGAACCACCAAGGCTTCCTCCTACTGTGGATGTTGAAGTCTTGGCCAGAGAGATGTCAGACAGAGATTGCGCCTCTGTGCCATCATCACCCAGCTAGGCTCATATCCGCAGGATGGCCAAAGATCCACACCAAGCAAGTCAGTCTCCTTGTAGCAAACTGGCAGAGGAGGTCAGGTGGTACTCCCTGACCTCTAGAAAAGCTTCTCAGCCATGTTTGCTGAAGGTGGTCTGAGCAACAAGGAAATGTTAGCGCTGGCCACCAGTTGTCTGTGTTTTCTCTGACCTCTGCTTTTGTTTCAACCCACCATGATCATCTAAAGAATAATGGTGTCTGAAAGTCAGTTTGAAAACCACTGAGAAGTATATAGAGCCCCTCTACTCTTATGAATGATCTTGGTCTTGTTATGCTAGATTTCCTGCTAGAAAGTTTTATTCAATCATATAACAATTGTCCTTATTGACCCATCCATGTACCATGGGTGGGCAGGAGGTGGATTGGGCTGTGCTTATAGATCTCTGCATGATTCACAGTTGATTGGCAAGGATTTCTGACTCCCAACTGTTTAATAGCAACAATTAAATAACTCCCATCTCCCCTACATACCTCTAGTTTATACTGCTGAAATTAGAAAGGGTGAGGGAACCAGGAGATGGTTTTAGGATTCTGAGTTCTATTCACTTCTGGTACTAAAAAGCTCAAATTCCTAGCCTCGGAATTCTTTGCTTCTGTGTCTTTTGCATCTGAGGACACATCTATACCATATGGAGGCACTAGTATACCATTTTAACTATCATGGCTTCCCCCCCAAAAAAAAAAAAAATCCTGGGAACTGTAGTTTGTAAAGAGTGTTGAGAATTGTTAGAAGACCCCTATTCCCCTCAGAGAGCTGCTGTTCTCAGAATTCCCTGGGAAAATGGATTGATAAACTACTCTAAAGGGGAATAGGGGTTTCCTAACAACTCTCAGTACTCTTAACAAACTACAGTTCCCAAGATTCTTTGGGGGGCATGACTGTTAAAGTGGTATCACAGTGCTTTAAGTGTATGGTGCAGATGTGGCCTGACTCCAGTTGGAGGATCATAATTTACTAGGAAGAAAAGAAGTGTGGCCTCCCATGCAGTCACTAGCTTGATGGCCTCACAGTTTCCCGTTTCAATGACTTAGGAATGCCTGCTTGAATATATTACCTTATGGCAAGTTCACAGACGACTTTCTCTTTGTTCGTCAAACGTAACTACTTCCCCATAACTGTAGTAACCTCTTTAGCATTTGGAGAAGATTAAACTAAATACATCTTGCCAACGGCAAACAGTCAAAGGGTAACTTTCATTTTAATTACAGCAGACATGAAAAAAGAAGCTCTCTGAGAAGTCTGTCAATTTGGAGCTATATATAACTCTTTGAGGAATTCCTTAGCGATTTCCTTGCTTAAACAGATTTCCGTTAAAATACATTTGTTTTCTGTGCAGGCTAGAATTATTGTAAAATCAAATGCTCGTTTTTCAAAGGTCTCATCTGAATTAGAAATGCTGGCACAGTGTGCAGTATGCGCACATCCCCCTGTACTACTCAGGCTTTATTGAATTGTTTGAGGAGAGGGAAAGGATGGGTTTAAACAAAAGATTGACTTTGCATTATGGAGCTAATGCTCTTTCTTCTTTTGAAAAAAGACCATTACTGCAAAGTACAGTCAATAGACAACTGGACATTCTGCCTGGGCCTATTCAAAAGAGCACAAGAAGAAAAGGAGAGCGATTCTGGATCAGTCCATGAGTCCATCTAATTCCAACATGATCCTGAGCTAGATGTGCCCTTGGCCTAGCAGGATTCTTCTTCTCTTATTCAAAGGAGCATAAGACAAGAGGCACCATACTGGATCATGCCATGGATCCTGTTTCCAACAGGATGCTGACTAGATGGATCAGTAGTCTCTTCCCGCAGACAGTGCCGGGTTTATGTATAAGCTAAGTAGGTTGAAGCCTAGGGCCTCTAAATCTAGGGGGCCTTGCCAGCCTGGCAACCTCCCCAGCAGGCAACCTCCCCTCTCCCAAAATTGCAAACCCAAGACTTCATGTGAGGGCAAGTCAACTTGGGCCTCTAAATCTAGGCGGCCTCGCCAGCCTGCCATGCCACATTTTATTCGCCGCTGCATAAGCACTAGACTACAGCATGGCCATAAACCTGTACGTTCAACCACTGAAATACACACCCAATATGTAGCAATGAAGATTGATGTTAACTGCTTTATGAATGAACACTGTCTTTTATTAATGGACTCTGTATGTTTGGAATTACCTAAGAGCCACTAATAGGGAGCTCTAGAATCTGACAGCTAACCAATCGGGTACTAACAAACAGCGACCCCTATGGCTGAAAGCAGGTAACCAGCAGGAAACGCTTCAGCTCAGCCTTTGCACTGTTGACTGAACACCCCCTGCTGTGCAGATAATGGAGAAAGCTCGTAAATTGTATCCCTTCTGGCATCCTGGCAAACTCTATTACACTGGTGTAAACTCTGGTGCACCAGGAGCCCAGAATAGCAGCAAATGAAATCCGCTCATACATCAGCGACTGATAAGACTTGTCAACCAGTTCTTCCAAAGTCTTCCTAAATTATAAAGCTCCAAAATACAGGTGAACAGAGAGCAGGTCTGGGAAGAGTGAGCCGTACAATGGGCACCACCAGTGAAAAGGCCCTGCTCCGTGTAGCTCTTGCCCTGTCATTTGATATGGTGCCTACCTGCCCTCCTTCTTGACATGGAATGCTCTCTATTGGAGTCTCCAGGTCCAATATAAAGACCATAAGAAGGGAGAGCAGGGACCTTGAAGTTCCTAACAGCTGTTAATCAAGCAGACAAGCACACATGTCACCTTTGTCACAGGAGGCCTGTGTCCTGGCCAGGCCTGCACCCAATCTTGTTTTTGTACAATCTTGTTTGTTCTCAGTAACCAAAATTATATTATCAACATATACAAGCAGAAAAGTTGTTTTCCTTCATTTGCAAGGAATCATAAAAAACAAAGTGGCACTAATAAATAAAAGTTCCAGGGTGTCAACAGCAAGCAAACTAAAAATGCTTTTGCAGTTCATCAGAACTATCCAGCAATATCAAGTTATAGGAAAACTGGTGCTATTAACAGTAAACCTTCTAGTTGGTTAATTGATTTGGCAACTTCCATGCACATGACGTCTGATGCAAATTTCCCCCCAAAGAGTTAGATGATAACTCATCAGAGGCAGCAACATTTGCAAATGGAAACAAAATATCTGTGAGAAGAAGAGGAGCAGTTTTGCTCAAGTGTGTTGCAGGTAGAAATACTGTTTGTAATGAAGTGAGAGCAGTAGTTGCCCCAACTAACAAGCAAGAAAGTTTTGAGAATTTGCATGCTACATTAAAATTGATTAATTCATTGAGAAGGAGATCGTAAGAAAAACACTGGGGCCTAATTAGAATAATAGGATGCCTGCTATCTGGTGGGCAATCTCCTCCTTTATTTCCACACTGTGGCTGCAGACCAAATCACCTGTCAGGAGAGCTATGAGATTCAGGTGAGGGTCATATGCCTTGTCAATCCCAGCAGGTATATAACAGGAAGACCCGGCCTGCGGCTCTTTACACAGGATTCAGACCCTCCAAGTATTCCTATTTTCCAGTGACAGTCCTGCATTTACAGAAGCCATCCCAGTTTCTGATTTGATCCTGGAATGTCCCGCTTTTCCTTAGGATGGCTCTATTTTCATCAGAGAAATCTTGGAGGGGATTGAGTTATCCATCTCCCGAGCCATCTGAAGGCAGTATAGGGAAGTTTTCTCATGTTTACCATTTTATTGTGCTCTTATATAGGTATATGTTGGAAGCTGCCCAGATGGATGGGGTAGAAATGGTAAAATTATTGTTATTGTTAAATAGGATGTCCTTATTTTCATCAGAGAAATGTTGGAGGGTATGGTGTAGTCAGATTCAGACAATAGAGGAGTGACTGTCAATCTGTTGCAGTCTCTGGCATTCATGAAGCTCACACCCAAAATGTTTATGCCTCAAATCACGAACTCCAGTCCAAATTGCTGTTAGAGAAGAACTCCATCTCATCCATATGCTAAGCAATTATTTAATGGTTCATGAAGACTTAAGGGCTGGGTCACTAAATTAATGAATATTTGAAGGCAACTTCCAAGATGATGGCTGCAATTTGTTGAACAAAGAATCCCTGCCCCCCACTCCCATTGAAAATGGCAGTAACATCTAATCTCATACAGAGTAGCCATCTGAATTCTCTTTATTATCTGCAGTGAACTTTGAAGCAAGCAAAATTACTGAGGGGTTGATTTACAAAGAGTTCAGCTCATACTGAAACACAGAATTAACACACCAGATTTGCGAAGTTACGAAGGTCAAAGCTGCCTCCATCATTTGAGAATCTCCAGGTGTTTCAAAAAGGCCTCACAAGTGGAACAAACGAGCAGTAAGATCTTTTTGAATATTTGGGATGCAGTCAATAGTTTCCAGCAGAAGCTGGGCCATACTGGTAGATCACAGCAAATTTCTAGGATGATTGCTAGTGAGTGTGGGGGACAATGCATCATGGGGGAAGGTTGTTAGAAGTTCGGTAGAAATGTTTTTCTGGAAAGAGATTCGGCTTAGAACCAATATCAGTTAGAACCCTTCTGCCTAAGAAATCGGATGCAATGATTGGATATAATATGCTCATTCTAGTGATTTCCCTTGTGTACTGAGTCTAGCAAATAGGGCACAAATGTTTTCTAACTGAATGGAACAGGATTGGTCTCAAGACATTTTGCCACCTGCAGCAAAGGACAAAATTGTGCCCTTTCTCCATTCCATGTTCAGAAGTTGACCATGCTGGCAGTTCAGCACTGGTGACAAGAGAGTGTTCTCCACTGCACTGCAAAGCAGAAGGCAAGCTTAGAGGAATTGGGACATTTCAGGTAGCTGCCACCAGCGCGTCTCCGCTCCTCATGCAGCTGCTGGGTGACCTTGGGCTAGTCACACTTCTTTGAAGTCTCTCAGCCCCACTCACCTCACAGAGTGTTTGTTGTGGGGGGGGGGAAGAGAAAGGAGAACGTTAGCCGCTTTGAGACTCTTTCGGGTAGTGATAAAGTGGGATATCAAATCCAAACTCTTCTTCTAATGGTAGGTCCGGGCCCGACTTGGAATGTTGTATTTGTAGAAAATCATATCACTTTATAGCTGAAGGAATTTTTTTGTGTTGCATTGTACAATGATGGTTACCATCTTGTAGTGGTGGTTATTACAGTGCCATCAACACTCATAGCACTTCACATATTGACATAAGCAAAAGAAATAAGGTATCTGTCTACCCCAAGAGGTTTACCATGTAACATGGAACACAGAGGAGAGGCATGTGGCACACCATTTTCTTAACTGCTGCTGTTTTCAAATGGTTTTAACTTGCAGTGTGGCAAGAGTTGGCTTTAATCTACGATGACTTTTAACATCAGCTCCTGAAAGGGCGCCATGTCAGAACTTGACATTATCGCTGTGGTAGAGAATCTTAGTTTAAAAGTCTGACTTCTTTCCAGGTTCTCAAATCCTTCAACAACTTTAGTGAAGTGTAGTTATTAACCTTGAAGCACTTAAGCATTTAATCCTGTAAATAGTTACTGACTCAATGTGGATTTATTGAAGATGGCGTATTAATATCATGGTATGCTATAGCAACTCCAGAGACCAGCTTATGAAATTTTATGAAGGACTGGATTACTGTTAGGGCACTCCTACTCTCCTGGAAAGTTAGAGTGCTGAGCCAAATTCATTGTGATAGTCCAGGGTAATATAAAGTTGTAAATTAGTAAGTGGGTAGCAAGGAACTTAGTAAAGGACTTGGTAGCACAACTTCATCTCCTAGAAGAGACAGAACCATACTGAATCATGCTGCAACTCTAACAGTTATCAGTATGGATTTTTCAAAGAGAAATTAATGTGCATTCCTCTTTTGGCTGTTTTCATACCCTAAATGTTACAAGCAGGCCCTCATTTTTTAAAAAAAAATCCTGAAATGCAACTCCCCACCTTTCGGTCTCCAAATGTACACAACCTTTTAGTACATCTCACATTTGGTTGAAGATTTCCTCTATTTGGTTTCTGTTTGCATAACTAAGCATGTGAACTCCTCCATCTTTACTGTAGGATGTCAGGATTTTCTGGCTACAAGAAATTTGATTTCACTGTGGATAACAAGCTCCTAGACCATGAATTTGCTGATTTGAATACCTTAAAACTACCCCTAGAATTCTGCAGGCTTCATCTACCAAATGCAATAACTGATCCGGCTAGAGAGGAAGCAACCAAATGACTCACACACATACATCCTCACCAAAACAAAACTGAGAAAGTATTCCCAAGGGGGCTGAAGTGTATTAAAATACATGTGTGTATTAAAATCCACACTATCTTGAAGTCCAGCCAGCCAAGTGATCAGGAAACAAGTTATATCCTCCGAGATACAATGGACTACTTCATAGAGATATTGAGATGGCCAAATTAAACCATGACCATTTGTCAAAAGGCTGGAAAGTTACTACTGAGAAGCTGAAATTGTTCCCGGTTTTGTTTAAAACCCAGTCAATCAGTTTTAAGATGTTGAAGTTGCCACCCAGTTCACAATTATGTTGCAGTTGCAGGAATTGTCAAACATATACAGCCCTGGACATAGAAAATTATTTAGACATTCAAAATTATTTGTTTGCTTCTTTGGAAGAAGCTGGAATTTTCATTTTCTGTTTCCCACTTGAACTGATTTTAAACTGAGTAACAAAATACGTTAGTCTGCCCATTCTGGCTTCATAACGCACTTATTATGGGTGTGCAATTACAAGTTCAGTTGTTTAAGTACTGTTTAGGGCTTACCTATATACTGAAAGATAGATGAGACACCGTCATGGTAATATAGCTCTTAACCTTTCCTCTCCTCTACCATGACGGCAGAGAATTACAGTAAATGATGGCTACCTTGTCTGTAGTATGGACAATTGATTTGACCTGACGGCTGCTGATGCACTAATGGACTTTGTGGTTGAATCCCTGGAGATATAAAATATGTCCAAGTGAATTGGGGCAGGTTAAAGAACAGACTTGTGTGTTTCTTGGTGTGTGGGGGTTGTTGTTTTTTACTCCCCATTGGCTGACTCAAGTGATAATAGATCTTCCAGTTGTTCAGAGCAGAAGATTAAAAGTGATCAATACCCAAATCATTTTTAAAAGTGTTGACTTCTGTAAATTCACTGTAGTTGGAGGGAAAGTTGTTTCCCCAAACTGGTGATAACAGTCTTTGAAGTACTGAGCGGGGGCAGGGAAATGCTCTGCACAAGCTGAGCTCACATCTTTGTGAGTTTTTATGTATATTTCAAACTTTGCCTTTCAGGTTGGTATATTTAACTCAACTAATTGTGTTTAAAAAATTAAAATACAGTGGTACCTCGAGTTAAGAACTTAATTCGTTCTGGAGGTCCGTTCTTAACCTGAAACTGTTCTTAACCTGAGGTATCACTTTGGCTAATGGGCCCTCCTGTTGCCGCTGCTGCCGCCACACAGTTTCTGTTCTCATCCTGAAGCAAAGTTCTTAACCTGAGGTACTATTTCTGGGTTAGCGGAGTCTGTAACCTGAAGCGTCTGTAACCCGAGGTACCACTGTAGCCATTTCAAAGGAAACTATCAAAAACACAAGGGAAACTTGTATGCATTTCGAAGATGATGATATCACAACCATAGCGCTACGTGGTTTATTTTGTCTCAGCTTATCGAAGGCTACCATTTAGTCTTTAGTTAGCCATCATAGTCACACACACTGTTCTATGGGTTGCAGGGTTTGGAGTTTTCTCATAGGGTTTCAGACAGGAGTCTTTCTCAAACCCACCTAGACCTGTCAAGTATTGCATCTAGGGCTATTTTGCATGAAAAGTAAATGTTCTACCACAAAGACATAGCCCTTCTGCCTAAAGCCCTTGGAGAACTTGAATCCTTGGACTACCTTTGCTTTCTGCATCTTTTCACTGCACCAGATCTGAAATTTCATAAGGCTACAAGGGGCTGGATAAAATTGCTGGATCAGGCCAATGGCCCATCTAGTCCAGCATCCTGTTCTCACAGTGGCCAGCCAGATGCCTGTGGCAAATCTGCAAGCAGGATTCAAGCACAACAGCACTCTCCCACCCCGTGGCTTCCAGCAACTGGTATTCGAAAGCACTGCTGCCTCAAACTGTGGAGGCAGAATACAACCATGATGGCTAATAGCCATCGATAGCCTCTCCTAACCAAAAGGTTGCTGGTTGACCATTCCCAATTTAAGGTATGTGCACAGGGGATGTCTCTTTAGGGCTTTGCTACTCCTAGGAAGTGTTTCACGCAAAACCTAAGCCCTGATAGCTTATACGAAGAGCAGCTGGTGACCTCTCCTATTTCTCTATTCTTGTTTTTGGAAAAACAGTCAGGTGGTACGAGCACCAAGTCATACGAAAGGCCAAAGTTGAACACTACATTATCCAGATAGATGACACCTTATTCTTATTCCTCAACAATTTTAACAACTCATAGCCCCCCTCAGCCTCTTTATGAACACAGATGTCATTTTAATGGGGGTCTCGCTGAAGTGACAAGAAGGTGACCTGTGGGTGAACTCGGGAGCAGGTGAGGCCTATCAGTTTCTAATTTGAAACTGGTGTCAGTCTTGAGGAATGGCTGGTATAATCACATTTGTAACTGATATATGCTGCAAACTCCACAAACATTCAGAGTGTGTCTGCTATGGGCAGTATGAAATTAACAATTCATGTTTATCACCCTGGACCCACAACTAAATCAAATGGGTTTAGTTAACTATGTCATCTCAATGAGTGTGTGTGTGTGTGTGTGTGTGTGTGTGTGTGTGTGTGTTCTTAAAAGCAAATTTCCATTTGGCACAAGGGTATATAAGTACCTGATTGGCTACTGCATTAATATATTTACTTTTGGAAGAACTATCCACAATGCAATGAGGATGAGGTTTTGTATAAAAGGAATTTAAATAGTTCTTTGACTCATATATATAGTTACGGATGTTTGTGATGAGGATGCCTGAAATTTTGCTTTTCCTTCTTCCTCCCCCCCCCCCCCGCCAATCATACATTGTACATCTAATGTTTCTTAAGGGAGAGGATAACAGACACAAGGAAGCAACATAAGTCATCTTGTGCAGACACATAAATTCCCAGCTGCATTGAGGCATGCAGTCAATTGTATGGGGTCCAAGGTGGGGCAAAGGACCGGGTGGGGGGAGAATAAAAAAAAGAAAGAAGTGATAGTGTAGAGGAAACAAAATGGGCTTGCCACCAGTAAATGAATCCATCATAGGATTCATTCCACCTGCTTAGATTCAGTCCTTGCTTAGATTTGGAGGCACTGAGAGAGATCCACTGCCTTGGAGTATAGGGGCTATTGGATATACGGATCAACTGTCACCAATGCCCAGATAAAGAAGGGGAAGGTATTGAGTCCAGATCAACTATGGCACAACGATAACCAACAGGTGCCCCCATCGTTCTGCCCGGACACTGAGGTCCAGTGCCGAGGGCCTTCTGGCGGTTCCCTCGCTGCGAGAAGCCAAGTCGCAGGGAACCAGGCAGAGGGCCTTCTTGGTAGTGGCACCCGCCCTGTGGAACGCCCTCCCACCAGATGTCAAAGAGAACAACAACTACAAGACTTTTAGAAGACATCTGAAGGCAGCCCTGTTTAGGAAAGCTTTTAATGTTTAATAGACTAGTGTATTTTAATATTCTGTTGGAAGCCACCCAGAATGACTGGGGAAACCCAGCCAGATGGGCGGGGTATAAATAATAAATTGTTGTTGTTGTTGTTGATGATGATGATGATGTTGCTGGGCTACGGCCCTCATCAATCTTGAACAGAGCTGATGAATGTCCAACACCACATTGTTTACCCCTGCTGTATAGGGTGCAAACAAATAAATATCAGTTAAATTTGCCAGTGGAAAACCTCTGGTGTAAAACGGTACATGGTTTTGACTTCCAGGCGCAGGCAACCTAGAGGCAGGGTCTAAGGATTCTGACCGCTAGGAACCAGTAGGGGAGTGATTGGAGCACACACTGCTTTGGAGCTGAGAGGGCGCTAGGTGAATTGTCCTTAATAACTTAGCAGAATGTAGTCACCCACCTGAGGTAGACACTTCACTCCGCCTAATGGCATTCCGCCTAATACCTTGATTCCAAATCGCATGGAATACTGTTTACACAAAGGCTCCCTCCAACCCTCTAGGCATTTTACATTTTGTGTATGGACACCGGAAAAACCAGCTCCTGCTCAAGTGCTGCTGTTAACTGTGCCGAACATCCAATTTTGGAGCCAATTCTCCAAGTTGCTACATGTGTCGTGTGGTAATTTACTTAGTATATAGAATAGAATAGAATAGAATAGAATATTTTATTGTCATTGTCCCCTTCGGGGACAACGAAATTACTTGGCTGCTCCATCCACCCAGATAGGGCACTTTGGTATCCACCCCCTTCAAGTCCCACAGCATTCAGTTAAAAATGTCTGTACCCCACATTTTTGTACAGAACGAGATTTGTTTCAGACACACAGGTGAAGAGGATTTGTGGAGGCCCTTGAAATGCAAAAAAAAAAAAAAAAAAGAGTTTGAAATACAAAGAAATTACTCGCAGTGAATTCCATAGCTGCTAAATGCTAACTCTGGGCAGCTGTGGGAATTGGACTTATGGGGTGGGGTGGCGGCTGGGGGGGGAGAGACACATAAACCCACAACATGTTTAGGAAAAAATTGATCATCACTTTTAATCCTGCATCTGACCAAAAGTTTAACTTGGCCCAGTATTCTAAGATGTAGATGAAGGAGTGTGGATACAGCAGTGAACAATGTAAACTTAAATATCCACAGATGTGATCGCTATAGCAGAGGGGGAATTTGAATTGTAAAAAGAGGAAAAGAAGAAATTGATCATGATGTAGCACAATGATTTGGTGTTTGGATAAGACATGGCAATGTGTAATACAGAGACGTTTGGATCTTTAAGAAGTCATTTCCATTCACTCATCTTCCTAAACCAGTAAAATATTATTTTCTGCCTTGCTTATATGGATAATATTCAACATATGTTTTAAATAGAGGACCTACCTCAATGGACCATAGCCTAGTTAAACAACATATGTTCTTTTTGGTTCAAATCAATATGGAAATATTGGCAGCTGTGCAGGGAAAGCCTTTCCAATAAAAAGATAGTGGTTTTAGGGGGGAAAGGAAATAATTGTGTGGGGGATAATTTGCCTATTGTTTCATTTCCCTTTGTAGGGAAGCAGGGAGGTATTCTAAATCTGTTTATTTTTATATTTCCAATCCAGTCTCTGTGCCTGTTATAATAGCCAGAAAGGGTATCATGCTTGGGGAATAGAGCAATCCCAGAGAATACAGAAGTTGGCCATCCCTAATGTATACAAGAAAGAAAAATTGGCTGAGAACTACCACATTGATCTCCTTTGCTTCAGAAGCATTGGCTAAGTTGCTGTAATGTCATGGAATATTCACCAAAAAATCTGCTTTTATGCTAGTCATATAGTTTTCTAGATTCAGGTAGGTAGCCATGCTGGTCTGACGCAGTCAAAATAAATTTTAAAAATTAAAAAATTGTCCAGTAGCACCTTAGAGACCAACTAAGTTTGTTCTGGGTATAAGCTTTCATGCGCATGCACATTTAGTCACATAATGGTGATGAACAGTGCAACATTTGTGAGTAAATGAAAATGGTCAAGTTGCCTTTGGAGGCAGTATTTCCTTTCTGCAAGAGGAATCTGGGCCTAGAAATCTAATCTCAGATCTAAGGAACCTGTTTTGGTCACTCTATGATGAGGTAAAGGCATCCTAGATCAGCTTTCCTGGACCTGATGTTCTGTACTCCCAACTGTCATTATCTTTGACCATTGGCCATACTGGCTGGAACTTATGGGAATTGGAGTCCAAAACATCTGGGAGGCACCAGGTTGCCATACATTGGTCAAAATCGCTCATCTATTTCTTATTATTTAACATTTTTCTTGGGTTGAACTTGACACTGGTAGTTTATTACGATTCCTAAAAAGACGACCTTGCACAGAAAGGAGTGGTGAGAGATAAGAAGAAGAAGAAGAAGAAGAAGAAGAAGAAGAAGAAGAGGAGGAGGAGGAGGAGGAGGAGGAGGAGGAGGAGGAGGAGTTTGGATTTGATATCCCACTTTATCACTACCGAAGGAGTCTCAAAGCGGCTCACATTCTCCTTTCCCTTCCTCCCCCACAACAAACACTCTGTGAGGTGAGTGGGGCTGAGAGACTTCAAAGAAGTGTGACTAGCCCAAGGTCACCCAGCAGCTGCATGTGGAGGAGCGGAGACGCGAACCCGGTTCCCCAGATTACGAGTCTACTGCTCTTAACCACTACACCACACTGGGAAGTGGAATAGTACATGTTTATTTAAACTTGAAATCTAGATCTTAGGCATTTGGGGTTCAAATGTTATGCTGCCCTAGGAGCCCTTTGGGAGGAAGGAGGGCAAGCTATAATTTTAAGAAGTAACTTTAAAAAAAAGAACCCATTAGAAGCACTTTAAAAAACATTTATATCCCAACTTTCTCCCATCATGGAAATCCATGTTGAGTACACTGGATTCTCAGGGAGTCTCCTGCTTAGCTTCAGCAAAGCTTCCTGATAATGGATAGGATCCACCTAATGAGTCCCATCAGCACATGCCCAGCACAAGAGTTTCCACTTGTGCTGAATAATGTGTGTGTTAAGAAAGTGTTTGGTTGATGTCCGTCTGGCTTCAGGACCTTTGGCAGGTTGCCCTTGGAGCCCCACCACCACCACCACCACCCCTTGGAACCTCCTTCTGCAGCTGCCAGCCTTAGCCTCCATCTCCTGGGGCTTCTACAACAGTGGAGGTGCTATTGTAACAAGCCAGGAAACTGAGCAAACACTTGTCTCATTGCCCACTACAGTGAGTGGATCCTGATTCTGGGACCCACCAATACTAGTGATTCCAGCCGTCGTTCTCCAAGATCTCAGATCTTTCGCTTCCTTCTACCTGGCATCCATTAACAGGGGATATAAGGGATTAAATCTGGGGGCTCTTGACTGAACACATAGGCCAAACTATCAGCCATGGCCCCAAGCCATAGCCTGACACCATGCTTCTATGGACATTTCTACTTCTCTTTTTGCTTTGAGGTTTTATTACAATCAAGTGGTATATGAATCTTGTGAAATAAATAAATACTGCTAACATGGGCATGGCCAAGGGGGGCAGCTGCCCCCCCCGATCAAGTAAAACAATAGAAATACTTAACTAACTGACCAATTGCATCAGTTCTGTCCTCCCTAACAAAGTCCTGCCCCCCCCCAACAAAAATCTTGGCTATGTCCATGTCTGCTAATCATAAAAAAATTACCCATATGGGATGCTGTTCAGACTATCATGAGAACAGCAACCAGACCTGGCTGCTTTTGTTCCTGTCTACTTTTAATTAAGCTAAGGGCCACACTGGATGTGACATCAAATGTATGTCAGCATTTAATACGCCTGGTTTTTGGAGGCGGCATTAGTATAGAGAACATAGAGAACATAGGATATGGAGGGGGCTTTATATCTACACACACACACACACACACACACACACACACACACACACATTGTGCTCCTCAATAAAATCCGCCACTCCAAGCTGCTAGTAACCTTAGGAGGAAAATTGTATTACAGTGACACTTCTTACACCTAGTTTCTAAATATGCTATCCAGTTACAGACTGAGTGGTGGCCAGCACAAGATTCTTCTAGCCACAGAATCATTCCACGGTTGTTTTTGTTTAGGTCAATGATTTCAAACTGGCTTGTATATTCCATAGTATATTATGGATAGGGACGGACAAGGACTGTCAATTTTGGTTTCTCTCAGTTTCTCATTTTTCCAGTCTTCCAATCCAATCCCAATTCAGTTCTCTACATTTCTGAATCAGGTTGTAATTTTTAATAACAATAATAATTTTAATAGCAATTTCTCCTGAATTTCTTTATGCAGTTTTATGAAATATTCACATTTTTGCAAACTGTTTCCCCTGATGCAATGTACTTTTATGTTATTTTTACTGATCTATGCATTTTAATACACATTCCCCCAACAGACCCATTTTTGTATGCCATTTTGATTAGAAAAACGGCATTGCAAAATTCAGTAAAGCGCAAATTTCAAAGGATGGTTGCATTTTGGTTTGTGTAGCATTTCAGGAGATGCAAATTAGGTATATTCACATACTTAGCTATGGGTCAACTTGATGCACAAGTGAACTGCAACTGAGTGCCACTGCAGGAGCAATTGGTATAGTGGGGGCCTATCTGCACCCAGAACCTTACTGCTGCTACTGCTCCAACACCATGGGTGGTATCCAACTATGTTTTGCTCATTATTGACCTACTGACATTAATGGACCTTACTTTAGCCAAGTTCATTCATTTCAGTTGGTGTACTTAATTGAATACCACCCAGTGAAATATTCGCAACAGAACAAACATTGATGCAGCTATGGAGACATTATGAAAAGCTGATGTGAGACGGGGGCAGCAGAGAGAGAAGCAGGGAAGCCGGGAGGCAGGCAGACAGACTCTGGTGGTGTCGTTATAACCCAGTCTGCCTCTTGTACCTCTTCACTTAGGAAGACTGTGATCAAAATGTGATTTTGGTATCCCGCTCCTGGTTCTTCGCATCAGTTGGTGCTTTGCTAAAGTCCAGAGTATAGGGGAAAGGGTTCGTAATTGTAAACAGCAACTCTGGCAAACATCCACTAGATGTCAGTCATGCAGTTTAGCATCAATTTACATCCGTAATAAAAGTGGACACACATCACTTTTATATCTGAAAACACAATAAACAAAAATCCCTTGTAATGCACCCTTAATTCTAGATGCACACAGCAGGGCCACCTAGCAATGCATTCATCATTCCCTCAGCACAAATTCTTCTCCCTGCCTTATGGCAAGTTGGCTGGGGTTTTTTTTGGGAAAAAAATCCTCAATCAGCTTTTACCTCCTCCCCTAAAGAGTTACACCTGTCTGCCTTACTATACTGTAGATGTAAGCTAACTAGGAAAGTGAACCGTTGAAGTACATTTTACTGCATCTCCACCAGTTCAGAGTATGAAGGGGAAGGAAAGGTAAGCACACCTGGGGGAGGGTGTAGAAAGATTCCTGCATTTATAGGGGATTGGACTAGATGACCCACATGGTCCTTTCCAACTCTGCAATTCTATGTTTCTAAAAGAGAACAAGGAGACAAGGAAAATCATCCCCAAGTCAGGACTCAATGTCACCCAACCAAAGTCCCATCACATGGTTCTGTGACTGTACATGGAATTCATTTCATGCACTGCCTTTTTCAACAGCAGCTGCAGATTTGGTGTATTGTCTAATTTTGCCCTTGGCCATATGTAAATGCTATTAAAAGCACTAGAATGGGTTCATGTATGTTGTATGTTCATTCAATGGGACTGTGAACTCAGCACTGTTCATGCATGCAAGTTGTTCACAGTGGACACATGGCATTGTTTTCTTATAAAAAAGTCACCCCATATTTGTCCCCCCAAAAATTAATCTGGATTTATCATTTCCACCATTCCTTCCCCTTCTTTTCACTACTGTTACCAAGTGATTATCTGTTCCCACTATCTCCAGTTGCCTTCACTGAACACCTCTTTTCACATATGGTTTAAAGTGATATGGCATGGAGGCACAGCTTGAATAACAAGACCTCAGACCAATATTTCCAATACAGACTATGGTTTTACTTAAAGTTGTAGTAAATGTTGAATGGTTTTTGATGAACTGGTTTTAGGGAGAAAGCAGAAAAGTAATGTTACCATTTGAGTACTACTAATGGGAGCAAATAAAAATAAACAGAGATAAACTATACCTATACTAGATTATTTCTCTAACCAATAGTTATCCCGTTTACATTGCTCAGTTCAGCTACTGGATTCCTTTGCAGCTTTCAATTTACTCCTTTCTGTTATGATTCCCCAAGCATCCTCACTTCCAGCGTTTCTGTTCTCTTAGGATACATATCCACCATATAGTACAGTTTAAGCACAATCCCACCAAAAAAGAATCCTTTGAACTGTAGCTTATTCCTCAGAGAGCTACAATTCCAAGGACTCTCAATAACTACAATTCCCAGGGCGTGTGTGTGTGTGTTGTATATTTTAACTGTATGGTTCATATACAGCTTAAGTTTTCCAGTTTTTCTCTCTCTTGCAACTCTTCAAGTTTCTGATTCCACAACCCATCAAGTCTTCACCACTAACTGCCCTATTTTCCAACTTAAGTTATATGTACAGTGTTTTCATTCCCCCTCCCAACCTTTGAGCCACTTAGAATAGACTCCTGATTAACTTTCTGTGTCACCTTAGTTGACAGGTTCCTAAAAAAAATTGACTATCCTGAGCAAAACATCTTGCAAAACATTGACATTCCTGTGCAGAACTTCTCCCTGCATATCTTTAACCTTCCTGTGAACTTCTGACCCTCTTGTACACGAAAGCATTCATTTTACAACCAAAAATACAAAATGACTGTGAGTCCTTTTCCTTTGCAAATATACGTTTCCCCCTCAACTGAAACGTTGGAGGAATTTTGAGGGGGAACCAAAACAGTTTTAGTTTTTTAAAAAATGAAATGAAATTGAAATTGAAATTTATCCCACAGAGGGGCTCTCCATAGTTTGTTAGGCTATCAACAGATTTCACTTACAGCAAAATCAAAGTGAATGTAAAGCTTCCTCCTCAGGCAAAACATTCAAAGAACCTGGAGAAAACCCCAGAGTACCAATAAGTCTAGATAAGTTTATCAATTTTTGCTCTTTTTTATTTTGTTGTTTTACTGTTTGTATTTTATGTAGTTTTAATGTGATGGTTATCGTTATTTTTAATATTATTGTAAACTGTGTTCGGAAAATAATTGAAAAGTGAGGTACAAATTATTTTAGTAAATAAAATCTCCACACACTCTAACTTAAATAAAGGGGAAAGTAGCTTTTCCATGTGGTGTTCTGACTAGCTCCCCATCAGCACTTTAAATTCATTACATTTGTTGTTGTTTAGTCGTTTAGTCGTGTCCGACTCTTCGTGACCCCATGGACCAGAGCACACCAGGCACTCCTGTCTTCCACTGCCTCCCACAGTTTGGTCAAACTTATGTTAGTAGCTTTGAGAACACTGTCCAACCATCTCGTCCTCTGTCGTCCCCTTCTCCTTGTGCCCTCAATCTTTCCCAGCATCAAGGTTTTTTCCAGGGAGTCTTCTCTTCTCATGAGGTGGCCAAAGTATTGGAGCCTCAGCTTTAGGAACTGTCCTTCCATTTCTTCCCCTTCTATTTGCCAGGAGGTGATGGGACCAGTGGCCATGATCTTAGTTTTTTTTGATGTTGAGCTTCAGACCATATTTTACGCTCTCCTCTTTCACCCTCATTAAGAGGTTTTTTAATTCCTCCTCACTTTCTGCCATCAAAGTTGTGTCATCTGCATATCTGAGGTTGTTGATATTTCTTCCGGCAATCTTAATTCCGGTTCGGGATTCATCCAGTCCAGCCTTTCCCATGATGAATTCAGGTTCCTATGCAATATTTTTCTTTACAGCATTGGACTTTCCTTTCACTTCCAGGCACATCCGCAACTGAGCGACCTTTCGGCTTTGGCCCAGCCGCTTCATCAGCTCTGAATATTTCTGTTGTGAAAAGTTTACTGTTCAATTACTTGAGCAAAAAATATATCTTGCTGAATTTACCTGGCCCTTTTGTGCAGTCTTATATACAGAAAATAAAGCACCTCCATTAAGTGTTTGAATATTCAGTCTGCCTGAAGTAAATTGCCAGTCTTTAAATCTGTCCTTCTCTAGTGACTACTCATTATATCTCAATTATAGGAACACAATTTAAAGAGCACAATTTGAAAAATAAGATGCTCAGGAAGTTTTTTTTAAGGTTCTTCATTTATACTAGAGAAACACAATAGTTCTGTTTAACGTAATTACAACTGTGTGATTACTTCCAACCCAGCTATATGATTAAATGGAATAACAACAAACACCTTTTTATGTCTGAAAGCAATGCTCTTCTTGTTTATTCCTAAAGGGGTACCATACAGGCAGAAAACACAAGTACCCTGATCTGGAGCCTTGTATGTGCTTCACTATGTGCATAGGGTCTTCAGTGCATGCTGGCAGCTCAGTTAATTTTAAGGGAGAAAGTGACCGGATCTATGAGCATAATGTGCTATATAGGTGAATCTCCTTCAGAAATAAACAGGTAAATTTGTTTTGAGTGGAGGAGCTCCGACACCTGATAAAGATTCCTAGGTCACATTGCCACCAACATAAATGACAATGCTCCTCAGATTTTAATCAAGTGGAATTGCATCCTCAGGTAGCTGGTCCATAATTAGACTTCCACACCTCCTAATCTCAAATATTTTTGCTTCAGTTGGTGCCCCAAAGTGTGCTTTTGCTTGTGCAGTAGACAGTTTTACTTCGAATAGCACAAATTTATTGTCCATTATATTGAAATGTGTTATATTAGAGCAGGCATCCCCAAACTTGGCCCTCCAGCTGTTTTGGGACTACAATTCCCATCATCCTTGACCACTGGTCCTGTTAGCTAGGGATGATGGGAGTTGTAGTCCCAAAACAGCTGGAGGGCTGAGTTTGGGGGTGCCTGTATTAGGCATGATAAGCTACCATAAGTAACAGTCTAGATCAGTAGTTCCCGATCTTTTTTGGCCATCTCTAAAATCCTGAAGTCCCCCCACCCCCCGCCTGTGACATATAATTCTTATTATTCAAAAAGTGAACTCCTACTCACTTTCTATTCAAAAGTTGGTGACACCCCCCCCCCCACACACACACACACTTAAAACCAAAATAATATTGGATTGTGGATCCAGAGATATGCCAGTAAATGGAATTCTGGTGCTGACACTGTTCTGCAAGAGTTAGTGGAATATTTTTAACAACACTGAGATTGTAAGTGGCCTGGAGGCTATCCTGCATTGGGTGACTAATACAGGTGAAACTCGAAAAATTAGAATATCGTGGAAAGGTTCATTTCTTTCAGTAATTCAACTTAAAAGGTGAAACTAATATATGAGATAGACTCATGACATGCAAAGCGAGATATGTCAAGCCTTTATTTGTTACAATTGTGATTATTACGGCGTTCAGCTGATGGGAACCCCAAATTAACAATTTCAACTTTGGGGTTTTCATCAGCTGTACGCCATAATCATCACAATTATAACAAACAAAGGCTTGACATATCTCGCTATGCATGTCATGAGTCTATCTCATATATTAAACTCCAGTAGCTAATGAAAACAATTGCTTACATAAATGGACTTTTCCACAATATTCTAATTTTTCGAGTTTCACCTATAAGTCAAATAAATAATAATAATTGTGGCAACCTGCATCTTGAGTCATTGCACAAGCTATTGCAGGAGGGGAATTGCTAAATACCTTCCACTTAAAGAAGCAGGCCCCTGGGTTTCAGTTCTCTGCAAGACTTGCTCTAAGTCTGAAAAAACCCTCCTGTGTGCAGAAAAAGTCTCATGGACAGGCACTTCTGGATCCAACCCATTAGTTTTATTTTCTTGAAGATTATTTCCCCCTCTTTATTGCAAACAAATATATATATATATTATCCAGGTTGCATAATGGCTTTTGCCTTGATTTAGATGTAATGCAAATTGCTAGGTTCAGAAATCTGATGAAGGTTCTGTTGTTGGTTGGTTGGTTTTTTTCTTTTCCTTTTTCCTTTTCCAAACCCTTGAATATCAGACCATAATTGGCAAGGCGGGAGCTGTTGAGTGCTGGTCCCTCTAGAATGCCTGGCACTGAGCTCTTTTGTAAATCTGACCTCACTCCTCTAAATTGTTATCCTGAGAAAGCTTTGCATCGCTTCGGAGTAATCATTAAGTTACAACAATTCCTAGCAGCGAAGTATGATGCAACTTGATCCTCCGTACCATCTGTAGGAAACCCTGTAACAAAGCAGACAGTTGTCACCGAAGGCAGCTTTCCTGGCTCGTGCAAGACCATTGCAGGCTTCAGTGCATTTTTTTCCTTTTTCCTTTTCGTTGGAACACTTCAGTAAGGACCTAACTGGCATCGTTGTTCGCACTGCTGCTGCTGCTGCCTGCCAGTCACTTATTTATATTATTTTTTAAGACTGGTGAGGAAAGGAGGGGGGAAATATCCCTGCATGACCAATCTGCTGGTGCCTTCCAACAAGCTGCGGATCACCTTCTTTGTCCTGTCCTGGGGTTAGCTGTAGGGGGAGTGCGTGGTGGCGACTTGCAGCAGGAATGTCCCTGCTGCTACCCACCAGCAAAGCAGCAGGTGCCTCGTTTGCTCTGTGCTTGGGCTTACTTTCAGTAGGGGCGGGCGGCAAGTTGTAGAAGAGAGGAAAGAGCAGCAGAGGTGTTGCTGTCAGCCAGGTGGGACTGGTGGGAGGTGCTTCCTTTGCCCCAGGGAGGAGTTTTTCTGAAGGCAGGAGTTTACTCCAGTAATGGGTGTGGGTGTGCAGGTGTGCAGGGCCTGCTTTAGGAGTGGGCAAAATGGGTGGCTGCCTGGGGCACTGATCTGAGCCAGTGGCTATGTTTTTTGGATGTACAGTGAGCTAGGGTGGCAAAAGGCAAGCAGGGGTGTCACGTTGAATAAAATATTGGTAAGCCCCATCCTGCATAATCGATCATATGATGCAGTACATGAACACCATTTGAATGACAGCGTCTATCAACTTTGAGCAGGCAGATCTCTCTAATGTGTTATTGGGGGTGGGGGCAAAGGGACCTCGGCCCCTAGGAGTTGGCTCCTATGAAAGCAAGTGTCTCTGTCCCCCTCCCCCTGGTTCTACCTGTTGTTTGGGTGCAAACCACAAGAAGGATTTCTCTTTGGTTGGTCTGCTGGACGCAGGTGCATCTGTTCGGGGCAACTCTGCTATTTGTTGGTACTCTTAGAATAGGCGAGCCTTTTCAGCTTCTCACCATCATCCATTTCGCTTTCAGCAAACATTTTTGAGAAATGATGTTTGTTCACATTCAGAGGAAAAGCCATATCCTTTGCCCTTTGCTTAGAGCTAAGCGAAATTAAGCACATAGCATCAGAGCATGTGAAGAGTTCCAGCCGAACCGAGCTTCTGGGTGACAATGGACTGACTGTTTAAAAAAGTAAATGCTAACTTTGGCAAGACACTCCAGCAAAGTACGTCCTCATGCACTTCCTGTTCCTTGGCGACTGCATATGGCACTCCAATAGGGGGCTTATGCAAAGGAAAAACCGACTTTGCATGATCCTGTGCTGAAACGCTTTTGTTTCTCAAAGTCTTGGTTGTATCACTGTCTGGTTTTCAAGTCCTCACCAAGTAAGAGCTTTAAAAATGTAAACGATGAAAGGTGATCATGTTGGGATTTTAACAGGTGCCTGTTAGCTCTACAAAAATGTTCTGGGCTACCTACAGGCTGTGTGATAGCTATCCATGCCCCAGGGCACAAAATGGATTTTCTATCATTGAGACGTTTGCTTGAACGCAGATTCTTTCTTCTGAGTGTGGCTGGATATTGGAGCATAGAAGAGGCACATGTGTCGAATGGTTCATAATACTGAGCACTGCCAAGCATAAAACATTTAAGTCATCTTCCTTTTATTTAAATGTTCACAGTATGGAAGGGCTCCTGTGATTTGCCTCAAAATCACACACAAGTACTCAGACATTGGCTCTTTCAAATCTAATGAAAGAAACAGCTTCCTATCCATCATATTTTATCCCCTGCCCCTATGGTCTGGCATCACATTATGCATTAATTCCTGTCAAGGCATTCCTGGGAGGACTGACCCCTGCTCTGCCCTAAGCCCCGTGAGGTTCATTACTATGGCCCACCTAGCAAAGGGGAGTAACTCACAAGAGCAATCTCAAGGATGGAAATCAAAGATGAAAACATAACTAAACCCAGGACATTCTGTATCCGACGATGGCCAGCAGTAAATCACAGCTATGCATTCTCTGGCCCAGTCACTGTCTTGTTAGCTTAACCCAGGGATAGCCAATGAGGTGACCTTCAGCTGTGGTGGACTTCGACTTTCACCAGCGCTAACCAGCATGGCCAGTGTCAGGAATTTACAGCATCTGGAAGGAACAATGTAGGCCTAACCAGCAGCTGGAGAACACTACCCCTGGCCTAAGCCTACCTCATAGAACCGTTGTGGTGATAAAATTAGGAAGGAGAGATAAATATCTACGGCACCTAGAGCTCCTTTGAGGACACCGTCCCCAAGATACAAGAGATACCACTCCCAGCTACGCCTGCCTAAAGAACTTAAACAAGACTGTTAAAGGTTTTTGATTGGTTGATTTTTTTTCATTTTGTTCACCAAGACTCATATCCATTGTTTTTTCATAAAGAAAACTCTTTGGGTCATAGCATTAAAAGTAGCACGACCTTTTGCACGAGAAGCCTAATTAAATAAAATAACTTTGAACAATTGCAATCGTGAAACATGAAAGAAAAGGAATAATGTTCTTTTGGAACTATAACTGGTATTTGTTTGTTTGTTTTTACAAGTGTGTCGTTTGCAAAATCAGCTAACCATGGAAGAATTTAACTCAAAATACAAAGAGCTTCCTTAACTGGGACCTTTAAAATCTT